>OW387139.1:40276056-40732926 GCA_936440205.1 Lepidonotus clava
AGAAAAAAATGCTTGAAATATAAATATTTGTCTAAGAAAATGAAAAAAAACTTTAAAAATTAGAAAAATATTTAAAAAAATAAAAAATTATACAATATCTCAGAGAAAACAAAAAAATGCATGGCTTTATGCATGGCTTTATCTAGGGTAGAACTCCCGGCAGCGAAAATCTCAGCGAATCACAGAGAAATTTAAGGTGTCTACCCACTACCAGTTATTTTCTTAGTACATACTAAATAGTAAATACTACAAAAATAACTGGCTACCCATATTTTATTCATCTAGTTGCTTAGTGTAGCCATAGTTTCCAGTATTATATTACAGCTTCAATATGAGCGACAGCAGCTATTCGGATTTTCTAATCGATTTGGCAAGCAATGATTCATCAACAAATGATAACGAGACCACACTTAGTTGGGGTCTCGATTTATCATTTCTCAATATTGCTGAGTCACGACCTGAATCTCCGGATAGTCCTCTCGACTCTAACTATCCATCAGCAGACATTAATTTTCAACTTATACCCAAAAATGATAAAGTGGCTGTACTTTGCGGATGTAGTGGATATTTCTTTTGGGAGATTATCCCCGCACAGTACAGCGACTTTTATCTGAAACCACACCATGTTAGTACTGTAGACCACACCACTGGTACGACGCGATCCTGTTCCACTTTTACAGAAGCTATGTGGGACGGGTATAGTTTCGCAACGAGCCAGCTTATCAACGGCGATAACCACAAGGACTACTGTTTGGCGGTGTATCAACATCATCAAGACTCATGTTTCAGAGTTACTACCAGATACACCGTCAACAGTGTAAAGTCACTTATGGTTTTCATTGAGCAACATAAAGTGACAGCCGTTTCACAGGCCTTTTGTAAATGTCGAATCCGTGATTCCGATGTCACTTTTGTTGGTCCTTTGTTCTGTTTTACATGTATACAACTACACTGTGAGCTGAAATCAATTTACATTCAGGCCATCGAAAATTTCTTTTCATACCAGGTGCAAATGAATCCTGTTTTCGGTCACAATGTGTTGGCGACTGAAGTAGACTGTAACTTTTTCAAAGCACAGTCTCTCTTTCACCATACCATTGCTAAATCCGTCAGAAATCCTCATCACACATATGTATACACTCACACATGGAACAAAGAGAAACTGAAACAGCCGAAGATAAGGACACTTGCCCGAAACTGTTCTCATTGTTTAATTTGTTTATTACCAGGCAACGGAAACAATGTTTTCTTATGCCAACAGTGTAAATGATTTTGTATTATATATTTTTCACTTTGTGAACAGTTTCAATGTAAATAAAAGATTACACCATGTATCTGTGACACTGTAAATATGTTTCTATATATGTTTCTAATGAATAAAACTTATAAACGAATTTTATATGTTGTGTTTTCTATACGCATATTATTTAATCAATATAAACAGTAAAACTCTATATTCAGTTTCTATACGAATATTATTTAATGAATATGAAGACGAAACTTTATCAAAATCATATTAAATGAATACATACACATAAAGTAGATATAATCGAATCGAATATAATAGTATAAGTGATAAAATTGCAAAGGGGGCGGTGCGCGCAGCCCATGGGAGGGTTTGTTTTAGAAATGAGGTGGAGACCTCCGGCTGTGCCTCCGGTCTCCACCTCATTCCTAAAACAGCCCTCCCATGGAATGCCCGCACCGCCCCCTTTGCAATAAAAATATCAGAACATATGTAATATTTTAGCCGTAACCAGAATATAGGGTCCCTGAGAAAGCATGCCAGGGGAAGAGCGCGTTGAGGAACGACGTGCAGACCTCCGGCCTTACGGCCTCCGGTCTCCACGTCGTTCCACGCGCTCTTCCCCTGACATGTTTTCTCAGTGACCCTGTTTTCTAATATTTCTAACCTCTGACCTCTGACCTAATTACAAAAATAGCTTTTATAAGTAGGTCGTAATGACCTAATTATTCAAAGTCTCTATTAAGCTATGAACCTATTTTAGACCTAAACTCGGTCGTAGTGACCTACTGACCTACTTAGTAGCATTGACTATGCGCGCCAGCGACTCCATCATACTACTAATACTGTAACGGGACTGCCTTCCTGTTGATCATTTCTATGCAGCACTGCGTTGACCCACGTCGATCAATGCGTCGACTCATGCTGATCGACACGTCGACCTGGATCGATCGACGGCTAGAAAATTTTGCAATTTTATCGCTAATAATATGGAATTCTATGCATTCTATGAGATAATGTAATATTTTCTTACTTTAGAAAAAAAAAAAAGGAATTTAAAGGAATTTTTCACGAAAATAAAGGAAAATAAAGGAATTTTGCCTATTTTCACAAAAATAAAGGAATTTAAAGGAAATTCCTTTAAAATAAAGGAACGGTATGATGCCTGAAAAGTTATGATAGAGACAAAAATCCGGAAGAAGCAGGAAAAATGGCATTCCTGAAAAAACTAACCGCAAATTCCACATCGAAGTCATCGCTGCCGGGTTCTCCTTCTGCGAGCTGCTCGAAAGTCTCAGCGAGCGAATCGAGTGTCTCCTCACAGACTGCCTCGTACTCCACCTCACTCAGCTCACAACTTAAAAAAAGACAAATAATTTCAATATTTATATCAAATGCTAGTGTTCATCTCCTCTTAGTGACTGAGGTTAGGCCCAAAAAGTTGTCGTGTTCAGGTAACAAAAATTAGACTAGATCGATTTTGCTCTCTTTGCCTCTTTCAATTACCAAATAGACCAGGGCAGTGTTGAAATTCAAAAGGAAAAAAACCCATCTAAATATCCTCTAAAAACAGTTTTCAGCATCTAAGATACATGCCCTCAGCATCGTTATGTTTTTCCATGCTGTTCCATGTTTTTCTGGTCGATTCTTTTAGATTTTGAAAAAAGAAATCCTAAAGGAAACTTAGGCTAGGGCCAAAAATTAGGATAGGTCGGGTTACCTGTACACAACAATTTTTGTTAGGCCTTACCCCTCTGCACCTGCTGTGGTCATTATTTCTAGATTTCATAAAATTAAAACTGGGCCCTAAGTAGAAAATCTGAGACACGGTTCCCTCTATAAGACCAATATCTACATGCATACAACATTTTATGAGTTCATTTTTGACTGACATATTTCAATTAAAATAATTTAAGTATAAAACATGATTTTCACATTTCTGATCAATTTCTATTTCTATCTTATCAACCATAATTTTAAGATTAATATCATATAATAGTCGATTTAAACTGGTATCTAGTGATATATAATAAATATTTAGATAGATAATAGCAAAATTATTATTAATCTACATTTTTGCGAGACCAGTGAAATGGTCCCGCATCACAGTAGTCTAACCTTAACAGTGCCATGTGGTCTTTAAAAAAGGAAATACATTTCTGATAAATATGAGTAGATCTATCGGTGTGAGCAATATCCGATAGGGAATGGTTAGTTACATTAATTTTGTACCGATAAATTTAACGTAAGAAAACTCGACCATGCTGGTCATTCAGATAAACCAGTAATAATCTAAAAAGAAACATCGGACTTGAAAGATTCATGTTATCACTAATTTACGATGCCTTATTTAGGTAGGCCTACATAGATTTTGACGATTAGATATATTTGTTGAAAATAATTAATTACTGTTTGCACTTCGGAAAATTAAAACAAAACACAATTTTATCAAATCTTACTCATTTGTATTCAAACTTAACTTACTGGTCGTCATGAGTTGGCGGTGCCCCGGCGAAGTCACCAGCCAGTCGAACTGACAGGTAGGAGCCGTAGTTTGGATGGGACAGTCTGGCCCAACAGGGGTGTGGGGAGAACGTCTGGGGAATAAAGAATTATAACTTTAGAAATGGTTCATGTAGGCAATAGGTAATAAGGCCCCCAAAAAATGTTGTGTTCAGGTAACATAGAATGAAAAAATTAGGGTAGGTAGGTTGATTTATTATTTTTTTTTTTACATTTGTTGTTATTGTCACAAATACTCAGGAATTCTTGAAACTTCTGAAAATATGCAAAACACCATTGGGAATAATTGTCAGCATCTAAAATACATCAGTTGATCAAATATATATGTCATTTCCTTTAAATTAAGTCAGTTTTGATCAAATTTCGATAGTTTTAAAGAAAAAAAATATCAAAAAAAGTTAGGGTAGGGCCAAAATATTAGGGTAGGTTGGGTTACCTGAACACAACAATTTTGTTTAGGCCTAACATGATTTTTTGGCATGGGTAAAGAATGTAAGCCCACAGAAGGCATAACATACATGTCCTGTCTCCCAAATGGTTCTAGATCTATTGGTGATATAGATCTATCAAAGTCTAGATCTACACACTATGAATATTCCGGCCTAGCATTGAAGCAATGAAACACTATATATTGAACAAGAGTATTGGGTATTATTGTTATCTAAATGGGGAACCAATAAAGGCTATGTAGTTTGTACTGCGAGTCGTTGCTATGGGGTTTTCTTTGATCATTCCTAGCTAAGCGTAAAGGCAAGTCTCTGCTCGGGTTGTTCAAATCCAAACACAAGACTTGCTTTGCAGAGGTTTCAGTTTTATTTATGTTAAAGCAGGTAGGAGCTATACATAGTCAGATGTAAAACAATCAAATCACATTGAGTACAACATACCCCAGAACAATCCAAGAGTCCACCGAGCTTAGACATATAGGCTTCCCTATCGCTAGTCCACCTATGTTAGTCCTACGCCCATCCAGGTATTGATAGTTCAATGTATGGTCACCAGATATCACCACCAAATAGTGTAAGTTATATCCACCCAGCTCCTGAACCCTAAAGGTTCATCGAAGTCCAAACCATTTCTCGCTCTCTCCTTTCAGGTTCTGCTGGATCCCTTCATACTAACCCTTTATTGATTTATATATCGGTACCTGTATTCCCTTTGCAGTACTGCACCTGGCAGACAAGGCCCCTGTGTGGACGTCAGTCCTATGCTTGTCTTACCTGACACTGCCTATACCCATTAGATCTAATAGGCTTTTGTTATTGTTTTAAGTTCCCTTTAATGATTTGTTGGGTTTATTTTAGTTTAATGCAGTCTAGTGACCATTCTCCTTTCTTTAAATTACATAGCTTTACTGTAAGTTACTGTAAGCATTCTAGCTAATACCATTTTTCGTATGTTTCATTCTTTTTATAATTTAATGCAAAAAAAATGTTACGCCAAGGATCTTCATCTAGTGTTTTTTCAAGATGAAGAGTGGTACAGTCAGGATGGCCGTACGTTAAATCCTTCTACCTACCGCTTGTCGTAGGAGAGGGTAATAAAGATAGATATTATAGTAACTTATCTAATGAGATCAATACTATAACGTTCATAGCTCTAGTATAGACACGACTAGATCTAGCGTACAGATCTAGGACACAAGAAACTACTAAAAAAAAACATTTTCTGTCGCCTCCTGCTAATTATTCTTTTCCTATGGTCTTATAATATAGTCACAAAAATGCAACTCTATAATAATAACAATAATAGATCTTAACTAACTAGGCTAAAGTCTATCACTAGATCTAACTAGATGTCACAATAAAAGGAACACAAAATGAGCTGTTTCTTGCTGACAAGATCTAAAGTCCAACGTTAACAGTTAGCAGTGTCCAGACTAGGTGTTTTCATAGGGATACATAGATTTAAGATTATAATAAGGCTAAACTTATGGTGCTATAAGTATTCTAATGTTATAACTTAGACTAGATCTAGTCTAACCTCTGAACTATTCGACCTTGTCCTTGATAGTAAATCTAATTGCATGGAATATAGCCAGATGTGCATTATTCTAATGATAAGATACCATGGATGTTTGATAGCAGACCTACAAAACCAGTACTGTACGTCTATATCTCAATAGATCTAGACTAGATCTCACGCCACGGTGATAAGAATAGTCTATCACATTAGATATCAATATCAGTGAGTGACTGACATCCACAATTTCCAGGTGACCGAATGAGCGATAATATAAGAAATTGCGAGTTTTACCTTCCTATTTGTACTTGTTTGACATGACAGCCGTCTGAAACAGATGACACTGTTCCTCGTCATAATATCCTTTGATCTGATAGCATTATGAATGTGCCTTAGCACCACATTCCGCGATAACATTGTGGACAATATCTCCACTTTTCGGCCTTGGCGAGCTGTAGTTTCAAAGTTATCACCAGAGGGCGCCACGTGTAAAATGATTTAGTTTTTAATCACTAGGCGGCGCCAAGTACGCGAGCTGGGGAATGCGTGGGCTGTGCAGAGCGCGCCCAAATTTATTAATTTTATCTATGAGCTGCTCTGATAATGGGCATAGCTAGCTAGCATAAAGGAGGAGGGGTAAGGGACTGTCATTAACTGATTAATATTTTTGAACACGGACACGAATAAGCAAAAGTTCAAAAGTTAAGGGATTTTACCTTAGCTTTCTAATTATAATTATAATGTGGATTATGCCGTAGGCCTTTAGGCTACAGGTAGGCCTACTCATGCAGAAAATAATTATAGGCCCCTATAGTCATATTATAGATCAGACCTTTTTTTATTTATTTAGGCCTATTTATGTTATAGATTAGATCATTTGATTGCAAATTGATTTCTCTAATAAGACCTCTGTCAGAATTCTCAAGAAATTAATTCTATATAGAATTTTTTATTCATTCATTTATTAATTTTATTTAACCACAATCATTGACAATGACCTTCCTTGTAGGTGTAGAAGTGTAACAGCGAAAGTAATAATTTCCTGGTTGTAACTCAGTAAAAATGACAAATTTTGGTAAATTGTCAGGGTTATTGCAAACATTCCAAATTATTCGGAATGTTTTTTCTGAAATGTAAAATCTTAATACCCTACTACAGACACCTATCTCCAAAGTGAAATCAAGATGCTCGGAATTGATTAAAAAGTAAAATCAATTAGGCCTACTGCTAAAGAATTCTCAGTACTTTTTCAAATCAAGTCAAGGCAACTTAAACATTAGCTTTGCTATTTTAGTGACTGGATCTATAATTATAGGTCTATAAGCCTATAGGCCCTAGTCCTAAAAACATTGAGTCCATGTGGGTCCGAAAATGGATTAACGTTTTGTTGAAATGCAACGCCCGAAATAATATTTCTACGTTCGACTCCCAGTTCAATGGTTTTCTGGAATCAAAAGCCGATCCGGGAAGGGGGCGGGGGAGCGCAAAAGGGAAAGATGGGGAATTGCCCCCTCGATTGGAAGATAAGCCCTATCGCAGCACAGTCATGTCGCATGTCACTATCTTTAAAATTGGCCCCGTACGTCGCCGTGTCGAATTTGGGGGTCTATACCCATTTTCATATACTACTAGCGGTGCAAAAGAGGGACCAAACAGCCGCTATAATTTTATGTCTTTACTAGGCCCTTGACACACAATAATGGGGGTAGACCCTTAAATTCGACAGGGCCTTTTCTTATATTCGACATGCGACATGAGGCTTAGTGACATGGAGAGAAAAATTAACGACATGACATAGGCCATTTCTTAAATTCGACATGCGACATGGGGGTTTCTTAAAATCGACATGGAAAATTAAAATTTAGGGACATGCGACATGTCCATTTCTTAAATTCGACACGCACCACAGGGACCCCCCATCAACACCCCTACAATAGGCACAATACTTTTAATTCTATCTATTATCAAATCGGTAGGTACCCTAAAATATTTGGAGAGGCCTAATGGTTATCCAGTGATTATGAGCATATATAGGCCTACCCAGCCAAGGATAAGACAATGTTATAACGTTGCAGCAACGTTCTGGTTGGTTCTGTATTAATTTTGGTTCTTGTTACATTCTTTTGATGGCTGCCACTCGTGTTGCTGCAACGTACTGCTGTGATGTTGCACTGTGACATTATCCAATGTTCTGGTTATGTTCTCCAATCCAAACAGAATATTCTTAGAATGTTCTGTTTTGGTTTCATCCTAACCTCACCAAGTAATTATTGTTATAAAAACATTCTGATTTGGTGCGATTTCAACCTTACCATCAATAACATAATTGTTATGTGCCATGTTGGTAAATAACGAATTAAACTGTCAAAAAAATTATGGTTTCAGAACGTTTCTGTCACAAGCTGGCTGGGCGTGGGCCTACACTCATGATGTAGCCTATATGGAGCACCCGTTGGTCATACACTTATACCATACATATACCCCTTTTTTTAGGTCTCCATACTGGAGGCTCCTTTCTATTCCTGATGTTCACCGGATACTTTATGATACACGGGAGATGAAGGTATTCTGCTTAATATTGCTCGTGACCTCACAACTTCTTTTCCAGGGGGCAATGCATTGTAGGAAAAGAGCTGAGTTCACCCACAAGGCATTGGGCATCTTGACATAAAGCGGAAGAAGGAAATGGCAAGTACGGGGCTATATGCAGTAAAAAGTAAATGACGGAAGTTGGAAAGGGAGCTTATATATATGACTGGCCGGTGGCTTGCAAGATGTTACGGAGTTAAGCATGGTTCACACTAACTATAAATCTTCATCAGTTTATTCCCATTATACGACAAAATAATAATTATGCGAATATTTCAAAGAAATTGCTTCTTTATTGTTTCACCACTTCCTACGATGTCATAAGATTGGGATTGGATTGCTAAACTAATTGAAGTGGATAACCCATAATTCAGAAATTAAAGGAACATTTGGTAACAATTGAGAACCATAATTATTGTAGCAGCTAAGATGACCTGCAGGTGCAAGGACACTATTCATTCAACTGCTATTCTTTTTTGTTTAAAATAATGTTCGTCAAATAGTTAACTTAAGGCCTGTTTCCATCAGCTGGTTTTACGACTGATTTCCACAATTGGTCGCAGCGTACTCTTTGCTCCTGTAGCAGCGACGATGCGTTAGTTCCGTTTTCGACCACCGGGCATGGTGGGGGCGCCACTGTCGCCTCCCCTTACCTTGTCCCTAGGTGACCTGTCCTGGCACTCTGACCCTGGACCTGGACCTGCCTACATATGCTTGTTTGGGACCTTCTGGGACAGACCTTCAAACCCCCTTCAAACCACTTGTAAGTACAAATTATACATACAAATCTATTACATTGGTGCCAGGAGTGGGGTGTCTTGTAGAGCTCCCTTGGTGGACTGGTCGGCTAGCCTTACCAACCTGCGTGGTGGGTCAGTGGGAGAGAAATCCCCCCTTGCCCGTACAGTGACCTCAAGTCCCAGAGAGGCACTTGGAGTTGAGGCTGGCCTATGTGGTGGCGTCTCCTCCTGTCGGACTGGTATCAGTTCATTCACCCCCACAACTTCTTTCTCCCGGGGTTTCGGTGGGCTCCCAGGGGCAGGCGTTGCAGCACTGGTATTCCCTGAGCTAGCACTCAATGTAGGTGGGTTTGGATGCCTTACCATGGGGCGAGGATGAGACCAGGCTTGAAACTGACCTGGCCTTGGCAGTTGCCAACCTGTCGGGAAGGCCATGCCATGGCCTAGTATCGGGGCAGGTATGGTGAACTGTTGTTTCCCTAGTTGTGACACTGCAACAGGAAGCCAGACCACTCCCTCTCCTGCCATGCCGGGTGTCATAGGCATGCGTAGTGAGCCCCCTGTCATTGACATCATGGGGAAGTGTCCGAAGCTGACTGGAACCATCCCTGCCATCGCGTCTGGAAGGCACCAAAGATGTGATTTTAATCCTTAATCTTAGACTCTTAACTTGCTAAACTATGTCTTACACTAGCTAACTGCTCATGCTACTACCTATTCATGCAAAAGGATGGTTAGTATAAGAGTTGGGAAAGGCGGCGAACAGTGTTCCTTAGCCTTGCTGGGACTCTGATACGTCTGCCCCTCCGGGTCACCTTTTCGGGCTCTAACTCTTCTACCGCTGGAGCCTTGTATTTCGGGATTATCACAGGCTTACTTTTCGCTGGAGTACAGTTTTCTGTCTTTCTCTCCTCCAATGGTGGTTGGTCCGCTGTGACATGGTCCTGCTCCTTTTCAAGGGTAATTGTTGGTTGGGGATCCAGACTCGGTGGCATTGGACAGTTAGCATCCTGATTGCCTATGTCTCCTTGCTCCACCTCATTATTCCCCAACAGATCCAAGTGCAGATCTTCTCCCGATTCCTCCAGTCCAAGGGGGTCCAGGGCCTCCTCACCTTCCTCGTTTGTCTCTCTTTGGTGAGCCAGCCGCAAGAGCTTGTGACGTCTCCTGCGCAGCCAAAGGGGAATGGCCCTATCCCTGCAAACCATGAGCCGATCATGGTGAACCACTTTTGACTTCTTCCTCTCGCCGATACGTGTTAGGGAATGAATATATATGAATAAATATTTAGGTCTAAATAGTAGCATATCAGAAGCTCTACTTTCCCTAAGTTGACAAAGTGTTTCAATATATTTATATATGATAGTTAGTTTAGAATGGTATAGGTCATATGAAATGAAGTTATAGGGTAATTTTATATTATGTGTAATACATAGACAATAAAGTAATATGGTATTTTAAAGTTTATAGCATAGGTCTAGAGGGAATACGTCTGTAAACCAGCATGGAGCCATTTAAGCCAGAGCCTGTTATATAAGGACTTAACTTTGTATTTGAACAGACCAGCAGAGGCCGGAGTAAATCCAGGGCTTATTTAAACAAGTGGGCTCTGCGCCTGGAGGGACCCATGTTCTTGCGCGATTTGGGAAAAATAATTATGTAAAGAACCTTGGGAATTCTACATTAAGCAAATTAATTATGTAATCATTATAGTATCATAGTACTTGTAGAAAAAGCCCATCCGCTATAGCCAATTTTAGTATTGGTCTGAATCGTTTAAAGGCTTTTAATGATGAACCATGCACCAAGGCCATGATTATTGAAATACTCTGTTGCATAGCATTTGAAACTAAAATACATGGGTCGCAGTCCCTATATGAGATCTCGTGAGACCTGGCCGGTAGTAACGGGTAATGTGAGTTTACAACATACACACTCTTATACTGGCCTCCCTGTAAGACACACATATTTCACCATGTCTCCCCTAGGATCCTTGCCCTTTTCACCTCACCCACTGACTGAGGAAACCAGGTCTGTACCTATATTTTATGGTTCTATTGTGTCATTTCTGGGCAGGGCTTAAAAATGTAACTTCCAACTCCTGGTCATTATAGCATAGGGGTAGGGTTAGCCTTGCCAATAATAGGCAGTTTTAAGGTGGGAGTGTCAGTTAGGTATGGGGATCTATAGAATGGTTATTTGTTGATTAATTTGTAGCCTGCATATGGCTGGAGTACATTGTATAAGGTATCATGGAATTGTTATAATTTGTTAGGTTATGAAGTGGTTAGTCAGGCATTATTTGGGGTAGTATTAATTAAGGTGGTTGAATAGGTATTTTAAAGGGATTTATGAGTATTTATGAGTCAGGCATAAGGCCTGGGTGGTATAAAGTTCTAAAATGTGTATATTATGGCAGGCTGGCCAAAGTTAATGTTATATTGTTATTTGTGTTATAATAGGCATTATAGCCAATCTGTTGCTATCAATTAGTGAGATTATTATTATTGTTACAGTATGTAGAAAGGAAATAAATAGGATTTATGATTAAATTGCTGTTGTGTTGTCTCTGTGGAATATGTGCCTCTGGGTGCTTAGCAACCTTGACACGGCAGTAAGTCGGCTATAACAAAGATCCCCGGTTACCTCGGATATCACAACCTAACCCTCGATATATCTAAATATGCTCCTTCACGATAAATACATATATTTATATATTTTATATTCCTTTTGGTCAATAAGTTGTTGAAGCAATCGCAATGCCTTAGCAACCAACCAGCCAAATCTAAATGGAACCGCAATATTCAAAGAAAGTTAAAGAAATGTAAATAAACCCCCCCCCCTTACACTGGTGGAGAACCCGTGACCTTTAGCCGCCACATTTTGTGTTAGGGTTGCATATGCAAATGAGGGCATTTTCTGCAGGACAATGCGACCCAGGCAGGAATGTGAAGTTATAGTAACGTTACGACAACGTTATGGTTGATTCTGATTTGGCTCTTGTTACATTATTTTGATGGCATCGAAAAATTTTTTTTATATGTTTTTAGAACCTAACGTTGCAACATTGCACTGTAGCGTTATTGTGACGTTCTCGTAATGTTTTTCACATTATGATGATGTTATTACAACATTCTTTATTAGTTAGGTGTCAACCCTACAAGAACATGATGTTATTATAACGTTCCTTTTTTTTAACATAACTTTACCTGAAATGACGTTGATTGTTATATCAAAATTTGGCAGGTTTCAGACTGACCGAAAAAGTACATTCACAGAACATTCCTGTTACTGCTTGCCTGGGAAAGCAAAAGTAAATTTAATTGTTTGGTAAAAAGGGTCAAAAAGGGGTCAGAACATGGCCAGGAGAAAGGAGGTTACAGTGTTAGAGCTTTCTGATTACATCAGCCAGATAAGGGACACTTTAGATCAGTAAGCTGGGGCAGTGGCTAAATGCTTCTGGGTACAGCCGGTAACTTGCAGTGACGGTGAGAACTCTATGGAGTTCGGTGAGGGGGAATTGGAAGGCAACACCTCATATATAGGTGGCAGCCATCTTGGTTTCCAAGGGGAAAGTGACTCTAGTTAATGTGACTCTACCTTACACACTCCAATCATGGAGGAGGCTGAATTTAGGCGAATCGCCAGGCTTGATGCTGCTAAGCGAGTTTACAAAAGCTTGCACCCCGGCGAATTTCCGAAAGATGAGTTGGAGGTGATACCCTGGGTGAGCAAATATGAAGAATATATCCTTCGGCTCCATGGCGAGGGCGATCAAAACAAGCTCGCTAACATCAAGGCTCACGTTCCGCCACGCGTGCAGGGGTTCATTGAAAATCGTAATAATTGGAGGGATGTGAAGACGGCCATTTTGAATTTGACCGGGCCAAGCGCCGAAACCGTTCTCTCCATCACCAAGAAGCTGGTGCAGGAAAACACAGAAGACGCTCACAAATTTTGCCAACGCGTTCTCGAGACGTGCGAAAAGGTGGGAAAAAGAGACAATTTGGAGATAGCAAACATCTATAAGAACGGGCTTTTGTCAGGCATGCGCGAAAAGATACCAAATCTTGGCCAACTGCAGGACGTTAACGAGATTGCCACTCAGGCCCAAGCAGCTTACCAGTCTTTTAAGTTGAGTTGCGACAATAGTGAACGGTTAAACGCTTTGGAGGCACGGCTCGTCAAGCAGATGGGTGATAACAGCACGGAGCAGATGAAGCAGCTGGTGTCTGTATTGGCGGTTCAAGAATCTCCAAGGGCGCAAGCTCCGGTTCTTCTTCCGCTTTCAGATACAGCTCTGGGGCCAATGATGTACGTCAACACCATTCAGGTACCGGGACACGCAGCAGCGGGCCAGCAGGCGACATCTCCTCCAGGGCTATCTTCGTCCGGCTTTCAGTTCACACCGCATCAGCAAAGGGTGTCCATCCAGTGTTGGAACTGTGGCGGGGATCACTACAAGTCTGGGTGTCCTCACCTTCCGAGGATCACAAGACAGGCACGGGGATCAGGTGGCTCTTCATGGGGAGGTCATTCTTATAGGAATTACGCCCCGCACGCTACATATGACGACCCACCAAATGGATCAGATTGGGGAGGTGGCTACGATAATTGCCTACATCAGGGTTACGACACACAACAGGGTGGCTATGGCAACCCAAACAGGAATGGATATGGTGCACAATATCAATTTGAGCCCCAGAGTTACAACACATGGCCGAATCATCCACAGGCTCCAGCCAATAGAAGTGAAGGGATGATCCAGGCCATTATTGAAGTCATCAATCTACATCGGGGAAACTGAGTGAGGGCCCTCAGAGTCCCCTGCCAATTGGGAGGCCCTTCAGCAGTAGTGTGTCGAGTTTTGTGGACCAGCGTGGACATTTTTATGCGGCAAATAGGACGGTTGCACATGCTGAGACACCGGCGGGAAATTATGGTTGTGTAAAAAGGTCTTTTAGGGACGCTAGTGTGCAGTGTGATATAGGAACTGGTAGCATAAGGACAAAGAAAAGTGTGACATTTTCCCCTATAATAGGTGTGATAGAAGATGAGTCAGACCAGACGTGGAATATGTCTACTCAGCTGTTGAATCAGTTATCTGTGACTGAGCAAACAGTTGACTTGTCAGAAGAGGACCATACTGGATGTCTGGGAGGCAGTCCAAAGGAGGAGAGCGGTGTTGATACTTTTATTACAGAGGAGGTATTTGCTGATAGTTCTAATGATGTGTTGGGTATTCATAATTTATGGTGTGAACCAGATGTAGACAGAGGATATAGTACTGTGGATGAGCAACATGTGTATAATGGCGAGAGACTTCTGCTAGATACACTGTGGAAGGCACATCCATGGCACAATACTAGGACATCTAACAAGAAAAGACATTTATCACCAATTTCAGGTGACACTGTAGGCCCAGGGGCAGGTGTGTTATTTGATTGCAAGCACTGTGAAAACTCTTGTATTTGCCCAGCGAGGCTTTCAGAGAACAATGTTTTAGTTCCTGAGTGTGACTGTCTGATGGAGGATGGTATGTGCATTAAGGGACTTCGCTACAATATATTACAGTGTATCCGCAAGGCTACAGGATGGCACTGTAAGGGACAGTGTGGTAACGACTGTACAGGGTTGGACAGTTGTATTGAACAGAATGCACGAGACTTGTCACTTGGACTCACTCATTACGAGGTTAGGCCACGATGTGACAGGCGACCAGGATGTAGGACAGATGGCTGTCATTTGGTGCATCCAGAGGAGATATCGTCACTGCTGATTAGCCATGACTTTGACTTAATGCCTCAAACACGGATGCTATATTCAGTAGTCTGTGATCAATACTATAAACGGCCGATGGATCTTCAACAAAATGAACTGAATGTAATAACGATGTCGCATAGCATAGATAGTTCTAGGTTACCTGCAAGTGAAGTGACACATGTTTTGTCGGATAAAGGGACAGTACAGATTCAAATATGTGAAAAATTGTATGATGCTTTAGTTGATACAGGAGCTTGTGATTCATGTATGTCTGCTGATTGTTTCAGGTCTCTCGAGCTGAACGGGACAGATGCTGTGGTAACAGGTTCTCGGGTACATTGCATAATGGCAAATGGCGCAAAACAGAAGGCAATGTGTGACATAACCATCCCTATCCAAATTGACGGTAAAAGGTATAGTGTGCTTTTTCATGTAATGGAGGGTTTGACCAACAGTATAATTCTGGGAAGATCTTTCCTACAGAAATTTTCCATGACTTTGGATTTCACCATGTCTAACCCACCTAGTAGAACAGTAGCTGCACGTCTGGCATGTGACGTCCAAGTACCAGGTAAGGCAGAGGTTTGTGTGTCGGCACAGTTGCCTTTGGAGGTAGGTATATGGGACAGACAAGAAGGAGTGTTTCATGCATCTCCTTCCTTGCGTCAGCAAATGCGTGCGACTAACATGTCTCTCGTAACTGTAAATTCTGGTCTTATTCCAGTATGTCTTATAAACATAACAGACCAGGCACAAATATTGAAGCGAGGTACAGTATTGGGTACATATACCAATTTCATTTCAGATGCAATTCTGAGCACTATAAATGTTAGGGAGCTTTCTCCAAAAGTCTCTGAGAACAAAGGAGTAGTGATCAATAACGAAGTAACTTATGTGTCTGGGGAACAGGAGGACATAGGGACGATAGTAGGGGAGGACCAGGGACAAGCTACATCATCACAGGGCCCTCCAAACTACTTTGAATTTGACCTCTCAGAATCGATCTTTACGGAAGAGCAGAAGGCGATCTGCAATGAACTTTTGCGAAGCCGCCGAGAAGCGTTTGTCACACCAGGGAGTCTCAACGTGACTCGCCTTGTGAAACACCACATAGATTTAGTTCCGGGGAACATACCCTCACATGCCCAGCCACGTCGCATGGCCCCGCCTATGCAAAGGGAGCTTGAGAAGGTTATCAAGGAGCAAACCTCGAAGGGTATTATAGAGCCGGCAGGTGATGGCCCTTGGGCATCTCCAGCATTTTTGGTCCCCAAGCCAAGGAAGGCCCCCAACGACCCCATGCATTACAGGTTGGTATCAGATTTTCGAGCTTTAAATGCTGCGACTATACCTCAAGCTATGTGTATTCCCAAGGTAGATCAAATGATCGATACAGTAGGTGAAACCAAGCCTAAATATTTTTCTGCACTGAATCTGGAAATGGGGTTTCAGCAGATTGAGATTGAAGAAGACAGCAAGGAATACACTAGCTTCATTACAAACTCAGGTAAGTACAGATACACAAAGATGAACAAAGGGTTGAAAAACTCTGCAGCCACCTTTCAAAGAATGATGGACGTGGTATTGTCAGGAATCCGGTTTAAATCTGCCCTCGCATATCTAGACGATATCATTATTTGGAGTCGGACCTTTGAAGAACACATGCAAGATTTACAAGAGGTTTTGGACAGGATTATCGACGCCGGGTTGACCTTGAAGCCATCTAAGGCTGAAATAGGAAGAGATCGCATTCAGTTCCTGGGCCACATTTTGACACCGGAGGGAATCTTCCCAACCCCGGTGAACATCCAGAAGTTGGTAGAGTTGCCACGTCCCGCAACAGTGCAGCAGGTTCGTCGTTTTCTGAATATAGCAGCGTATTACAGAAAATTCTGTCCAGCCTTTGGGCTAATAGCCCAACCATTGTATGACATGACAAAGAAGCAGGTAAGTAATGACTTTCAGTGGGGTCCACCACAGGAAAAGGCCTTCCAGTCTATACGGACAATGCTCACAAGCTCCAATTTGCTACTTTATGCAGATTTTAGCAAGACGTTCATTGTATCCACAGACAGCAGTGACTGGGGAATGGGTGCCTCCCTTTGCCAAAAAGCAGATGATGGTAAGTTGAGACCAGTAGCATTCTGGGCTGCGCCTTTTAAAGGATCCCAGTTGAACTATTCTGTAGGTGACAAGGAGATGGCAGCGATCTATTTTGCGGTTCTTCACTGGCGAGTATATCTTGAGGGGGCACCATTTGAAATCCACACAGATCATAAGCCCTTGATCAACAGGATTATGAAAAAGAGCCTAGACAGTTCTACGCTTGTGTTAAGGTGGGTGGAATTCTTGCAACGGTTTCAGTTCTCGATACAATATGTGGCTGGGTCAGAAAATGTAGTTCCAGACTTTATGTCACGAATATATGTACCAGTAGACAAGGATCGTACGCCTCTGTATACACCTAGCAAGAAGACTGCAAGGTCTGGGCCAAAGGAAATGGCCAAGCAGGCAGTTGCCATTCCAGTTGAAAGGGCGGTTGAGCATTCAGTGTCTGTTATGGTTAGGGATGCAAATGCAGCGCAGATGAAAGGTAGGCATGTTTGCACGCCAAATCTGAGTCCTGAAGACATTGTCTTTGTGTACATGCCTCGTACAAAGTGCCAGGCCTTGACGACAAAGTTGGCCAAGTTGTACAATGGTCCATTTGCCATTGTTAAGTTCCATACAGCAACAACGGTGTATCTGAAGGACATGAGGTCAGGCAAGTATGTTCTCAAGCCGGTGGCCATTGCAAGATTAAAGAAGGTGAGTAAGAACAATGTTTGTATTTAGGAACAGATTAGTCAGGAGTTGATGACAGACAGGATTCGTGGGAATTTGGGGATATGCCACTAGACAGTTTCATTCCGGACACCACTCAACAACCTGATTTGGACACAGTGCCAGTAGACACGGAGCAGAAGGCAGGTGATAGTGACACAGTAGGTACTGTTGATGGAATAGAGGGCAGGGGTAATGATCCTATTCCTGGAGGCCCTAAAGTGGATAATGTTTGTGGACTGTTAATCTGTGGGCATAAGGAAAAGGATGAGCAGGACATAAAGCATGAAAGCGCTCGTGTATCTCCCGTACTCCATTGTGCTACAAGGTAAACAATGGTGGGAAATCAGTTAGTCTTCGTTTAGTAAAAGATGTTGAAGATGTAGCTAAGATAAGGGATGAAATGCATGTTAAAGTACGTTTTGCTGATTGTTGGTAATGTGGGTTCCAATGACATACCTGAACGAAACAGTGCAGAAGGAACTGCTTTCAGCAGATGATTCTGTGAGGGAAATGCCTAAATCAGGCCCTAGGCATAAGTAATTTGACTATAGGTTAGTATTGGGAATTCAAGGGTAATAGTCAGATTATTGTGATGGCATTATGAAAGCACCATAATTATGTTGATCTCATATTTAATGGTTGACATCGCAAGTACTTAATAAAATAAACAAGGTAAGGCCATGATAGGGAAGTAAGCAAAGGATTGTGGTTGACTTGTGTGGATGGTGAGAAGGAAATGAGGGTTCCTGAGGGAAGAACAGTATAAAAGATTGAACAGAATGAACCTTACAGCTATGTTGATATGCACGCAAGTCAAGTCAGACGGTATGCAAGTGTGTTAGTCTTGTTTATGGTTATTGTCTTTTGACTGAGATAGAGTCTGTATTCTAGTGGGGCTTGGTCTTTTCAGGTGGGTAAATAGTTCCAACACTGAATAAATAGGAAAGGGATACTCATGATAAATATGATTGCTGCTGGTACGGTGATAGTATTTGTCTTCTTCCAAAAAGATATTATAAAAATGGTCAACACGGCGCACATGTGGTCTCCCCATCGTCCTATCCCTCTTGGCATTGGGAAAGTGCACGCCCAATGCATAGGAGAAGTATAAGGGGTGATTGGGACATCACATGGTGTGTCATAGCTGACACTATTCAGATTAGATAGTCATTGTTTTGACTGTAATCTTAAAAATTGAGTGATATTATAAAAAGCTAGGACTAAAGATGAAATATGCAGTTTTTTTTAAGTGGGATTTGATATGCAGTATGAAAGTGACTGGTATACTGCACATAGGTTTGTGTAGGTTAATAGGGTGTATAATGATGGCATGATGGTTAGCATAAAAGATTATTGTGACTTGACTGAAACTTAAGGAAGAGAGAGAAGATGTAGAGAAACTACGGGCAGTAGCATTTGTGGGTATGGATAAGTGAGGTTATTGGGACCATGTGACATGGTGGATAGATAAGGGAACAGGAAGGTATTCCAGGAGATGCCACAGGTTAGTGGAGTTAGAAATAATGGAGTATTACATGAAACCGGTGAGGTTGTAATACAAGGAATTATAAGAGATATTGAAATATAGGCTGCTAGATGTTTAGGAGATAGCAGAAATTTATGACAAAGGATATTCTAGTTGGTTAGACTTCTGACAGGCAAACCATATAAATTATCCACATGGATCCGCATTGGATTTTCATGTATGGAAGGTATGATGCTTGGAAAAAGGCTACTTGATTAGTTCAGACAAAAGGAATGATAGGCTAAAAAGCAATGGAGCACATTAGTGTAGGCCGGGACTGGCCAGAATTAAAGATAATGGTGGTATACCAAGGTACAAGATTGGTTAGGTGATAAGGATTGTCCGGAGAGGGCAGATAAAATTGGAGCACGGTCTAGTGTGGTAAGGATCAGGCTGGAGAGGCTGGAGGTACTGGAGAAATATAAGCAGAATGAGCTCTGACGGAACATTAGGGATTGGCTGTATTATTGGCGGGAAACCGGCTTCTGCAGGGCCGCCCGCCTATTTTACGGCTGACCAATTTTCTAGTGAGGGGCCATTGTGCTGCATGCTGCTGTGTGATATTAAGATAAAAAGGGTAATTACGTCTTTGTTAGTATTGGAAAGGTACTAGAAAAGGTCAAATGAGAGTTAGGAAAATTGAAGAGTGTAAGGAACGATTTTGAGTTATAGGACCAGTTGATGGAAAAGTGGCTCAAGGCATATTGCAGTGGAAGCAATATTTTGTTAGAAGGGGATACCAGTTTCGATTTAAGAATGAACGAACGGTCAAGGTTAATACAGTTACAGGTGAGATTTAAGTATGCAACATGAAGTGGAGAAAATGGTTTGAACATGTCTGAAAATGTTAAAGAAAAGGCTCAGGGCATTAGGACTACTGAAGTGGATAAACATATTTTGCATGGCAAAGAATCTTAGGCAATGAAGATGATCAGAGATAAGTTGGAGTTCAAGAAACCAAAGGAACCCAGGATGAATGAGTGTATGAGAAATAAGTGACTTGTATTATTTTAGTAGCTTGCAAAATTTGATAAGATGGATGAGGATCAAGCTATAATAAAAAGGAAGGACTATGGATTATACAAGAGTCAGGTGATTGAGAAAATAGACAAGAGGGCTTACAAATGTTCAAGAGAATTCTGGACTTCGGAAATGAGCTGGGAAACTATTAGAGAAGATTGTAGGTACTCAAATTTATGGGCTTCATTACAAGGCATTTGAGATGTTGGTAAAGAGGTACTAGAGCTTTGGTTCAACAGTTGCATCAAAGCCACAAGTCGATGAGGTTGATTCACTGGTGCCACAATACTCCAGTACTTTGACTCAGACAAGGTAAGAATAGACAAGGTAAGATTAAGATAAGCATATTTAAGGAAAACACCGAAGGTAGGTGATTAACGTATTAGATGTAAGAGGATAGAAGTTAAAATAAGGGAATACTAACATGTCAAGTTCTAACAGTGTTTGTGGATTACCTAGCTACTAATTTAAGGAAATAGGAACTAAGTGTGGATTGAGGAGTGAGACTATCAAGGAAAAAACCACTAGGAGCGACTAATAATGTATAGATATAAGGATTGTGGTAAGGCATGGCAAACATATATCCTAGTCATGTGGAATTATAGTTGTTGGTCATCATAAAGATATCTGTGTACTAAAGAAGTAATAAGCAAATTATCACTAGTGGATTGATTGAATCAAGGGATGGTTTGTCTGTAGGTTTGCCGGAAGGTCTTGCTCTGTCAAGAGTGCCAGCCAGGTTTCTGTTACCGTTCTCGAGATAACCTGTTTACAATTGGCTGACTATGATCATATCTTGTTTCATTAAAAATAACAGAGTTGACTTGGGGTAGACGAGAAGAATGTCCAAGCAGGTGCCACAGCTGGCCATTCACATTCCTAGGTGGGCCGCCCAAACCAGGAGATCAACCAAGTGTCCGGGCAGGTCCAGAACAACCTTCACGGTGATGCGGGCGAGAACAGCTCTGGGCACCTACAGATGGTCCGTCTGGCGTAATGGAAACAAGACCAGCCTCGGGTGTTTTGTAATATGATAAATATATATATATATGTTGATAAAATTTTTCTCTTTTTACGAGGTATTGATGAAGATAGTTTTGCCTCTTTTCTAAATCTATAAAATTGAATACTCATGAGTTACATGGTGAGTGGACACACCATCTTGTCTAATGTGGGCGGCGTATGTTAGGGAATGAATATATATGAATAAATATTTAGGTCTAAATAGTAGCATATCAGAAGCTCTACTTTCCCTAAGTTGACAAAGTGTTTCAATATATTTATATATGATAGTTAGTTTAGAATGGTATAGGTCATATGAAATGAAGTTATAGGGTAATTTTATATTATGTGTAATACATAGACAATAAAGTAATATGGTATTTTAAAGTTTATAGCATAGGTCTAGAGGGAATACGTCTGTAAACCAGCATGGAGCCATTTAAGCCAGAGCCTGTTATATAAGGACTTAACTTTGTATTTGAACAGACCAGCAGAGGCCGGAGTAAATCCAGGGCTTATTTAAACAAGTGGGCTCTGCGCCTGGAGGGACCCATGTTCTTGCGCGATTTGGGAAAAATAATTATGTAAAGAACCTTGGGAATTCTACATTAAGCAAATTAATTATGTAATCATTATAGTATCATAGTACTTGTAGAAAAAGCCCATCCGCTATAGCCAATTTTAGTATTGGTCTGAATCGTTTAAAGGCTTTTAATGATGAACCATGCACCAAGGCCATGATTATTGAAATACTCTGTTGCATAGCATTTGAAACTAAAATACATGGGTCGCAGTCCCTATATGAGATCTCGTGAGACCTGGCCGGTAGTAACGGGTAATGTGAGTTTACAACATACACACTCTTATACTGGCCTCCCTGTAAGACACACATATTTCACCATGTCTCCCCTAGGATCCTTGCCCTTTTCACCTCACCCACTGACTGAGGAAACCAGGTCTGTACCTATATTTTATGGTTCTATTGTGTCATTTCTGGGCAGGGCTTAAAAATGTAACTTCCAACTCCTGGTCATTATAGCATAGGGGTAGGGTTAGCCTTGCCAATAATAGGCAGTTTTAAGGTGGGAGTGTCAGTTAGGTATGGGGATCTATAGAATGGTTATTTGTTGATTAATTTGTAGCCTGCATATGGCTGGAGTACATTGTATAAGGTATCATGGAATTGTTATAATTTGTTAGGTTATGAAGTGGTTAGTCAGGCATTATTTGGGGTAGTATTAATTAAGGTGGTTGAATAGGTATTTTAAAGGGATTTATGAGTATTTATGAGTCAGGCATAAGGCCTGGGTGGTATAAAGTTCTAAAATGTGTATATTATGGCAGGCTGGCCAAAGTTAATGTTATATTGTTATTTGTGTTATAATAGGCATTATAGCCAATCTGTTGCTATCAATTAGTGAGATTATTATTATTGTTACAGTATGTAGAAAGGAAATAAATAGGATTTATGATTAAATTGCTGTTGTGTTGTCTCTGTGGAATATGTGCCTCTGGGTGCTTAGCAACCTTGACACGGCAGTAAGTCGGCTATAACAAAGATCCCCGGTTACCTCGGATATCACAACCTAACCCTCGATATATCTAAATATGCTCCTTCACGATAAATACATATATTTATATATTTTATATTCCTTTTGGTCAATAAGTTGTTGAAGCAATCGCAATGCCTTAGCAACCAACCAGCCAAATCTAAATGGAACCGCAATATTCAAAGAAAGTTAAAGAAATGTAAATAAACCCCCCCCCCTTACATACGCACAAGCACCGGAGACAGTACGGCCTCTACTAGGTACGGACCTTTCCACACTGGCTTGAGTTTGGGACTTTGTCCTTTTTTGTTGGCTGAGTCCCGCCTGTAGACCAAGTCTCCTACCCCATACTTGGTGTGGGCCAGTTTTTGGTCATAGGTCCTCTTCTGCAGTCGTTGAGAAGCCTTTAGCCTCTCTCTTGCCATGTGGTGGACTTCCTCGAGGGTCTGCCGCAGGTGTCTAACATACTCGGGTGTAGTGACTTCCAATTTGGTTTGATCATTTGCCAGGTGTAGGCCGAACACAACATCCTCAGGTTGGGCTACTTCTCTACCCAACATCATCATATTTGGGCTGAACCCCGTTTCCTTATGTGGCACTGTTCTCAGTGCACCAGTCAGCACATGGAGGTGACGGTCCCAACTACGTGACTTGCCATCAAGGAAGCAGCGCACCATTTGAAGGATAGTGCGGTTGTATCTCTCCACTTGACCATTTGACGCTGGATGGTAAGGGGTAGTCCGGGTCTTGTGGATGCGTAGGAGGTCGCAGATAGATCTGATAATGTTTCCATCCACATTCCTGCCCTGGTCTGTGTGGAGGTACTGGGGACAACCAAAGCGGGCCACACAATCATTGACAAATTTGCTCGCAATGACATCAGCTTTTTGGTCAACAATTGGGTAACACTCTACCCACTTGGTAAACTGGTCTACTATGACCAAGATACAAGTATTACCTTGGTCTGAGGCTGGTAGTGGGCCCAAGATGTCCATATGAACCCGTTCCATTGGCATGCCAGCGTGGTACTGCCCCAGTGGTCCCCGGGGTGCCTTGCAGGGTTTCTTGTTTTTGCTGCAGGTAGCACAGGTCTGAACATATTCTTCGCAGTCCGCCCTATATCTGAACCAGATGAATCCTTGTTGGATGCGTGCCAGGGTCTTGTCCCGGCCGAGGTGACCGGCTGTAGGGTTGTCATGGCAATAGGATAGAACTTCTGCCTTCAGCGGCCTTGGCACAACTAAAAGGAGCTTTGACTTTTTCCCGTCCTCCCATCGGTAGTACAGCACCCCATCTTTCATGATCAGCTGGAACCGGTTCTGCCAGAGGTACTTGGTAGCTGGGCTACATAGCATCAGGTTTGCTTGGGTGGGTTCTGTATGCTCCTCCAGCCAGTTAAGTATTTGGTTAATGTCAGTATCCTCCAGCTGTTTTTCTCTAAGTTCTTTTTGGGAATATCCTCCAAGTTGTGTGCTTGTGAATTCTGGCGTTTCCTCTGTATCTCCTATGGACAGGGCTCTGATAAACAATTCTTGGCCAGGCCCTGTGGAATCAGCGGCGGCTTCCCCGGAGACTTGTTGACGGATAGCCAGTGGCACAACATCGTCGACTTCCTCCTCAAACCTTGCCCATTGTGTATGTGCCCGTCGGCAGTAGGCACACCCATTGCATGGTAACATTTCGGGCAATGAGCCAGCTCGGTAGCAGTCACACACTGGCATAGGGTCAGGGATTCTGGAGAGGGAGTCAGCATTTATGTGTTTCTTTCCAGGCCGATGCACGATGGTCATGTCATATTCTGCCAGCTCTTCTAGCCATCTTGCCAACTGTCCTTGTATGTTCTTGAAGCCCATGAGCCAAGTAAGGCTGTTGTGGTCGGTCCTGACAAGGAAAGGCCTGCCAAGAAGGTAATGTCGATACTCCCTTGTGAGACGGACAACTGCCAGTAGTTCCTTGCGGGTCGTGCAGTACTTCCTCTGCTCTGACTTCAACACAAAACTCCCATATGCTATGACTCGTAGTTTGCCGTCGACAACCTGTCCCAGCTCCCCAGCAACTGCAGTGTCTGAAGCATCACAGTCAAGAATAAATGTGTATTCGGGGTTCGGGTAGGGCAGGATAGGGGCCTTGATTAGGGCATCCTTCAATAAGTTGAAAGCCTCCTCTGACTTTGGTGACCAAGTAAATATGACTTTTGGTCCGGTGAGGCCATACAGCGGCTCAGAGATAGCTGCGTAGTGTGACACAAACTCTCGGTGGTAGTTTGCGAAACCTAGGAACGACTCCACATCACGAACACACCTTGGGGTTGGCCATCCTCTGATGGTGTTCTCACTGTCTGGGTTTATGCGGATACCTTCGGGTGTCACTAGCCGACCTAGGAACATAACTTCATTTTGGAAGAGGCTACATTTTCTTGGCTTCAGCTTAAGATTGTATTTCTGGAACCGTTCTAGTGCCTCAACAAGGTTGTCACGAGCCTGCTGGAAACTGCTCCCGAAGACAACAACATCGTCCAGATACGACAGCACTTTGCTCCACTGCATACCATGGAGAACAAGTTGTACTGCGCGTTGGAAGGTAGCAGGAGCGTTACAAAGGCCGAACCCCATCCGTGTCCATTCGAACAACCCATACTTTGTGATGAAAGCGGTTTTGTGTTGGTCTGCCTCGTCAAGCTCAATTTGCCAGTACCCAGAGTTCATGTCGAGGGTGCTGTAGAAGCGGCTTCCCGACAAGGAGTCAAGGCACTCTTCTATTTTAGGCAAAGGAAAGGCATCTTTCACTGTAACATTGTTCAGGGCCCGGTAGTCAAGGCACCACCTCACTGAGCCATCTTTCTTTCTCACGAGAACTGGGACAGCAGCCCATGCAGAGGATGATGGCCTAATGACACCTGCTTCCAACATTTTTGTCAGGTGCTTCTGTTCTTCATCCTGAAAGCCTAGTGGAGTCCTTCGCATACGCTGGCGGATTGGCTTTGCATCCTGGGTGTCAATGGTGTGTTT
Source organism: Lepidonotus clava (assembly GCA_936440205.1). Lineage (NCBI taxonomy): Eukaryota > Metazoa > Annelida > Polychaeta > Phyllodocida > Polynoidae > Lepidonotus > Lepidonotus clava. The sequence goes on from OW387139.1 coordinate 40,301,811, forward strand.
GATTGCCGAGAAACATCCCAGGTCAGTGTCATTTAACGAGAACACTGATTGGTACTCCACGAGGATCTTAGACACCTCCTGTGCCTCAGGCAAGGATAGCATTTTGACTGATCTGTTGAACAGGTCCTGAAGGTGGACTGGGACTTGTTGGAGTAAGGTCGCAACTTCCTCTGATGATGCTCTGAGAGGTGTCTTCCCCCCCTCTCCGGGGAGCACTGACAGTTGGCGCAGTTTAGCCGGGATGTTTTCCATGTCCAGGTGCGCATCCAGTATCTGGGCTGGGTGTGCCAGTCCCAGTACCTGCCCTGCCCTAACCTTAACGAAGTGGTCACTCATATTTGACAACTCAATAACTGCAGTCTCTCCCTCCCCGTTTAGTACAGCATAAGGGCAGAGGATGTCAGGATTGAACCTATTAGGACATAGAACCAGTTCTTCGCTTTGGCCCCTTTGAACTTTGACAGTACGCACCATCACCTGCTTTGATGAGCCTGGGGGTAGTGTCACCCTGTTCAGACAAATTGTTGGAGATGCCTGGTAGGAGTCGTACCCATGGCCTCTTCCATATCGGGCGGCGACAGCCCGACCTTTTATTGTGACGGTTGCTGAGGGGAGATCAATTGATGCACCAATCGCTTTCAAGAAGTCCAGACCCAAAATCACTGAGTCAGAGACAGGAGCGACATATGTACACCAGTAGAACTGTTGGCTTCCAATGTTGATTTGAACACGCTTTGTGAAATGACCTGTCATGTAGCTAGCTGTGCCTGCCCCCTTGAGGCTCACTTCCTCCATGGGCTCTGGGGGTGTTGGCATGGTCTCTGTGAAATTTGAGCTAAGCACAGTAACTTGGGCTCCAAGATCTACTAGGGCCTCTACCGGAGTGCCATTGACCTCAATAGATATGAAGAGGCTCTCAGGGATATCACATCTTGTATTCTCCCCACGAAACACAACACTCCTTACCTTCGGGTCTTTGTTGGGCAGACTTGGTGGTGACTGATTGCTGGGGGAGTGTGGAGAGTCCTTCACAGCTCCTACTGTGAGACAAACTCTACCTGCAGCTGTCAGCTCCACATTTTTGACTTGATCACCTTTCACAGTGTGCCTCATGTCAGGGGGTTCTCTCATGTGGTGTTCTGTTTTTAACGCTATAGGGGGTGAGGGGGCAGCTCTAGGCACTTCCGTCTTGAGTTTGGCGGGCTCTCCATCCGGTGGGCGACCTCGGTTAGAGAGGGGTGGCGATCGGTCGTTTTGACCACCCCTTTCTAGTTTTCCGAAGCCGTGTTCTTCTCTGCTGAGGGGGCAGTTCGCTTCGGTTTAGGACATTCACGTGCAAAATGGCCCTCCTCTTGGCAGTTATAGCATTGCCTTGGCCGGCCTGGTGACACGCTCCGCGATCGGCTCCTAGTCGGGTACGGGCTCGGGGACCTAGTTGGCCTTTTTGACATGGCCACATCCAGAGCCTTCTCCATCATCTTCTCTGCCGCATTTTCCATCATTTTCTGGAACCTCTCTTCCAGACCCTGTAAGGGGTCCCTCTCCCCCCTTGAGGCCGTAGTTGGTTGACTGCTGGTTATGTCTTCATTGATAAAGGAGACTGCCCGCACCTTTCGATCACCTATGAGGGCTTTCGCATTGTGCACCGTGTGTTTTACACTTTGCACAAGTTGCCTCATCGTTTCGACCTCCTTCTCACCAGCCCAGAGTGCAGCCCGCCGATCTGAGCAACCATGGAGGAAGGCGTCCATAGCGGCTCTCTCCACGGTTCTCTCAGGGTCTCCCCTGAAGCCGTCCCTTGCCAAGGCCTGGCATCTCTGAGCAAAGTGCTCGAGCTCTTCGTCCGGATTTTGCCGTAGCATCTGCAACTCCCTGCGAGCTGTTGTTGGAGGGTTTCTTCTGTTAAATCTATCCTTCATAGCCCTCTTGACACAGTCGTAGTCCTTCCGCTCCCTGCGCGAGAGCGACCCATAAAATTCTAGGGCATCGTCACGCAGGTGCTGCACCAGAGAGTCCAGTTTGGCCTCCTTCCCCCAGCGGCATTTTCTGGCAATTCGCTTAAACTGGTCAGCGTATATTTCCCACCTTATTTTACCGTCATAAGTTGGGATCTTTCCCGTGTCCGGCCGTCTATGGGAGGGTGTCCTGGGTCCATAGTCCCGATATTCCCCATGGGCCTCTTCATCCTCACTACTAGAAGAGGATGAGTCCGTCTCCTGGTAGCTTCTGTAGTGTCTGGGTGTCCCGCTCCTTTTATCTCGGTTGCTGGGCCTTGGTGATGGTGAGGCCCCTGACATGCCCGTTCCACGCTGGTCGCACCTTTCATCGCGATCCCGAAGAGGCTGCTCTGCAGCGTGGCGATCATCCTGGGCACTCCTGTGAACGGCAGTGTGGTGACCTCCGTCCCCAGGATGTAAAGGCTGGTGCGGGATGTAGCGGTTATCGTGCACACTTCCATTTTTCTGTGGAGTTGATTGTTTCTGGGGTGGGGGCCAGGCCCCACCTTTAGTCTTACCTCCATGTGTTTCCAGTCCTCGTTGCTGCTGGCCCCGGTCTACTGTACCTGAGTCTGCTGCGGCCCGGCCAGGCAATGTCGGAGATGATTCCAGCAGTTCTTCCTCCTCGCTTTGAGTTCGTGCATAGAAGGCATCCATGTGTTCGCGATGGAATTTCTTCCACTTGCCAACCTCGGTTTGTGCTACCATCTTTGCCTTATGGGCCTCTCTGGCCTCATCTTGCGCAGCCCTTCTTCCCTCTTGGGCTTCTCGGAGTTTGCGGCGCAGGACCTCAACCTCTGACCCTATCCCAGCTGTCAATGAGTAGAGGGACTTAGAGCCCTCCTCGCTTCTCTGGTCATCCTCAGACTCGGCCTTGCTCCGCTGCTGCTCTGAATCGCTGAGGCCGGACGTCAGACTCTGAATCTCCTTCTGGAGCTGGTCATGCTCCCCCAAGTCGACCCGCCCATCTGCAAGCGCATCTTCTAGGATCTGCACCACTGCTGGATCCAAGCGTTTGGCCACGTCCTGAAGGCTTCCGACAGGCCCGTGTTCCTTGAAAACCTTAGAAATTCCCTTGGCCCTCATTGAGCCAATATCCCTGAGAGTTTTCAGCTGAGCTTCCGATGCGGTATTAAGGTTGAAGGGAGGATCGGTTCCCAAATTCTGCGCCATTTTTTATAATGCAAAAATGCTTTTTCAAGATGGAAATCGAACTGCTGCAAATGTTATATTATGCAAAAATGCTTCTCTCGTGACGGAAATCGAACTGCTGCGACGCTCGCCAAATTACGGGTTAGTGGGTAGACTACTCACTAATCAGAGAAGCGTTAGGGGAGACTAGTACTAGGGATGCTTGAAGAAATGATTGAAATATATTCAAGTATGCTGTGATTTTTCCTTTTTTTTTTCCCCGTTAATTCCGAAATATTTAATTTTTGGAATTCCAAAATTTTACGTCAAAAATTGGAAATTTCTGCAAATTAGTTTTCAATGAATTATGTGCTCTGCTTTTAGATAACAGAGGCTAAGGATATTTATGGCCGACCATCCACTTCCTGTTTCAATAATAAGGCATACAGTGCAGAATCAATTTTTAGAAAGTCAAAAATATGCCTAAAAAATTTGTCAATCACACCAATTATTTCCCAAATTATTGGTGCAACACACATATAAAACAACAGTAATTGTTATAGTAATGTCACAGTGTGTGTCTATATTTGGACCAATCCAAGATGGCTGACCACTGACCATGTGCTCAGGGCCTTGGTCAAAATTAAGGCCCCAACTAAAGTTTTAAAAAGTTCACAAGTCACAAGAAATAGTGACCCAAAATTAAAGTTTAGGACAAATAAAGTTCATATGAGAGACAAATAAGTCAATCCCAGTCTTAATATCAGTGTTTGTCTTTGTCTGGGCAAATCCAAAATGGCTGACACTGACCATGTGCTCAGGGCCTTTGTCAAAACTAAGGCCCCAACTAAAGTTTTAAAAAGTTCACAAATCATAAGTAGCTAGCTAGTTTTAGTATTCTTCTCACATAGTTATAGTCTCACTCTTTCCTGGGATCCCCTATTGCATGTTTCTGAGCATGGGTCCTGGGGTACTTCTTTTGGAATGAGGCCTCCATTTCTGGTGGAGTGAGCCCTCCAAAAAAACAGAACAGGGAGGAGTGTAGCAGCGACGACGCGTTAGTTCCGTTTTCGACCACCGGGCATGGTGGGGGCGCCACTGTCGCCTCCCCTTACCTTGTCCCTAGGTGACCTGTCCTGGCACTCTGACCCTGGACCTGGACCTGCCTACATGTGCTTGTTTGGGACCTTCTGGGACAGACCTTCAAACCCCCTTCAAACCACTTGTAAGTACAAATTATACATACAAATCTATTACATTCCCTTCACAAATAAAAATGGATGTACGTGATACCAGTAGACTATCTGCACGACTTTCCATGGCTGTCGTATATGCCATATAAAGCTCCAGGTACAAGGGAGAAATAGTCACATCCATGAATACTTTACATGCCTAGGCCTGCTCCGACTTATACCTCGACTCTACCATCATATTCCACAAGTATCAACCTTTATTTTCAATAAAACCAACTTGATTCTCCAGCAAATTGCATGGCATTACTGTATGATACACCATGGTCACGGAAATAAATCAGGAAACACGTTTCACACTTAAAGGGAGCCAAAACCAATAATTTCATTGAAATTTTCCCAACTCAAATAATCATGGAAATCCATTCCTTGAGCCTATTTCTGGCCCATGTTAAAATCTAAACCATGAAATGTGGTATAAAATCATTAAAAACATGTTTTTCTTGCTCAAATCAATTAATGTGGATCCGCAAAAATAGGGTTTGTTTACAAATAAATGTAAATATTACCATCTCTTGTGGCATTCTACTTCAATTTGAGCTAGTTTTCACAGCTAATACTTAACCACTGACCTTAATTGGATGCATCTAACATATTTCTATACTTATCTGAGTTTTGTAAATTTTGTAAATTTTATTGGTTTTGGCTCCCTTTAACGTTGATATCTAAAGACCAACAGAATAATGAAAAAAAAAGAAAACAAACTTTCTGGCGCTGCTTGAGATAATGCGTTATGAAACAAGCATGTAACTATGATCCTTTTTTAAATATAGATTCTCTGAGGTAGATTCTTTACTTCTTCTGTATTTTGCATCGAACAGTTTCGGAGGACACATGATGTGCCAAGTATTTTTTTTCTTTTATTTAACCACTTTCATTGTGACGATGTTCTTCCAAGTAGGTACTAATACAGTATTGAAAGGGTAAAGATATACTTTCCCCTAGGGCCTAAAGCTCAATATACAACTTTGATCCATCTGTTTCCTTTCCTGTGGCCTCGCAATTTACACCCCAAGTGAGGAAGGCATCTTAAGTTCTCCCCTTCTCTATGAAAACTTGGATTATCACCAAAGCTGTTATACAACAAGTAAGAACAGTCCTTAGTCTACCAAGATTTTACAAGTCAATTCTCAAGGTAAGACAATAATTTGGGATAAAACATAAATTGTGGTGGCAGGCTTTAACGGCGTTTCCTTGGAGAAGATATACTAATACATTGTTTACAAATTTATGTTCTAATTTTCTCAACAAAATGACTGAAATTCTTTTTGTTTTGTTTGGGGACCTACTCACATTTGAAACTGTTCCTATCTCCCAATTGTAAGCCTTTAACAGGGAATAGCTTTTACCTTTTTAGTTACAAAAGTGAAATTGCAGGACATTTCCGGATTTTTTTTTCATCTCTCCTGAGTGGCATCTCTGAGTGTCTACTCCTGCAAGACTCACTCTCTTTGGTGGAGGTAGACCAGTTATTTTCAGTACCCCGCTTCAGGCTTGCTGGAGGGCCTGGCCAATCTCTGTGCTATTTTTAGCCCGATGGTAGGGGTAGTTGGCAGACGGAGGACTGACCTCTGCATCCTGTGAGGTCCATCATAACCCCCCTCCACCCTGGAGTTTTTTCTACCCCATCCACTCACCTCCTTTATTGTAATACATCATGCACTTCCGAGTATAGTACCTATAGGCATAGGGTATACCTTAGGTGACGGAGTATGAATCATTCTAGAGCTCTTAATTAGCGTAGGTGGCCATCCCATATCTAACATCAATCACTTAGTTTGCCTATATGGGTCAATATACCTCCCACTAAGCTTTTAATAGTAACTCGTATTTCTGTTGCAAAGGTGCCATATGAAAATGATGGGAATTGGTATCACAAAAACATATGTTCATGATTATTGCAAGGGCACTGGTCTTTCTGACAGAGAGCTAAATTTAAAGGGCGTAAAGTCAACTACCCACAAGTTTCTCACTACAGAACGTCATGATTAAGTGTCAAGTTTCTTCAACCAATTAGTCTATTCCACGATAATTATGTCTGTAAATTAAGTCAAGTAAAAATCATCAGCCTTCCAAAATGGAAGAAAGAACATGCGCTTAGCAGAGCATATCAACCCACTTAAGGAAAACCCAGGATATCTACGGCAGATGCTTAAGGCTCAGCCACTTTACCACCCAGCGCCCCGCAACTCGGTTTTGAAACATTTATTATTACACAAAGATAACGGCATGAATGTACCCTCCATTGATTGTTGGCTTAAAGCTGAACCAAAGTAAGTAAGTAAGTATCTGAAAACGGAGACACTTTATACATGAATTTACATAATCATATAAAAGCAATGGTCAATTTCTATGGCTATTTTATCTGTGCCAGTTGACGGTATATGCAATATAATATACTATTATTTTCTTGTCAATGAAAAGAAACATTTCAAATGGCAAATCGATTGAGTTGCATCGGATGTGAAACTCTGTCTGAAAGGATGGGCAAAAAGTAGCCACCTACATCGGCGATGTCATTCAAAAGGGCCTCCGGTTTAAAATCCGGATACTTTATACAAATATCAATTTACAATGACTGCTAAGTAGGCCTCTCCCACTGGTGCGTGCGACCTACAAATATCTCAACTGAAGAACGGTCATGCAAGGATGTCAGTACCGACTGTGTAGGCAGTAGCAATTGGTTTTCACGACATAATGAAAACACACAGACACACATACAGACACACAGACAGACAGACACACAGACAGACAGACAGACAGACAGACAGACAGACAGACAGACAGACAGACAGACAGACAGACACACACACACACACACACACACACACACACACACACACACACACACGTATATATATAATATTATATATTATATCGATATTGAGATTCAAACGATATTCAAGGTGCACCCATAATGAAAAACGTAATTCAGCTCAGTAGAACAAAATAGAATTCCACCCAGTGGAGCATTATTATATCATGCTTGAGTTAAAAAAGAAATGCAATGTGGTTAAGATACATAACGCTTATTTTACTAGCTATTCAAATAACCAACAATGCAACACAGGTTAATCAAATTTATAAAAAAGAATTATAAAAAGCATAAGAGTCTCAATGAGCAGATGGGTTAAAACAGTGATGTTATAAATAAGATAAATTCAGGGCAATTTTGACAAATAAGTATGAATTCATCATGATTTCGTGTGTCTGTGGGTGTTATTGTCCCGTTTTGCAGGTATACACACATCATCAAGGGCTTTAGCTAGAGACAAAGGTTTGTGCAAACCAGGGCGGTATAAATGCTGAGTGCACCTATTTTTTGTTGCGTACCATGAGAAGGTTAAAACTATAGGGTAACAACACAAAAATTGGCATCAGTTCGCACGGATATGGGTTATTGTCCTCCAGGGCAATGGCAGATATGCTGATTCACCTGATTTTGAGAGGGCAGGACAGTAGTGACGTTAAGACATTGTGCAGATGACGTCATAGTACCCAGAAAGATGATAGCGGTCATATTGATGAGTAGTTCATAATCTACAAAATTGGTCTTTCTAAAGACCGAAAAAAAATCGTTTAATTTTATATGTTGGCTTTGTATCATTTTGTATTCTACATGTCATCATATCTAAAATATATATTGATTTCCCTGGTTTGTATAATTATCACCTCGTGGTCATGGAGAGCACATGGTGATCACCAAAATGTGATCGAGTGACCTGGGCCCATATCTTCATAACTGATTTTAGTGATTAAGCTACTCAGGTAAAATTTGATTAGTGTCTCATAATACCTGATTCTGTCTTGTCACTAAAAGAAGTGATGTTATCTGAAAATAAGATAGAAAAGTGATTGTTTAGTGTATTTACTTTGATTTACAAACAGAATAAACACGAATGAGACACTAATCAAATTCAAACCTGATTAGCCTAATCACTTAAATCAGTTACGAAGATATGGTACCAGGTCTGCACAAAGTCTATAGGGGTTGGAATCTTGATCTAATATAAAACAGTCTGTGAAGGTTTACGTGTGTTGAGTCACCCAAGATTAGTTGGCCGTATCTGACCAGAGCAGAACCTGTTTACTCAGTCTTTAACTGTCAGGGGAGTTGAGGAGCACCTCCTGTTTCCATAATGTACGAGGGTGGGCGTAACCTACAGAATACCCTCACAGGACACCGAGAAGGGACTCATGTAGACATACAGTGACGCAATTGGTGAACTAAGAATTCAAATGGAATAGTTAAACAACTGAAATAATATTATTCACCAAAGGACGAACGCTACATATGAGGAATATTTTTAGCTTAGACTTCAAACCCGGCCCACAAACACAGATGGGCTTGGAATGAGAGGGACAGATTATTTTTTAAAATATTTTAAAGATAATAATACATTGAGTTATGGGGAAAGGTGAAAATCTAAATAATCTGAAGGACTTGAAGTTATTCTAAAGCAAAATATTTCTCAATGGAAAGTATTTCAGAATTTCATTCCATTCTTTGATTATGTTGTGGTCACAGATTTGATCATGTTGTGCACATATTTTATTCATAAAACCTCTTTATGATATGCTTTCTCTATTCTCAACCTTACATTGTGATGCACATATATGGGTCAAATAGTATTTGAAAATTAGTGAACAAAATATAATTTTATTATCTCATAAATAAGGATTTCCCGAGATGATTAAAGATTATGGTGTAAGTTAATAATTATTTCTAATGATATTGAAATCTTGGATTAAAAGTGTAGTAACAGATTTGCTGAGATTCTGCATAGACTTGCGTTCATGCTTAAAACATCCCTTTCCATATGCATGTAGCACGACGGGTCCATGGCTTACATATAAAAAGGGTAGACAACAATAAAACTGCTCAAATTACATAAAATCAAAAGCACGCAACATAGCTTTCTTTAACAATTAAGCTTAACGCTTTCTTTCACTATACATAGATTTAATTGCTCATTGTCCCTGAAACATGATTCAGAGATAATAATTTTGTTGTGCTGACTCATGTCCTACCTTTTGCTAGAAATAGCATAAGAGTGCGAAAAGGGCAGCTAGGAGAAAACCTATTTCGGCTGCAGGTGGAAACCAACATTTTCCTTGGACTTTGCAATATTACATATTATCTTCTTTGTATAGGCCCATATACCTGTTATTGGTTGTCTTATTGTAGTACTATTTCCGGCTGCTGTGTCACCTCATTCGTCCATATCACTTGGGAAGCTACCTCCTGGGGATGAAATACTGATGAGTCGGCAGTAGGTATTCATATACATATTATATATAAACTCATATAAATATAAATATATATATGTATGTATAATTTATATATATATATATATATATGTATGTATAATTTATATATATATATATGTATGTATAATTTATATATATATATGTATGTATAATTTATATATATATAATTTATATATATCATATAATTATAATTATAATTATAATGTATCATGGCCTTAATCAGGTCACAATCACATTTCAAAGGGGCCAATAAGGGTCTCCACACAATACATAGTGACGCACAATTCTGTACAGCCAATCATTGCTAGTCAGACCATTATAATAAACCAAGTCTTATTAATGTAAGAATAATGTTTAGTTAAAGTAAGAACTTTGTATAACAGATTTATTTAGTGTATTCTCAGAGGAATTGATTATACTTCCATTGTTATTGTACTTTGCCTCATACTGGACCTCTCATTATCAATGTATTCCCAGTAGAACTTTGTTAGCCAAATTGGTGTTTCACATTCAATCTTGATTTTGAATAATTTTAGAATAGACATAATGAGCACAAAATAGACATAATAAGCACAGTGCATGAACGCATGCACATGTTTTTGTGAATGGTATTCAATTGGAAAGCCTTATTAAATGGTTGACAAGATCAACAATGTGGCCAGGGAGAACCAAAACTGCTGCTGGGCAACTTGATATGGGACATTGATAACCAGGTAATATAGAGTTAGGGGCCTTCCATTAAGTATGCAACTTTTTGCCCAAGGGGGGAGGGGCTGGAGGCCAGGGTCTTAGATTTTTGATAATGTGCGTACGTACCAAAAGGAAGGCCCTCATACATTGTGCAAATAATATTTAGAAATGTTTGCCTAGGGCAAGGTAACTGGATCGGAACAACTTTCCTTCACTGAATCTTGGGCCAGAGTTAGAAGGGGGTATAGATGGGGGGGGGGGGGGGGGTCCCACGTCGTGTGTCGAATTTAAAAAATGGCGGTGTCGCCTGTCGATATCTTTTTAAAGCCCCTGTCCCCTGTCGGATTTAAGAAAAGGACAATGCCATTTGTCCCTTATTTGCCATGTCCCCTGTTGAATTATAAAAAGGGCCATGTCGCCGTGTCGAATTTAAGAAATGGTCATGTCGCGCTGTCGATTTTAGGGGTCTATACCCCCTAAAAAGAAATGCAGGACGTTTCAGTGAAGTAGTCTGAAATATACCACAAGTGTTAGGGTACGGGCCATATCCCACAAGGTGTTGTTTGACTTGCATTGACTGCATCTTTTCAAAAAAAGAGATTCACACTGAACAGCTGTGAATATCAAGTAATGCAAGGTGGACTTTATATATATATATATATATATATATATATATATATATGTTTGTGTGTGTGTGTGTGTGTGTGTGTGTATTTATTTTGTATAGTAATACCTATAAAACATTATTATTTCGGAAAGGGTGATGTCAGTGCCCCCATTTCCAAGGTTACGACAGTTTGTTGACGTTTGACTATATAAATTCACATTAGAAACCATTATCATTCGTATTCCAAACACCTTACACTTCACGTCACGGCAGATTTTAACTTTTTATAATCGATGTAATTAGGAGGGATAAAATATTCCTATTTATTAATGTCCAAACCAATCAGCTGTTATTTCCTTGTTATTTAATCAACTCTATACTAATCTAGCCTCAAAGTAAATACATATATGCATCTGCTTGCGTTGGCAATTGCGTTTGGTCAATTCGACTACAACATGTTGATATCTGAAACACAAACTCCGCACATTAGAAAAAAAAGAGGACAATGCAAATGCTAGAGAGACAATTTGCCAACAGTATGTGGAATATGACCTTAATGCTAAAAATGGTCAATGTGATCACACACACTGCAACTTCTCTAGAGTTATATGCATGCATTTTTGATACATTAATCTATGTGCATATAAATACAAAGGCAGACAAAAGGGGCCACATTCCCACATTCCTACAAAGCCTGTAACTGCATACAGGTTTGTGGAGATTCATGACTTATTCAGGTCTTCTCATTTCCTCTGCCTTGCATGTGTTACGAGTGCTCATGAATTATAACCCGTTATTAGGACCATTTTAGATCTAGATGTAGTACTTTGCCCAGAGACTGCCCTGCAGTATGGTTCCATTCTGTCCAACATTAAAACAATTGCCATTAATACAAGTAACTCATACAACCACTATTCATGATACTTATTAGTATGAGTATATTTAAGATTTTATTTTCAGAATAGGTTTAATAATAAAATAACTATATTTTACCTTTGATAAATATCAAAAAGACTCCTTACCTATTGTGAATACAGTCATTATGGAACAATCCATTATTGATTGGATGACAAACAGGCGTAATTATCACACACACACATTCTCATATACACAGTCGAAGTTGAAGACATAATGTGAGATTTCAGTGTGGTAAACCCAAGCTGATGATCCACGTTGCGACATTTTCCAAACCGACAACAACATTGTGACTGAGCCGATTGGAAAACTGAAGATTTTTTGTCGGTTGAGAATCGGTTTGGTAATCAAACCTGTTGGTCCTTAAATCGGTCCAGAATCAGTGTGGAATTGGTCCTACACCCATGATCCACAGTGAGGATGAACATTGATTATTTCCTTGTATCCTGGTTCAGAAATTAACGGGGAAAAACAGTGAAAAAAAGTTGGTTGATTAAATTATTAAAATTGTGTCTAAATATAGCCAGGACAACCAGAAATATATATTATTTAATCCATTTGATTAATAAAAAGTAAAAAAGTAAAATATTTGTTGAAAAACTTTAAAAAATATATCATGTGAAACACAATTCATTTTGATATATTTTGGTAACATTTTCGTTCTATCATTCCCAAAAATTAATGAAAGTGGATAGATTTAGGACCGATTTTTGACCGATTTTTGACCGATTTTGGAGAATTTCTTTGAAAATCGGTTCACTATCGGTCCAATTTTGTCGCAACGTGGATAACCGCCTTAACATTGATAGATCTGATAGCTAGAGACGAGAGATCACCATGACCACGGATACCTCATTGTCAATTCCCTTTCACATTTTCTTATAATGATAATATCATGAAAATATTAATTAAACTGTAACAATTTTCTCTTGCATGACCTCGCCAAATCCTTCTCTTCCCATCTATTCGGAGGGACAGGAAACCCTCTCAGTGCATTCTTATAAATAATTACCATTTTTGTCACATTAGATCTTGCTCAGTGTGTAATTAGACTGCCATTTGTTAATCCTGGAGAATTCAAACAAACCATTAGGGATCCCACGTTGCTGTTACAGATGTTTCTGCAAGTGCAGGAATATTAAAAATGCAACCTTTATATAGTTTCATATTTCTACTGGGCTTGTGTATAGTAATAATTCTAAACCTATTAGTGGAGCTACATCTCCTTAGTCTATATGATACAAAAGGTTTATAAGAGCTGATTCAGCATTTCATATCTTAGAAATGATGCACATTGTCATCAAGAGCATGACATAGAAATATATTTCTTCATTAGCTGCTGAATTTAAGATTTTTCGAATTAGAAAAAAGATTATTTGGACACAATCTTTACATGTATATCCAATTCATAACATCTGCTTGATTCAAATTTTGAATATCAAAATTAACCTTTACGAATGTCGATTGGACGATGAGCCTGAAAAGAGTTATTCTTTCAATCGTGGTATGTGTGGGAGTGTACACAATGGAATACGTACCCTCTGACTCTGATGGGAAACAGAACCCCTAAAATAAGGACCCCCTTTGGTAAAGAAAATAGTTTATCAAAGATGTCTTTATTATGCATCTAGAAAAACTGCAACAAGCAGTTTAAGATTAATACGCGCTGCATGCACCTCACGAATAATGCAGCAGTCCAAGGCCGGACCAAGGGGAGGATACAGAGCAGACGGTATTATGCAGTTCAATCACATGTAGCTTATCTCAAGCCCCACTCGCCGTGGTGAATGTGGTTTGTCGCAGACCTCTGCGATCTCAGAACGTTGGGAACGTTGGATTTTCGCAGCTCTCAGCGACGTGGTTCCTTGCGAAATTATTCAACATGTTTAATATTTTCTTAGAGATCCTGTGCGATTCAAGCTGAGATTTCTTAACAAAATAATCGCAAATGATCGCAAGGTGCCCTACATGCCAGTGTGAATGCTATACGATCAATTTCTCTAGCCAGCGATCATTGTCTTGTCCATGAGATTATTATCGTAGGCATGAGACAAAATTTTCGTTACTCTCTGCGACAGGACCATAGGCCACGGCGAATGGGGCTTAAACTACACTGCCAGCCAACGGAACAAGCATGCGCCTCAGACTCCTAAGTTCTGATTTGGAAGATTACACTATTCCTATTCCTGTAACTTCTATGGGGTATTAAACAACATATCCTCTTACATCCTATACTCATCTTAGTCCATAAAGTGTACCATAGGGACATTAAAGAAGGATTGAATTTAATTGCTTTAAAGGCAATTATTTCATAACATCATCTCCTTTTAGCCTCAGTAATTAGTCTGGATTTCCATAAATGAACGGTGAATCTGAAGGCACCTTCTATCTGAGATTGGTTTTCAAAGTTGCATGAAGTTAGGATTCCCCACAGGAAAGATATTGTGATGTTCTCAGGGAATGATAGGAGCCGGGGCGTGTGGATGGCTCTTCCATGGTTTCCCTGCTGTAGATACTCATACTCTTGATGGATCTCAGCCCAGTCGTGCCTGATATCTCAAGAGCATGAGCAGGACAAGTTAAGGACAAGTTATGCGAGCACGAGCATGGGTCCACTGCGAAGTCGCATGGCACAAAACAGGCGAGTAGAAGGAGGGTTCTCAGAAACGTGCCCTGCACATGGGGGCCAACAGTGGTTTGGATATGACTAGTGGGAGGGGGGTTCGTGTGCCACCGGGATCTTCCTTCCTAAAGGGAACCAGAGGCGGGGCCCAGCGTTACAGGTTGGGTCAGGCCAGGATTCAGGGTCTCGTGCTAGGTGCTTAGCAGCCTCGTATAGCCAATGATTCTAGACTCAGGACCGGGACCATGCCCAAAAAATTAAAAGGGTGGTAGCTTGGAGGCCGATCTCCCATGTTCTCTTCCCTCATGTCGGTTCCAGGCTGAACTCATGTCCTCGGTCATTTTGTTCCTATTCTTGGGCATCCAAAGCCATCCCCCATGTCTGCCCCTATTTCTTCTAAGTCTAACTTCCTCTTTTTGGCCTAACTTCGATTTATTACTATCTCATGGACTCTTATCTCTAGCTGTCCAATCTTCTAAGCCTCTTCATGGTCCATTCACGTGATACACATTCTCGTGTAATTCATGATTATTCATTAACATTTGACTTTGGCTATAATTTCTCATAAGACGTCTGCTTGGCTTTACTCCTTATAATTAGGTCGCACGAACGAGTTCGTGCCACACAATATTGAATTGATTACTATAATTCATCACAATAATATTATGCAGAAGCAATTTCAATGAATGAAATTTCAATGTACTTTACATATTTGTTCATGAACGGTGTTTGGGGTTTGTCACCAGGAACCATTGGCTAAGAAAGTTCCTGGCGTGGCACACCGATAACCTATTGCTGGCACTCAAGGGCCCAGAAAAGAGGTTCCATTGAAAGGCAGTTTGTACTGATGTTCCTTCAGGATGATTGAACAACCTAAACAAGAAGGTTCTAATAATAGCAAAAATTACAGACCCTGATTACCTCTCTCAAGGCTGTTGCAATTAAATAGTTATTACAATGCATTTATGCAATGTAGAAAATTGCCAGACAGCCTGATCGGTGTATCTTCATTGGAAACCATTCCTTACAAGAACTGGCATTTACTCTATGATTAATCATTGTTCTTTCCCCTTCCCTTGATATGTTTTTTTTTAGCATTTCTTGTCGGATATGAGCTATGAAATTCGATAACCACAGCTTTTAGAGCCTCTTCCAACCCCATCCCATATCTAAAAGACCTTCACTTGTAAGTGCACACGATTGTGTATCATTAATTCTATTACTTCAGACAAATATCGGATGGGAACTCAGAGTGAATAGTATTTCTGATTCAAGATAGGCTGGGCCTGAAACCTAATCATGGCTTCAAATACCACAAGGGAATGTAACTTAACGTAATGACTAGCGTCGCTGATGCGATTGAAGCTTTCTCTTATCCTGGCACTGGCAATACGCACAACTTCTCAAAGAAATGCCGGATATCCGGACTGATCCTATCTATCTATTCGACCCACAATGGTAAAAACTATTTCCCAAGGGGTTCTTGGACTTAAGGGCCTGGAATTAGGGAGGAAGATTGAGGGAAGAAAGAGGGGGATTTAGAAAAGGAATTCGATCGTATAATACAGACAATTGTTGAAATGACCATGTTACTTGTGTGGGCTTTAGTATATAAGTATCATGAGTAGTTGATTTACCAGTAGACTGTCATGGAAGTTCCAACAAATCCAAAGTAGAATGATCCACTCTCTGAACTCCCTCCCAGCCTTGGAGTGTTGAAATGATGATGGGCTGCAGCATTCTAGTAGCCTAATGTTCTTTGACATTCTGTAACTTTATCAAAATGTTGTGCGATGTCACGACCTTGGCTTGGTAAAGTTGTCAGGGCTTATCTTGCTCTAAAGTTCAAGGCGTTTTAAACAGACTGGAAATGATTGTGTCAAATTAAGTTTATTCCACCCTAGATGTCCCTTTTCACAAAAGTATACTTTTATCATGGGAAATCAAAGTGGTTTCCTTTAACTCCCTTGACCTCCTTCCATTCCGTTTGGCTTCTTTCAATTTCATTCGATCCCCTTTGAGTCCCTTACAGGGGCGGATCAGGGGAGGGGAAGGGGGTGTAGGGGGTCATGCCCTCCACCTTTGGTGGACTCCTATCCTATCCTAACTAACTACAAAAAGAGGGGAAAATGCTACGGGTATGAGCACTAATGCTGACATACGCGTGGCATTTTAGGACTTCACTTTTATGCTGACTCCCCCTTTTGGAAACCCTGTATCTATCCCATGTGAATGTCTTTGATTTCTTTCAGTTCCCTTTGGCTTTCTTTGTCTCATATAGGAGACCGTTGCTGTGTCTCGAAGCTATGTGAGGGGGCCGCTTTTCCTGAAGGCCATGATCCATGATGCGATTTTGGGGCGATTTTGAACCGATTTTAAAAATCAGTCTGTTAAATAATCATTTTCTTATACTTTATACAAATTCCCAAAGAGTTTTGGATGATCCATATCAGAAAAAGGGTATTGTCGAAGGGAAGATTTATTCCAAATATGCGAACATATTATTGCATGAGAAGAGAATCGGTTGGCCTTTTGTCGTATCGTGGATCATGGCCTTGAGGTTACAGAGCCTCCTCAAACCCCTCATAAGTCTCATGGTGGGAAGGCGCCAAACTAGGAAGGTGTCAAAGCGGATATTTTGTGCTTCTTAATTTTCGTGCAACTAGCTTTACTGTGCGAATGTTGCATTATAATGTAGGTGATTTGCTTGTACTATTTTTCTTAATCATAACAAACCCATTCTGGCGTCCAAATTGAATTTTCACGCATTTTCTTTCAGGTAGGAATTTCGTGAAAATTATTCAGTGTAAAAAATTCTGATAATTGCAGTTCGGTCTCTTATGGGTTTGAGGTAGGACTGGTCAGGTTCATTTGCTGCCTACTTTGCGTCCGACCTCTTTTACAGGAAAGTGCAGAAATAGTGGGCGAAGGACAGGCAAGAGCTGTTATAGTATGCGATTTCAGTAAAGCAGTTTAGGTAAATCGTGTTTGTGAAAGCAATAAAAGGAAGGAAATTGTGTTTGTGAAAGCAATAAAAGGACAAGTGATGGAAAGTGGAATTTCGTCTCATGATATATCTCTAATTCTGTATTGATATGTAGTAAGACGTCAATCGAAATGGTGAATTGATGGTCATATTGACGAGTCGTCTCTAAAGTATTAAGTTGTGTTCCGTTAACATAATTAGAAATCAGAAAATTAATAATAGACAATTTGATTTCAAAGAAAGGGCAATGTTTAGACACTGCTAAACACACTAAATGCGGGAACCCACTGAACGATGAGTCTCAAAATTCAGGTCGAATTGGAGATCGCCAGTGACCAGTATCTAACATTGTTGCATAAGGTCCAAGCGATTTACGTTTTTTTTTTTTTTTTTTTTTATTAAAGATTTCTGGTTAAATCGTTCAATGACCTCAGCATTTATAGTTGTTTTCAATGAGTTCTGATTTTATTTTGAATTGGCGAATGGGTTCCTACATTAAAACACACAGTGAGCGTTATCGTATTGCGGTATATAAGATTTTAACTGCGTGGCCTGACTGGTGCATCTGCATTCCAGCCAGTACCCATTCTTCAATACCTACACGTCCACAACGCTGTGTCCCCACTTGAGCGACTAGCTACAGCAACTATTGTTAATCCCTCGGTGATGTGTGAGTTAGTATGCCATTGGTCGACTAACTAATCGTGGGATGACTAAAAATCTAATCTCCACGTTGGGACGCTCGTCCCATCAAACTGCCAGCGAGTAGAGGTCACATTGGTCCCCCAGCCCAGCTACTAACTGCACTAATCACCGGTGACTAGAAAGAAATATAAAGCCTCATCCCCGTGTGGCGACTAAACCCCGGCAATTAGTGCATTTCCCCGGCCCAGCGACCAAGGATGAAATATTGGTCGTCGAGCAACTAAGTAGTCGCCCAATGACTAAAAATTTAATCTTCACGTTGGGATGCTCATATCATAAATCTGTTGGCAACTAAAGATAACACTTTAGTACGTCACCCGACGACTGACTAGTCGCCCGTGGCTATGGCTAATTATTAAACATGTCAAATATTTCGCCCAGAAACCATGACGATTAGTGGTTTAGTCGTCAGACATCACGGCACCCTTGTATGCTAAGTTGTCGGGGGACTAGACGGCCGGTTATCACGTTGATCGCCGTCAAATTTTTGGAATCTAGCCGCCCTGTGGGGACCAGGCTTTAAACATGTCAAATATTTTGCCAGTAAACCACGGCAACTAGTGGCTTAGTCACCAGACATCACAGCGCCAGTGTCTAGTTGGTCGTCGGGTGATTAACAACGCTATTCATCGCAGATTTTTGTAATCTAGTCGCCAAAGTGGGGACCAGGCTTTAAATTAAAAAATGCCTTGCCAGATGGTTTGTGTTAGGTTGGTCGATCAACCAGCTATATTTGTTAATTGTTTATTTAACAATTTATATATATATATAAAGAAAAAAGATAGACAACACAAGAAAGAAAAGGAAAAGACAGGGGGTTTGGGGGAACAGCCCCTGATTTCTAATGAACATTTTCAACAAATATTCACAAAATGTAAATTATTTATGTCTGATAGGTATTCTTGTTATTCTTGTATAAGCTTTGCCTGGCACTGCCATCCGACCCTAATCCCTCATTGTTGTGGTTGGTTGACTAGCGGATGGCAGCCTTATGTGGTGCCAGTCTGTCTACTTACCAATTATTCTGGAGGCCACTTTGTCGTCTGCCATTTCCCCTTAACCTCTTCCTCTGGCTTTAAAGATAATTGTAACTAGTCCCGGTACTGCCACCAGTTGTTTTTCAGTGACTGGCTATTTATACTATTTACATTCAAAAGGACACTTTGTCAATTCTTACCCTAGAGATGCTATGGAAGCATCATGTTTAAAACAGTAAAATTCAATAAAACGTGAGATCTGTATCAATTTTGTGAGAAAAAAAAACACTGAATAATTTGCTTCCGTGAGTTTTGTGATGAGAAAGGTTAGGCATTTCATTAAGGGATCTAGAGTAAAGTTCTCTATTGTTTCCAATCCTCCAGGTGAAAAACCAAATGGTAAATTGGAATTTCCTCAAGTGTCAATGGATTATTGCCATACTGAAAAAATTTCTGACCTGATATAGAAAAAATATCACTGGAATTTCTAATCCAGCTTGATAGGTACAAATATCTTTAAGGTAGTTCTACACTACACGACATGAGGCGCAATTTGAAGATGTCACAGAGAAATTACGCATATTGGAGACAATATTGTTTGTTACACATAGGTAAAATACTCAAATTTGGCAATCAAAACAATCAGATAACTCAATCAGATAACAGAAATATCATCAAATTGCGCGAAAATCACAGCTCAAAGTCGTGTAGTGTAAGAGTACCTTTAACCGCATTTACAAATGCTCACCCCAGTATAAATAGTTGGTTGCATGCAGCACCCCCTAAGGAAACTGCCCTGATTACCGACTAGGAGAAGGCTATAAGTCTACATCTATTAATCCAGATCTCCAAGCCCAACTTATCCCCCCTGATGTGTGTCTGTAGTCTCCCCCGCCGCCCACGCACTGTCTTCTGCCCCAGACCATGTTTGTACAGCGTGCCATCTGTGAAGCCCTCCCAAGCAAGAACATGACGTTATCATAATGTTGCAGCAATGTTCTGTTTAGTTCTGCTTTGGTTCTTGTTATGTTTTTTGATGACACCCAAAAAGTTAATGTCTTTAGAACCAAACACATTCTCCACCGCGCCCCCTACTTCCTGCCGTTGTACTGAGCATGATCCTTGCCCCAGGAGTGTCGTATTGCAGAATGAACCTAACATTGCAACTTTGCACTGTAACATTATTGTGATGTTCTTGTAACATTCTTTAACAGTATAATAATGTTACTACAACATTCTTTATTAGTTAAGGTCTCAACTTTACTAAAATACAATGTTATTATAACACTTTTCTTTAGTAAATCTCAACTTTATCTGCAGGTTGCAGACTAACAAAAAAGGAATGGTCGCAGAACGTGCTTGTTATGTCGCTGCTTGCCTGGGAGCTAAAACCCTATCTAAATACATGACATGAAAGCCCTATTACAATACTCAACATAAGTTGTAATGCAAAATCAATATGACAACGATATTATTGTATCGTAGCTATGTCGTAGTCTCCAATAATATTGTTGATATCACATTAATGTAATAGGGTAAGTCACTGTGTCCTACAGCATTGAAGTTGTAAGATACCAGTCAAGAGAATACAGTCATGTCCTGGGCCGCAACATTTAATTGACATGCTTAATTATGACTGCCATAGTGGTAAGTTACAAATGCTTTGAATTGCTGTCGATATTGTATGTCTCAATTTGTAGATGATATTTCGCCAATTTCACAAAAGCATGGAAAACTTCACTGTGTATTATAATATCCTTAATAGTGTGATAAGGTTTTCAAGGCGTTTTTGTTTGGGAATGATATGTTTTCTATGGCAATGCTCAAGAGATACAACATAGGCCTACCATTGCATCGGGGACTAGGACATAGTCATAATAAAGTCATGTAGTGGTCATACCGCAGCTCATATCGCAGCTCATGTCATGTAGCAATGTAGGGCTTTTACATATTACCTCTGTGCTACAATTGTGTTGTAGAGGTGTGATATCTTTTTCTGGTATGATCATATTGCAGCCATGTAGCAAATCAAATGTTGCATAGCTCAAAAAAGCCTTTAACCAAGGGGGAGATCCTGGATTTCGAAAAGAGAGGTAGATGAAAAGGGTAGAAGCAGCAAAGGCAGCATAATTATATATAACTGTGCAGGCCCAAGCCAGTATTCCACATACCGAAAAATTGCACTGGAAAACGGAAAGGAAGTGGGTGCTGTTGATGTGTATTGGTAATATATCTGCTTCCAGTAAACAATTGCAAGGAAATTGTTACTGGTCAACATGTTGGTAAATTACCTGATTATGATTATGTTTAACTCCTTGGGAATATTATTTCAAACTAGGGGTGGATACAGAATTCAGGAAAGGGGGTGGTCCACATAATATGACTATAGGCACTATGGCCTTCAAAGCAAATATCTCTGGGTGTAGAACCTACCAAAGAGTGTTGGGAGTAGGGGGCATGGTGGTGGTCAGGACCCCCTGTATATCCTTCAGATTCGGCCTTGTGAACTACAATTTCTAAGAGGGTGTCATGGGGGCATACATGCCTGCTGTTACTAATGACGAAGGTGATTTTCATGCATGGGGTCTTAACTTCAGTTCACTTCTTACTCATACATAGTATCTTAATGTGACATATTAATGATTATTTCAAATATACAAAACGATAAACATTTTTTTATTTTATGAGATATTTTAGGTGTAACTGAATAAAATCTGAAAACAACATAAACTATCCGTCAATCAATTATCAATGGACGGGTCGTTGATTTGATTGAAGTTTGACAGGCTACTCCGAATCCCTAGCTCTCTCTCTTTTTAAATGAGCTATAGACGAGCGTACCCCGTCTAAGGCCCAAAAATTGAGGTGACCATAAAGCATGTCTAGATTTTCTGTTGAGCCTAAATTCATGTAAATGTCAAGAGTACTGGTTTGATTCTACTTTTGCTACAATTGCTAGAGATGATATGCTTTTAGAGAATAATGGAGTGCTTTCGCATATCTTATTGGTCTCTAGCTGCAACAGTGTCAGACAACATATGCAACATTATTCCTACAAAACCAGTTCCAACAATTATCATTGATCCTGTTTTCTTTACCATATGAAGATAATCATTTATTACAATGTTACTTGGGAGGAAATTTGGAAATCATTGCAGTTCTAAATAATCATGTTTACATGGTCATGTAACATAACTGTCTACATAATGTCATGGCAAATTAGTGTTTATTATTGTATCAATGTAAGACATTCGATTCGCTGAGCTGGTGCGTCAGTGACGTCACAGGGCATGTCTCAAGTTATGTGATATGAACCAACCACAGGAAATTGTCTTTGTACATGAGACGGCTATATTAGGCAGGCACATTCTAAATATATATAGATATGTCTCCCAGTTGACCATTGCTTTTACAACGGTTCTACCTGTTTCTCCATTTCAACGGGTCTAAAAGATCAGTGGGTGCAGGTTCGAGGTGGTATCAGGATATATAGTATTGCAGAACGTCATACGTATCGTTACCTACTTCCTGTTTCCTGCCTGTTCTTGACTCTTCGACCAATGTGCAAAGCTGGACATTATAATGCCCATTCTGGACGCATCATCAATTACAGGGACAGATAGAATTATCATTATGATTGTTACTAAGTTTAGTTCTCATATGGTAGCATTGGACAAATTGAATCAAGGTAAGAGTGACGGAATTACAGATGACATTTGCAATCCCCTTGAAATAGCACTTACCTACTTCCTATAGGATAGAATGCTGAATTTGTGAGTTTTACCTTTATTGTACTACTTTTGATTGTGCTGAATAAGCCCATCATACATTGGGTATATCAAACTTTTGGACAAGGGTTGCACAAAAAATGATATAAGCCATCCTTGTTTCCTAGGATTGGGGTTGCTGAAATAAACAAAAATTGTAATTTTCTACTTCTCAATGTACTACTTAAACATTATGATTTCTTAAATTTCATCAATTGACAGATTTGCAGGCCAGCCAACAAAAATGCTGTATTTCAGGGCAAAATAGGGTTGGCCATCATAGGTTAGGCTGACGGGCTTTAACATTGGTTCTGATGAGGAAAAAGCCAATATGATAAAGCTGCATTTAGAGGTGATCTGTCAACCAAATTGCTTTGGTTAATTTTTGTAACACAGAACTTTTTTCAGGGAATATGCACAGAGGAGGAAATTTTGAAACTATTTCAGACATTTCCATCTTAAGATTTGCCACTATTTTTTTTATTCAAATTGCTTTTGTTATTGCCTTTAAAAACCTTTTAAAGACTATCAATATACTGTCACTGCACCCAGTTATTATGATGCATGTCTTCCTTTCTTGAGAGTACTATTTTCAACAAACTTTAAAGTAGCTAATAATATTGAAAGCCAACAACATTTTGGTTTTGCTGGCAATGTCTTTCTGATAATTTAACATCAAAATACCCATGGGACATTTGGCATAGGTTGCACATTATATGACTGTTAACTACAGCCCTAATGCACTGGACCTAAACGGGCATAACAACTATACCCATACATAAATTTTCAAAGAATGCGCATTCTATAACTCTTAATTGGTGTAAACTAGCTTTAATTAGCTAATCAATTCTTCCAGATGAATAAAGAAATAAAAAAAACACACAAAAACAACAACATAGGCACAGTGTGCATTCTCAGGCCAGGGCCCTTTGCAGACTAGCCCTAGAATGCACATCATACCTGTATTGAAATGCCTATAGGCGCATTTTGAGGTTGGTCTGTATATGGTACAAGTCTGAATAGGGCATCAAAGGTTCTTGTGCATACGCCAGCATCTCCCGATATAGAAGTCGTGGACGGAATCGGATGGCTTGGGTAAGAATTCAGTATAGGGCAAGTAGCTATTGACGTACAGCGGATTGAACACAAGCTCTAACGGGTCAGGCCATTGGGCCCCCAGTAACCTGTGCTGGAGGATACAGGAAGAGACCAGGAGGACCGCCTCCAGGTGATAGCCCTAAATCCGAGCAATACTTGGGGAGGGGGTCACATCAATATCTACTGCCTATCTATAGGCCTATGGCAATGGGAATTAAGGTTAAATGTTATGTATCACAAGAAAGGTTTCACAATCATCTTTCAAATACTATATAGGATGTATAGTCCCTTGCTATATTCTGAGGGGTAATCAAACCAATATAAAACTGCAAGGGTCAAAATCGCTGTATTGAATAGGAGCTTTAGCATACGGAAAGCAAAATCGATCGTGATGTCTTGGTGACTCTTATGGAAGGGTTTAGCTGGCAGGGATTTCTTTCTGCTCTGAGTTTTTTCAGTCCAAACTGTGATTTATGGATTTATCTCTGGCCCACGTTAAGTTAATGGGTTGTTATTATTGAGCGTCACACTCTTAATTCCCTAAGCGTTTTTTGTTTGCGGGGTGAACAATGGAACAGCATACCTGAAGTGAGTAAACTTAATGATAACGCCTTGGTCCACCAATCCCAAAATTCCTGGTTTCAATCTCAACCTAACCTGGCTGTAGAATGGTACCAGATTCTTTTTCGGATTAATAGGCTGGGGAAATAGCAGATCTCCAATAACCTTAAAATATAGAAATTTTGTTTAAGACACATGATAATTATCTAGGACAACTTTTAAACAGACAGGGCTCTTTGGTCCAAGAAAAGTGGTAATCAAATGTATATATATCTCCATTGCAATATCCTTTCCATGAGCCAGACTCTCTGACTGCACCTACCAATCAAATGATTTATATTCCTTTAGTATGATCTGTAAACATTCCAAACCCTTAACAAAATTGATGGTTCCTGACCGATATCTATAGAAATATTAGAATGACATGAAACATGGTAAAATACCCACGCAAAACGTTCCCAAACCCTTTATTCAAAGTTTAAGTCCCATGTCCTTGTGCACTAGGATTTGGCTTGGGGAGACTCTTATCAGTAATTTTCTTAAATCAGTTGGCGATCGCCCATCATCTCAACCTTAGCCTCACAAATCCTCCCACACCTCAATATTAGGACCCTATCCTATAACATTACCTCTCTTAGTCCCATGCACCTCCTTCAATGATACTGCTTCAGGATCGATGCAAGTTGTCGCCACAAAGGTTACCCCCTAGGGGCTCCTCCTCCCCCACGTTTTGCTGAAAGGCCATATTCCACTGTACAATTTTACTCACTATTCCAAAATCTCCAATGAGATAAGTAAAGGGTTATTAACATATTATATATCATCAGACAGAGCTTTTGATTATCTTTCTAACGATATGTGAAATGCGTGATCTTTGGCTATGTTTCTGCTGAAATTGGAGCAGTGAATCAATAAATAACCAGCAGCCCGAATCGCCTAGTGGAATACAGGCTTGATACTACCCCATCAGAGATCTCGGAATAGATCATAAGTGGAGAAATAATGTTAGGGGGTCCGGGTAGAGGATACTCATGGCAGGATTCTACTATGGAGGCGATGGTTGTCTGTGGGCGATCAGAAGCCGTAAGTCCTGAGTGCTCACTGTGAGACCTTTATAGACTATTATTAATCTTTGTGTTTTGTATTTGGCATCATTAAGGTTAATCTAATGTCCATTAAAGGTAATGAAGAATTGACCTTTATTATACCTTCACAAAGTGACCTTTAGAATTCTGAAAAGGTCTTGTAAAGTTGACATTTCCATTACCTTTAATTCACCTTATTGACTTCATTTATAAACGTCAAAGGTCAATTAACGTCTGTTTTCACACGTTAGCCCATGCACATATTTGCAATCTGATCCTTTTAGGTAATAATGATTATCGTGATATAATTATTGTATAATTATTTATGTGGAAAGAAGGTTGATGCGTTTGAATGTAGACTCCATCTGTTTTCAACTGTAGAATAATATACCTATAATATATCTGCCGATCCTGAAGAAGACTTTGACCAGTCAAAACATGTTGATCACGCTACACTTTTATTCATTTTTAATAAACATATAACAACATCTGTCCACCAGTCAGTCGTCGAGTTGGATATATTATCATCACTTTGAATTCTATAATATATCTATATAATTATTCTAAACCAATTAGGAGCAGTATGCGGCAGATCCTGAAATTGAAAGAGGAGGGACCAACAAACATGAATGTACTGGGGATGGGGTAGGGCACAACCATGATTAACCAGGGCAGCCCCCCCCCCCGCCCTAAATCCACCCCTGCCTTATGACTTATATAAATTATTTCCTCATTATTGAAAATAGCTGACGGTGCGGAATTTTACCCATTGTTTTGGAAGTGGCCCCATTGATTAGGACATTTGGGTAACCTGGAGACAGGACTCAGTCAATAGGTTAATCACAAGTATTCTCTTCCATGATTTGTGATGGGGACGTTGCGTAATGTAGAAGCTATTGATGAAGGCATGCCCCTATATTTGAGTACAGAATGTGTGTAATGGTTAGCGTAGCGTTGACGCCCACACTCTAAAAGCTAAATGGGCAAGTGGTTGGAGGAGGAAGGTAGTTGGTGGAGTGGAGGAGGGGGTGAGGAAGGGAGGGGGGAGAGAACCAACGTCAGCGGACGCAGCCAGCAATGCCTTCACAGAGGCGTCCACCAATGAACGGCTTCCTTACATACGGCCAACCCAATGCAGCTTCCATCAAACAATGTCACATCAACCCTCATTGGTCGGTGACTGCACAGGACCTCAGGGGAACTTAAAAGTGAAGGATAACGCCATCTATGATCTAAGATAACCGCTACTAGTCAGAACCTCAAAGATCTAACACCACAGTGCACTTTCCATGCATGCGACGCCAGGAAAACACCTTGAATTATTTACCGCTGTGGACACTAGGCAATTTCACTTCTTTTGTTAACAACTTCTGGAAAATCACACAACTTGGACTTACCTTATATTAAAAAATGCACGTCGTGGGTTCCATCTTTCTAGTGCTCCAGGTCGTAGTGGGATCGCTCTGCCAGGTCCCAGGAGGAACTAGTCACTATAACCTGTTCTTTAAGCTGTCCTTACCCTCCGGCGCCCACACCGTGGAGGTGGGGCAGATGCTCGTGTTTGATTGTGAGGCGGGAGGGTCGCCGGCGCCCACTATCCACTGGCTACACAACGGCCGGCGTATACCTCAGGTAAATGAATATTTTCATTCGAACTTTCCAATAATAAAATAAATTTAGAAATTAAACTATTTAACCTTACGATTTAAGTTACGGTACAGAAAAAGGATACTGTCATCTTTTTGTATTATAATGAATAATCATAATGATTTTATGAATGGATTTAAATCTTCATTATAGATTACGACGAAGTCTTGTAATCAGAGGTCAATTTCACGTGGTTAATCAATGTAATTGTTCTTATCTAAACTGCTGTTAAACTGCCATCTTACACACATGTACGCCGAAAACCCTTACCCGCGTCTAACACTTGTCAAATTGGAAAAAATCAGCCTTGATTCTAGATTAAGAATTCTTGGTACAATCTTTTGAGACTGAACAAAAAACAAAAAGCAAAGGAAATTGCCCTGATGGTGTATTATTGTATATAGGTGTGTCAAGTTAGGAACCAATATAAAAATCAATATAAATATCCCTTATTCATGAACAATATTTTAACAATCACTTAACACTATTGTTGAAGGAAGATCGTCTTATCAATGTAGTATTTATCCAGTTTTCGAGGGACTTCCCTGTAATCAGATCTTCATCAGATGCATTCTGCATTAAACACACCAATCACAGTTCAGAAGACGATGCAGCACACTGGGTAATTCTCCCTACCACGGATAGCTGATTTACAGTATTTTAAGGACCTGCAGGCTAATTTGAACTGGTTTTGTTGACAAATCCCTAGAAAAACTATAGAAAATAACCAAATAATTGCTAATTATCCATCTATTATGAATGAATTTTCGAACAGCTCAGGGAATATAAATGTATATGGGTAATGATGGCTAGTTTATTCAATGTTAATCTCCAAATAATGGTAGAATTTATACAATTTCTGTGCTAAAACCTTGAGTATTGTCGCCATATTAACCAGGATGCATACTGTTCATGGCTAACCTTCAGGTAGGGTTCATGAAACTGGCTATCTGTGGTTGGGAGAATTCTATCTGAAGTTTAATGCTTTTTATACAATCTATCTATTTGTTGGCTAGTGGCCATGCATGGCTATACCTAGGTGTGCAGTATGGATAGTATCTAGGTCATGGCGGTTTTGAGACAGTTCTCAAATTGGTGAATCTTATGCTAAGCTTGCAAAAACTCTGGGGATGTTATATATCATTAGGTAAGATTTTCAATGCCCTTCCTAATGACATTACCCGAAGAAATAGCAGCGTTTCCTGTTACAGGGAGTACAACGGACTTTGAACAATTATATGCGGTTAGGTAATAATGTGGAGAAATTAGATTAGGGTATTGTGTAACTTGAGAGTGTCCTCATAATTTTCGTTTCAGAAATATGGCAAGGCTGTGATCAGAGGGAGATGCTTTGACAGTTATATAATTATCCACGGCTGGATCTGGTATCTCCTGGCCCTTTTGGATTGTAATATATTTAGTTTATTGGCACATTTATATGTCTATCAAGGTCTAATAACGTGTTACTCAAATCCAACTCCTGGGGTAGCAAAAAGGAATCATATCTTTATTTAGACGTGGCCACAGATCTAGTCACGTATGTCCACTTGGTGATCACCATGTGATCGTCATAGCTATGGATTAATCTAAATTTATTAAACTCTAAAGAATGATAATTTTTGGGTCAGCTTACAAATGCTGTTTTCTATTATCTAAGCATAAATTTATATGAGTAAAGTAGGTGTCTTATATTTGGAATTATAACATCAGTTTAAAGTTGATCACCAATATGGCGTCAAGCCCATACATTATCTGGACAAAGACTATACATAAGGGGCTCAGGAATATTTGGATACTTCCCAAGAAATCTATCTTTTCGAGGTTCTTGGCCTCAGAGGAGGCATCAGTATCATAGACACATTAATGAAAACCAGAACGTGAATTGTGTGTTTATTGAAAATTATCAAATCTGAAATTATCTGAACCCGTACAATAGAATACTATAAATTTCACCATTCTTATGCATTTTGTAAATTCGTTTAGGTTTTGTCCTCCAAATTAGTGGTTTGCCTTTCCTTGTCAAAACACGAAGGGCTTTTTATACCTATTGTTTCCCTCATAATTGTTCAAGGAGATTTAGAAT
Organism: Lepidonotus clava; assembly: GCA_936440205.1. NCBI lineage: Eukaryota > Metazoa > Annelida > Polychaeta > Phyllodocida > Polynoidae > Lepidonotus > Lepidonotus clava. The sequence continues at coordinate 40,331,204 of OW387139.1, forward strand.
ATTACAAAATGGTATAAAACGAATTTTAGGTATGTATATTATACATATAACCTAATTGAAAAACTGGAAATATCAGTAATTTTACAGGCTGTTACTGCAGGACAAGAATGCAGGCCCACGGGAAGTTATAGCCAGATTGGGTGCAATAAAGTTAATGAATGCTGTGCCAAGATCCTATGCACATTGTATTACATAATCCAAAGGGTTGTCCATACCAATGTCCATTAGTTTAGCATCTGATGTCCTTTCATTGTCATGTTAAAGTATAGCAAGGAATTAAGACATGATTCCCTTGTACTTATATAACCATTGTGCTTAGTTCTAATACTATACAAATACCACTTGCAGTAAAAGGTTTAGAATGACATTTGGCTAATCAGTATGCATGTGTTATTGTCTGACCTATTAGATATTTTGACTATTTATGACCCAGCACTAAGTAGCATAATATGCCAGACCAATTAACAATGCTTTATTGGAGGTGTGTATGAGCATTTACCCTGCAGTCATGGCATTCCTTCTTACATCACACCTGCATAAATTCATTATGTACCAGACAATTGTTATCATGCATAGCCATGTAAGCCCCATACCCACTAAGCAATTTTGCCTGAGTCGGCCAACTGGTCGGTGCTAAAATTGGCTGATTATTCTAATAGAATCAGCCGGTTTTACCACCGATTCGGATCACAAGTTAGTATTATAATATTGAAATATACGTGTTTGATATGAGTCAGTGTTAAAATTGACAGACTCTTCTAGTAGAGTCGTCTGATTTTAGCACCAATGAGGCGGCCGACTTTGGTCAAATTGCCTAGTGGGTATGGGGCTTTACCCCCAAGAGCCATGACTTTCACACCAGATCTGCAAAGGTTCATACCAGACCCTGCCTCATTTCTGTTGTCAGGGAGATGAGTTGCGAAGTGAGAATGAGGTCACCTGGGAGGAGAGGGAGACCACCATCTCCATGGAGACGTTACAACTGGGCACCACCCGCTCCAGACTCTTCATAGACTGTGTGACCCCTGGAGCAAAGGGCCAGTACTCGTGTGTGGCCACAGCCGGCGGTCAGCACATCACCAGCACCACCAAACTAATCACAGGTATGAATGTCCCAGCTAAGTTGAGATGTTACAGTTCTGCAAAGTACTTTTTTTTTAGTCAGTCTGTTACTTACTAAGATAGCATGAAACAATTATGTTATTGAATGTTATAAGAATGTTCTGTTTAGGTTGAAGAATGTAACCAGAACGTTATAATAATGTCACAGTGCAATGTCACCGCAGTATGTTGCAGCAATGTTATTGGGAGCCATCAAAATAACGTAACAAGAACCAATACAGAACTTAACAGAATGTTACTGCAACATAAAGATAACGTCACATGCTTGGCTGGCATGGTTTTATAATATGTGTGTTCAACTTCAAAGAATTGAGTATCCAAATTCAATCATTTGTGGGTATCATGACATTTAAGAAATTGCTAACCTACAATTTATGCAAATTCTATTAAAAACATATGGATTCATGAAAAACATAGATATAGTTCAAAGTGTGGCACTTTGATGAATTCCTCAGAGGATTTCAAAATTCAGCACAATACATATTGGTTCACTGACCTCATATTTTGTGATTCTATGTTTCAACATTATAAATCAAATAGGTCTGAGTAATTCTACTGTACCTGGGAGTTATTTGATATTCACAATAATGCACAAAAGTATAACCTTTATCTGCCTATATAGCGAATAATAGAACCCCATTTAAAGTTTTGGAGTGTGGTCTAGTGTCATAGTAAGGCTGGCAGGTGGTTTTCAGAACTTTTACTTCTATCTTTCAAGACTGAATAACGATTTTACTATTAATCGGAATGATTTAGAAATATTTCTATAGCCCTGATATTGATTATCCAAAAATTTCAGCAACGTTAATCTTTTTTATTTTATAGACTTGAAGGTTCCATTCAGTTCTTTAGAAGGAAAATGTTCAAGATAGACTACTTATATGTTGCACCCTTAAGACAGGTAAATTCCTAGCTTTAATTAGATACATTATTCAATATTGTAGGCAACGGGTCCTGATCGTCTCTGAGCTCCCCCACCCCTTCCTTTCTGAATATCAAAACTAAAAAATATAGAGGGAAAAGGGCTGCAGTATAGAAGCCAAAATTTCTTGGTCTACTGACTAAGAAAGGACAAAAAACCTTGAAACTTAAAATGTGTTATGCCTATAATAAAAACTGATTGCAATGTCATAATAATCATGTTTCTGTGAATATCTAATTTATATCTGAGAATTTTCAAACATACTTTCCTTGCAATAGTTTGTCTTTGTGGTATATTTAAGCACTCATAATGTTATAACCCGATTCCTTTGATTCTGTATAAAATAAAGTCACATGAACAAAATCGGTCCTTTCTTAACGAGCAGACCTATAGTACTTAGCTATAGCCTTTTTATTTGACCTCCACCCTTTCAGAAATCCTGGACTCACCTCTGAAAGCAATAGTAATAGCCAATGACGGTTGGATCAAATACAAATTGCGTTATCTAAATGCGGAACGTCGCTTTGTTCTAAGTTGCTAAAGCGTTGACAACGCCCACGCGCTCATTCAAAAAGAATAACCACTGTCTGCTGGTGTTGTCTAATACGTACGTACATGACCTCTTGCTGCCTGTTGAAGAAAATTATTACATGATACTTAGTTATATAAAAGTAAAACAAAATTAATAGGCAACCCAGACACGCGAGGGGTCAGGAGTACCAATTGTCCGACGGCTAATAATAAAGGTGTAGGTTGATTATAGTTTGGTACAATAGTAATATGATAACAACTTATTAGGTTTGCTTAATAATCAAGCTGATTGTATACTCCTAAGAATACACTTAGATAAGTTTCCGGGTTCAATTCCCACCCTAGTTTCTAATTGAGGTCGTGAATTATGACTAGGAATATTCCATGCATCTTAATTACTCCGGGAGTGGTCAATAATTTATTAACAAAGGTGTGTAGGTTTCGGTTCCCTATGCACAAAATGATCCAAAATTCCTATTTTGATTAATGAGAGGAGGAAGTGACCCCAGGAATACTCGTCTGTCATATACATCCAGTTTTGATTAGAAACTACATTCAAAGAATGGAGTTTTGAATTGTTTAAACTCAGTCTACACTCTCTAAAAGGGATATCACTAGCTGACTTTACTCCCAATTCCAAAAATCGACAATGCAATTTAAGCCTCATTCCCAATCCTGATTTTTAAATTCCAAAGTAAAATTGGCAATTGGTATACAGCCCTTAGTCGCAGATTTTAGATTATGGCTTCATAATCACTACACATCATTAAAGGGAGCCAAAAGCAATATTGTGCCAAAATATGACAAAAAATTGCAAACTCAAATAACTATGAAAATAAATTCTAGGAGTCTAACCTTAGCCATTAGTACAGTGTAAATCAGGATAACTAGCTTTCAGTTCACTTAAATTCCACAATAGGCCTACTCATGCCACGTATGCCTGAAAATGCAGTATACTGCACGGTATGAACATTGTCATAAGTTATCAAAGAACCGGAATCGCCGAGTCGGAATCGCCGAGTGGAATACATGCTTTAGCGTAGCACAAATATTCTCAGATTACTTTGACGGATGTATGATGTTTCCTCATTAGCTAAGAATGGGATTCACGGATTACCTATGGCATTGGGATAGATAAGCGACAAAGACATGCGACATGGTCATTTTGAAACTTTGACACGCAAGATGGGGACACCTGTATACCTCCATCCAAAACCCCTCTTGTCATATCTACAATATAATAAACTATGTTAACCTCTACTGTTTTATCATGCTGTCATCTTTTATTACATTATATTTCAATCACGTCTAGAATGCTTGCAGCAATCGACAAGTAGCACCTGTCATAATGATTTTGCTAAGACGTCAATCATATTTGATAAAACAACTTACATCAATTATAATTATCAGCCATGCACATTACGACTCTCTCGTAGCTTTGCCATAACATACAAATGTTGAATTTATGTTTTACATAGGCTCTATGTGGAAAACGTGTGATTTTTTATGAAACTAAAATTGACTATTCGAAATGAGCTTATTGGAAGACTACAAAATAATTCGTCCTTTGTACTCTACCCATTGCATCCAATCCCGACCATAATACTCGAAGAGACAATGATAGGATGGATGGATGGTGGAAAAAATAGGCAAATAGACCATAGGAATAAAACATTGACAAGTAGAACAATTCTTTTTTATCAGTTACACGCCCACACAGATTTGCCGAATATATTTTTCTCCCACAAATAGGAATTCAGCATTTCAACGATGTTAATTTTAGATACGGAATAAGAAGTTTCCCATCTCGAGCTCGAGTTGAAGAGAACTTTGGGAGTTGGGGAATGGCGGACAGGCTATTTTAAGGACCTAATTTTAAAACAGAATTCCCATATCGATATCTGCATGTGTCAATGCCCTACTTTCTCTCGAGGAACCCCTTCGGGAGGAACCCCTGTGTGCTATCTATTTCTATTGAATGGTTTCAGACCTTTCCACAATATATTTAGTTTTTGATGGCCATAAATGGCGACTAGACACAATGGTAACCTAACGATAATTTAAGATGAATGAAGCACTAATAATAGCTTTTCCTCCTTTCCCCAGGTAATTCGATTCTATGAAAGTCATTTCATCTAGAATGCAATCATTACCTACTTTCTCCTCCCCGCCCCCTGGTGACTATGTGAGGAACAATGATTGTGAGCAACAGTTGGCCTATAAATGTTTATCTTATTGAATAGTAATATTTGATGAGGTAAAATGTATTGATATGATGAGACATATAAATAAAATTGGCAATGAATGATAAGATAAGAAAAGAAAAGGTGCGGGGGGGGGGGGGGGTAACTGTGTGGGCTGAGAGATGAGCATCGGTGAGACGGGCTATTTATAGGTTTTGGTGGGGCTTGGTATGTGGTGTGTATGGAGTATGCAATTCGACAAGCTGGAAACAAAGTTGGAGGGACCATTTACAGTAGGAGGCACCAGAAGAGGTAGCAATGCCCAACAATGACACCTCTTGGTATTACCCCCGAATTAGAATAATAGAATAAACAATATTATATGGTTTCGATTTTTAATATCAGATGGTGAAGCATAATAATTATGATTCACTTTAGCCGATGTTGCAAAATAGACATGAACGTGTTTAGTATAGCAATTATCATCTATAACTAAGATTTCGTGTCTATATTGTCATTTCTGAACATAAGGACTTGTTATCCTTACAGTAAAACCTATCTAGACAGGCGTCCTCTATACTACACAAATTCCCATTTTCATATACTACTAGAGAAGCAAAAACCACAGGAAACAGGCCATTGTGGGCTGTATCATAAAATGTGCCGAGTGAGCCTAAAATTGTTTCATGTTACAAAAAGATTAAGTCTTAAAATGCCTCAAAACAGTCGTGAGGGGCATCAATTCATACATTATGTTAACCTTAAAGGCCATATTCCACTTTGCGGTAGTTGGTGTGTGCGATCGTTATTATTAGGTGCCGCAAGCAGTTTGCGGTTTTGATACCAACATGTTGGTATCTGGGACCACAAGCAAAGCATAGAAAATAGCAGGTGCCGCAAGCAGGTGCCCCAAGAACCTATACACCCTACCGCAGACTCGTTTGCGGCCGTTTGGTTGCGTCTGGTGGCAGCAAGCAAGTGGAATATCGAAGTAGTGCCTCAAACTCGCGATCGTTTTCGGCATCCTACAGCCAACGCGCGCGTTTGCGGCCACTCTAAACACATTTGCGGCCGCCTTAATTTTTTCATTTGATTTCCCCATGATTCATTAAAAGTCTTGCTCAGCCTAAAAACGATACGACGTAGGCCTACATTCTTTTAGATCGGCCTGCCATCAACGTTAAGCCTATTAGTCTTCTCTATTCACATTAGATTTATTATACTTTGATAGTCATCGGTATTTTCACGGGGATGGCCGGAAATGAAAGCCTCATCCAGATCCGATGCGTCGGAATTTCCCGCGGAATTAAGACAGTGTCTCTCCTAAGGCTCATTACTATAACAAGAGGCCACAAGAAGTGCCTGTCCCGGAATGCAATACTGCTGATGTAGGCCTATGTACACTTTGGACGGATATTGAATGAGGCCCTTAGGGCGAGTCCAAAATAACCGTGAGTATATATTATTCGTTGAATGACTCCCACGACAAAATAAAACTGTTATTAAAAGGTATTGGGAACGTATTGTCTCAATAAGATTAGTTGGAAACTGGGACATTATGTCTACATATGAAAGATCGGAACATGTTAGTTACCTAACCATGCTGAGGTCTCAAGCTTAATGGGTATCTCCTGGAGTAATGCATACAGACCTACAAATGCAATAAATCTTGGTTGGGGGGGGGGGGGGGGGGGGGTCAGGTAAGAGGGTTGTCATCTGCTGACTTCCGACTCGATGATTTAACAACCTTTGTTCTTCAGGAAACAGTTTAAGTTTAATTTCCAGAAAATCTTTGAATTGTTGGAATGATAGACCCCTTATGGGGCTGTTGAAATAAAAGAGTACTGTGGAGATGCCGGGGATTGAACCCGGGGCCTTTCACATGCAAAGCGAACGCTCTACCACTGAGCTACATCCCCTTCTGTAGATGTTAAATTCTTGATTATTTTTGAATTTCCCCAATAATAATTATGTCCAATGAATTGTAAAGGGAATTTTGGTGAAAAGGAAAACTTGGTTTTGATATGTATGGATGGAACCACTTCTTTGAATTGCTGCATGTCTGTAAATATCTTGCTCCCACACTTTAGTCAGCCATGCAATAATCGTGTTCATAATTGACAGCATGGCTGCCTAGTTATGCATTTGTATCAAAATCTTATACTTAAGTGCCCGTTTTAAGTATAATTAAATAGAAACAACGTGTTTTTATTATATTGAAAATTGGTCTTGATCTTTGGCCCCTTACCTAACAAGGAATAGAACAAATATAATTATGAAGCAATTTTAAACAGGCCCATGCATACATGTAAACAAGGTGGGCGACAACAAATCTTAAATTAATTAGTAAAAGTGTTAATTATGCTTTTAACATTTGAGTTTATCAAGTGATAAACGGCCACGAACAAAGCTTTGATTATACTCTAAAATACTGTGACGTCATCTGCACAATGCACTAGTTTGGCAATATAATTATAGGATTGCCCTTATAGTCAATTGTTTATAAAGCTTTTAAATATCTTCCATTGGGAGGTTAACATAGGTTGTGATACATTAGAAATTAAAACTAAAGGCTAAAGTTTTGTAGCATACAGGTCTATTCCGTTTGGAGTAATAATGTGCATTATATAACCTCTTTAGGTACCGTAGGTAATTTCCTTAGGTAATTTCAACTTCTCTTGTTTATCAACCAGGGTTGAGCACGATTTTATCCAAATAATCGCCTTTGTCAATTAAATTATTTTGAAAATGATTTGCGAAATATGTCCCCATTATTCAGTCACGAAAATTAATGGTTATTAAAGTTGTAGGTGGGTATGTGCATTTGACTTGAGTTTTGGAAAACGTGACTTTATAGGATCGATTTTAACGGCAAGCCTGTTAAGCTCCGAACTAAGAGGACGTACATCTCGTCAAATATATAATGTACTTATGATCGCCGTTATAAGTAGTAGTGGACACATCACATGAGCTGCTTTCCAAAACTGCTTAAAAAAATAACTTCACAGTGTGAAATGCCTCAGTGCTTGTGATCGTGTATACAGGTATAGGGGCCTTTTGATTAGAATTCGATTCTTAGATATGTAATTACCTAGATTGATCGCCTTTTGAACATATTTATTAAATTACAAGGAATTTAGGGAAATCCATGGAAATCCTGGGGAAATCCAGCAATTAATGAATGCAACCTGTGAGGTCTAAAGGGTTAATGTATGCTACAACATGTGTTTCGTACAATATCATAAGTCGCACTAATACTTTTCAGTACAATCCATGTTTTATTTGAATAGGTAGGGATATCAGCAGGAATTTAGGTTAGATCAGAACTTTATACCCTTTACAGGCTATCCTCAAAGTGCGCTCATTTTGACAGCTCAATGCAGACATAGGGGATAAGGCACATTTTGGGGCTAGTCTGTAAGGGATATTAGAAGACTACATCATGCGAAAGGACACTGTTCAAACCCTTTACAGACTATAGGCTCAGAATGCGCATTCTGCTCGTATTGAGCTGTCATTATAAGTACATTTTTAAGGCTGGTCGGTAAAGGTATAAGGCATTAAATATAAGGTACGGAAGTTTGATCTCTTTTCAGAGGTGTTGGTGCCCTAAAACCTTCATTATTGATATCATGGAGGCACTCCTTGTATCATATGGAGCCCAAAAACATCAGTAAGGAACACAAGAAGGTTTTGAAGGCTTTTAATATTTTTTTCTTCAAACTCGGTAAAATTTCCATAGGAAAAGGATGAACTGACCAGCTACTCTCTTTCCTTTTGTAAATCAGGCTGCATGTGGCGCGACAATAAATTAAAACAGGCAGACACTTGAGTGCCCATTCTTTTCAATCCAAGTTCTTTGCTACTTGCTAGGTCAGGATCGTGGGCGGCACCTTCCTGGACTAATTCGATTCGGTTAATCCATTCTGTAAGAAATAAGACCTGTCTACCTTCATTCTAGAAGGCATGAGTATTACTCCCGACCAACTGAGAAAGGTCAGCTATTTAGTCTCAGTCGAAAGCATAGCCGCACTTTATCGCGTTAAAGCTGATGGAGTTTACATTTTAAAAACGACACCAATAGAGAAAGGCGCGGATACATTATACTGAAAAAGAGAATGTGGGCGGATACTTATGTAGGAACGCTTATCGCCTCGAGTTATCTCCAACCCCGCATCCAAAACATTTCTTTTGCCAGTTTGGTCTTCACCTATTTGAATGAGAACAAGATCCCACCTACACTTTGTATATATACGTCTGCAGTTAATACACTTATACTCTATTCCTGGACGGCGTTTCCAGGAATGCACGATTTAAGGACAGCTGTGCCCCCTGGTGGGATAATCCTAAAATAATCTAATCTTAAAAAATTACCTAATGCATTGATGATGGTTGAATTATAATGAACAATTAAGAAAATCAGAAATTGTTTATAATATGTGCCAGAAATTGTTTATATGTACTAATCAGAAGAGTCATTTTCATAAAATTACGAATTTGGATATTTCAAGAATGTTTTTGTTTGTTTTCAGAGTTGCCAAAGAAGTCAATGGACATGCCTTTCTCTTGCCTTTTGCAAAAACGTGGTAAACATGTTTGTAAGTTTATACATTTCTATGCTCTCTAATTAAAAGCTGACAAGTAGTTACACATCGTAAGAGTTAATGTGATAAATGTTGATAATTTGTGGTTTCTTTCGTCATGAAGACAATGCATTAGATTTTGTCACTTAAGCTACTCAATTTATATAACATTATATGACGTTTTTGACACAATTAACATCCAGGTAACTATGGAAAGCACGACATTCTTAAACCCGTATTCCATATACCGAAAGTGTGGGCTGCAGATATTGAGCCTTTCAATGACAACGTTCCATACCGGCAGCCCGTACTTTTGGCCAATTTTGGTCACCGAAAGCGTGATATCGGCCGCCGATAGTACAATATCGGCTGCCGAAAGTGCAATATCGGCAGCCAGTACAAAATTGGCCAGAAATAATTACCAACATGTTGGTAAAATTTTATCGACAGGGCCGCCGATTCTATATCAGCAGTGGTGAACGCCCTAAATTGGCAGCACACTTTCGGTATGTGGAATATGGCCTTTAAAATAAGAAAATTGGAAACACATTTGTTCATACCTATCTTCACCTGTTTCAGATCTATCTTAACTGCTCTTTTTTTTTGCATAGCAGCAAGCCCTGCACGGGTATATATGTGGACAGCCCAGCGTCTTGAGTTTGAGGGAGCCGACGTTCAACTCTTCTGTCGAGGAGACGGGAAACCTGCACCCAGAGTCACGTGGTATGACCAAGAGGGCAACGCCATCAGAACAGGAAAACAATACAGGGTGAGGTCATTATGTATTTTCGTTTATACTGAACTATGGGGGTCTTTTACCAGCTCAACAACCATGCTTGAGTATGATCTTGTTTCATTAAAGTTAAAGTCCTTTTTGGAATCGTACTCCATTTCCATTTTCTTGCACCAGCTTGTCCTATAGACGTTGTGTACATGACGTCACAACTAGTCATACAGGGCTGGCCGCCATATTAGTGATCACACTAAAATCAGTATTATTTATAATTTGTATACATCTAGAGTAACTTTTGATGTCAAATTTACTTAAAACAATCTCGATTAGACCTGTCCACTTTGGGTTGTATTACTGGCATGATACAGAGGTTGGACATAAATTGCAGTTTTTACAAAGTCAGGCATTGTGTTACCTAAGTCAATTAGGTGTTGATAAATGAGGATGAATTATTATTTTCTCTCAATTAGGTTATTACCTTCATTTTAGGTGTACCAAAATAAGGTATGTTTTTGTGATTTTAGGGTTGGACATGGTGAGCAAAGTTGAAGGGCTTTAACACTGTTCCTTATGGAAAAATGACATTTTTGCTTTCCAAGTCCTACAGCTACATAATTAACATCACATTGAAAGTAAAAGATTATAAATTTTAGTTTTGGGTAAAAGTAGGCCTACTAGGAAAATTACTTTGAATCAAGTATGATGAACATTTTTCTAAAAATGTTGATATCGTAGAAATAAGGGGTGGCCATGGGCTAGCTTGCAAAGTGGACAGGTCTAATGATAAACTTTGGATTTATCCATAGCCATGTGGTCCTGATCACCACGTGGTGATCATCAAAAACTGATCACGTGACTACGTGTGCACAAGATCTATAAGGAGGTAATTTTGATTTTCAATTTTTATTGTCCATTTAAACAAAGTCAAACTTTCTGCTTTCAGAAACTCTCTAATGGTGACCTGTTAATTCATCGTGTGAACTGGATGGAGAACATGGGTGTGTACACGTGTGTGGCCGAGAACCCGTACGGCAAGGACCAGGTGGAGACCTTCCTCTACCCTGTAAGTCTTTTTTTTCTTTTCTAAACAAATTTATTTCACGTTTAAAGGGAGCCAAAAGCAATGTTGGGTTAAAATTTTGAAAATTCTGTTAACTATTAAAATATACTCCATGGCCATAACCTAGGCCTGTGGAAAAATATAGACATTAAATTTGAACTTTAACTACATCAAAATACACTAAAACCTGTCCCTGGTCAATTTTCGTAACCCACCAAAATTGGTTTATTTACAAACATTGCCTGTCTCCAGGCATAAATAGCAAATTGGGTTTGGCTCCCTTTTACATGAACCAGGTATTCTCAGGTATAACTCAAACAACTAAATATCATACCTTTTCTATATGAAGTTTGGGTTGGAATCCATCTTTCATCAGCTGAATCATCATTGGTAGAAGTAAGGACTATTATAATAATCCTCGCGATTTTCGTCCTGAAAAAAAACGATTCCTCATAATTGCAGGCATTGCTTGTTTGATTATCATTCTTGAGTGCCAGACACTGCAGCAGTAGTCTATTCAATGACCTGGGCTGATATACTTGGTTGGTTGGTTATTGGGGTTTAACGTTGTAGCAAAATCTATGGTCATATCCTGGCAAGAACAAGGAAAGTTGATAAATATCTATATTCATATGCTGGCTTATCGATTTTCAGTTTTTAAAATTGTCGATTTAGTTTTTTATATTCAAGGGGCATTGATTCTTTACGTTATTTTTATATTTTCCTATTAAACTTCCGCATACACTTCTCACACTAATCAATCCAGTAAGCTAGTCCCCTCGCTTTTGCAATACCTAAACAGCTAAATGCCAGCCAAAAGGAAACTGCTATGTATGTGCATTAGTTACCTCAGCCAATAAGCTAAAACCATTAAGTAATAATTATGGATAAGTTTATTGTGTGCTTGGGTCAGAGTACAAGTGCCCAGGTCAATTCTGTTCAAAACACAAAACAGGGCTTGGCATGTCTACAGAGTCAACATACAGGTCATTATGGCGCAGTCATTATTGACCGCAGAACACATTTGTTAATTAGCACACAGTTACTTAGGTATTAATGTGTTTAATGTGTTTATCCATACAAAACCATCAATATTGAACATAGGCCTAGAAGTATAGACTCTTCAGGACATAACCCATGCCAGCCAACGAAGTAAATGCGTAAATTCCGCTGTTACCGTGTGGAATGACATGCTGTTGACGTAGGTACAAGGAATTTTCAATGAATTACAAGTGACGTTTTTACAATCAAAATGTAATGCTGTGCTGCAGTGCGCAAACCACATTCCAGCATAACGTTGTGTTTCTGTGATTCTGACATAGAACTTTAGGCCTTATTTAAATCCATGTTTTGTTTGTAATATAATTTCAATGACAATTTTGGTTCTGGCTGGAGATGAGAGAAGACAGGAGTAATCCTTTTCATCCCAGGATGAATAAAATTGTTTAAAAATAACAGTATAAATAATACTTTTTCGGATGTCCAAGGTTGACACGGCCGGAACACCTTGGCAGAAACTTAATTGGCACTTGGTTTAGGCACAGAGGCAATAAGTGGAATGATACCTAGATATAGATTATGACGCCAGGTGGCAGCAAATGTCAGTTCTGTCTTGCCTGTACAATTTATATTGATGGTTATGGAATTAATATTTTTCTTAGTGGTTATGGTTTTAAGGTATTGGATTTCATATATTTTGGAAAATGCAAGAAAAGCTTGTAAATATGTTTTGCCACTTGGTATGGAATTTACTTTTGTTTACCATAACTACTAATGAAAATAGCGCTGAATATTAATAGAAGAAGAAAAGAATTAATTCAATCATAACTTTTTCATTCTTTTTCTTTTCAGACCACTCCATGATGACATTCATCAGTAGGAAAAAGGGTCCCATAAAAGTACAGGAGATTGTATTTACTCATGACAAATACATACATCAATTCATAGGACATTTTTATACTATGTGTTCTGCTGTATGTATGCAATGATTAGATTCATGTGGCAAGATATAGTAAAATGGGACAATTGGAATATTAAACTCATTGAAAGTTAAAAAGCATACATTGAATTTTGTTTCTGACTACTTTTGCTTTGTACCAAACAGAATTTACAGAAGGTGAAACTCAAAATAACAATACAAAACCATTCTAGGTATACACTAACCCGAGTTTTCTATAGCTATTGAACATGCAATATAGTCCTTTATGTACGTGTTACATGCATATAATTATAACTCCATCATGGACTTAACAGTCATGTGCTTTGCTACTTATATTTAGCCTTTGAATAAAAATAAACTAGATTTGCAATCACACGTCTTTTCTTACTAGATAATTGTCAGCCTCGAGCGTTTTCCCATTTCATGAAAAATAAAAGCATAATTATGTTTTCTTTAGATGATGTAAGCATGACCTTTTTTTGGACCTTAGGCCAACTTTTAGGGCGTCACATTAGAACTACGCGTTCATTAGAAACTGCTTCAGGGATTGAATATTGAAAATAATGCTACAATGAGACGTACAAGTGAGGTATTGGAAGTTGGAACTACTCGTAAGGTACAACCTTAGAACTACTCATGAGCGCCTACTACTCACAACAATTAAAGGACGTTGGAAACCTGCATAGGCTGGGACGTTAAAAATGCAGATGAATATTGGCGTTTAAAGAAGTATTAAACTTAAACCTGTCAAGAATAATACTTGAAATTAATTAATGCCAAAGACATATCTAAAAACGTATGTAATGAAACTATGTATACTTTTACAATAGTTCTACCGATGGACGTAATGTGAATAATAGACACATTATTACTAGCGATCTGGTTAATCATATCATAAAGGAATCATCAGGTGAAAACTGGTAGAGGAACTCAAAATTAATTACCATAATTATTATATTAGAATTGTGATGCTTCAAGTTGAAGCCATATCCCTATTAATATCAGATGGGTTTCACAAAGATAGGGTGGTTATAAGTCATTTACCTCGGACGAGCCCCGGGCATCCAACGAGCGGTATTGCCTCGTAATATATTCATAAATCAGCTATGTATTGGCATCTTTACTCTAGGTCTATTGTTACTAGTTATAGGAAGTTAGTGATATAGATGCAACAGCACACTCCGATTCTCTTATCGTACATTTTCGTATATATTTGGATTTATACTTCTGTATGAAAAACCTTTATAACAGTTCATATGGTTATTGTAATTTCAAATAGAAATTTCAAAGAGAAAAACATTTATAAACAAACAGGATCGGCCGAAAATCGCATCATGGCGCATCGCCTTGGAGGCTTTAGGGCAAACTGTTCTAAGAGGACTGCTGTTTTTATTATGCGACGAAGCACATGTACAGTATTTTATCTATGCTGTGCATAAAAAAAGAATGATGTTAAATTTACGACCAACCTAGAGACTCAATTGAGTCAGTATATATGGTCGTTCTGCTTAAAATAGAACAAAATAATGGAGGATTAACCTTTGAGGCTAACCGAGACAAAGTGGTCATCTCTATTTTTATTGCCATTGGATCTTAAACGGAGGTGGGAAAGCGGGGGAGGAACCGCTGTCTAGTTTATATCCTGTTTAGTGGGGTCTTTTAGGCCTAACAACATTTTTGTAACAGAGCGAACTTTGGTATGAGGTGCATTCGAGGCATAACTCTGAAATCTGGAAGGGCGGCAACCATTTTTTAATTTTTTTAATTTTTATTGCTTTCAAAAATTTGGGTATACACACTTTGAAACATCAATAGATGGACGTCGGGAAGGGGGGGGGGCAAAAAACCAAAATGGCTGACCTTTGCTTTAAACAATCAAATTTGTTGCTTTTATCCGCTCGGTCTTAAACGATTTCTCACAAAAGTGACAGACTACATTAAATGTTATAACAATCTCTGGTATCCAGGCTGTTCATATTTTTATTAGTATCGGCATCCCCATACCCAGACGGCATACCTAGGCTTATCACTTGATATTGAACCACAGCAAATACTATCCATAGCTATCAGGATGCCTACATAACTAAAAGTATTGTGTTGCTATCTATAGGCCTTCTGCTGATCTTTTAATTTCGTCATAGTTAAGAAAGCCTCTCACAAGGCCAACGTTGCAAAGGAACACAATTATTGATGTACTATACACTTTCTGACTGTTTATAAAAGAAGGTGACAATGTTTATCATTCTAAGGGAAAACATGCATATTTTTCTCTTTCATTTCATAATTTGATATTTCACAATCATAATATTATAAGTAACCCTTTTTCTTTTTACCCATAATTATACAGATATATTCAGCCGGTACAGCATGGATGTACTGACAAACCGCATCCCACTTTTAAAAGAACAGAACAGTTCAGAGTGAACGTTTTGGACTTAGTAGCTATCTCTTGGACTGCTTGTGTCCTGCTTGCTGCCCGAAACACCAGGTGGCTCCACTGTAAGCGGACTTAGCCTGCCAAGTAGTATATGGAAAAGGGAATCATAAACTCAGGGAAAATACAAAACATTATAACGTAGATAGGAAATAAGCAAGGGAACATGATTTCCTGTGAACTTTCAAAGATGGCTGCCAAAAATCACTCTACTAAAATTAATAGGATTCTGAATTTGGATGACTTGGCCTTTCAAATTCCTGCTATCAAATTGCGTTTACCTCTCCATTTACTGTTTTTTATGCCATAATGATGCGGAAATGAATAAATGATCATTTTCTAAGACATTTTAAGAATGGATTTCAATGCTGTATAAACAAAAAAAGAATTTTGTACACCAGAAAGTTTCTGAATGTGGGTAACTTCGGCTTTACAAAACTGTTAGCCCTCCAGCCGTAAACTCCAGCCCTTACACACGGATTCCCTCTGAACCATTATGAACTAAATACATTCCACATTAATTTTAGTCCGTCCCTTGAAAAGATCACAAAAAATTAAAGACATCGTTATTGCGTTTTCCAATCTTTCGTTCCACAAGAAAATGCCATGAAGAGTGTTAATAAGTTTTGTTATAAGCAAACACTTCAAGCGGGATCATATTGCATTTGATAATTACTAAGTACAAACAAATAACAATAATTTGGAATTTGTGTTTTGTACTCAGCCATTTTGCATTTCTGCAGCCACTTAAAAGCAATAATTATGTTTCCTAAATCTCAAATGTTTTGGTAATTCAAGATAATTACAGATCTGAAGTAAGTGCGTATTTTTACCTTTAATGCAATCAGTTTTGTCTTTTAATTATCTCGTAAAAAATAGTTTGGGGACAGATTTTCTAGTGCAGGTCTCGAATTTCATGTACGCAATTGAAAACATAGTTTTAGAAAATGACCTCCAAATCTCCGCTGTTTCATTGCCTTTTGGTGTACCATCACTCTGAATCAAAATGCATATAAACACTGAAACTTATAGCTTCTTTCATACTCCACAGGCATCCTTGTATACGATTGGTTACGTTAAAAAGCTGTAACATTCTGTAGATAATTATATAGAATGAGATGAAATTGTACGCCCTTTTTCTATAATTATTCTCTACCTAATCGGAGTCGTTGAAATTGGTGTTGACAATAATATTTTTGCTGTTGCTAATTTTCCATCCAAGAAATAAATCAAAAATGTGAATTCTTCTGTTGAAACATGATGTTTGAAAAGCAACTAAATGTTTGGCTAGATACCCAGATGTTCCTGGATCGGTGGCTCCCCCTACCAAGTTAACTCCACACCTGCTGAGCAGCTCACGATCTGCGCAAAGTACCAAACTTTCTATGTTCATCTTGATGGCATGTTTCAATACACAGTCTCTAAACCTAACCATCTTACTGTACCTTTTGTATAATTTTTTGTTTTGTTTAAGAATGAGAAATATTTCCCAAGATTGAACTTTATTAGAGTCACGTCCTATTTACTATAATTTTCATAATTCATAATGTTACACACTGTCACACACGATATCCTTAAATCGTTAAAATGACATAAAACATAACAAATTAAAGGATATGTTCATCTATATCTGTTTGCAATTAACTTATTTCTCACTTTTCATTATTGTCAATGTTATTGTATAAATCAAAGTTCACTGGCCTCAGTCCCTAATATGTAATAGATAAAAATAAAATGTCTACATGTAGTTCGACATTGAAGAAAACTCTATCAGCATGACTACTCACCATGTTTCATCATATTTAGTCTGGGGAGAGTACTCAAGGTTAATTTGGTTCCAGGACTTCCGACAAAGAACAAGACCTAAAGAGCCTCTCTGGAATTAATTAATCTCGCAACCTATAGCTCTATAGATCTAACCAGAAAGAATACAAATATGTGTTCAGGTATTAAAAAGGTAACTTACAAGTAAGTCTGGAGGCGGGAACTATCTACTCACATGAAGTCTCCACTGTTGAAATAATGTGATTATCTGGGGTTTAATCATAGATATATTTCCTCTCTTCGAGTTATGATTGGTGCATTTCCATGAGTCTCTTTGAAGTATAGAGAAAGGGAGAATGTTATGATATGCAATACGTAAACCCACACAATAAATTGAATGATCTGCAGGTGCGTGTTGTTATGTATAATAGGTGAAATCCTCAGTAATTATGCATAACGCTTCTTTCTTTCAGTATATTTGGTTTATCGTATTTGAACTATTAGAAATTGTTGTCGTAACATTAATGTTTCCTTAAGGATAGACGTTTGTAAAATAATTGTAAAATAATTATGTGTAACTTTATTATATATTTTGTTGTTTAACTTTACAAAGTTGAAGAACGGTCCATTGTGAAGTACATTATTTCAGAAATACATGACTGTTTATAAAGGCCCAGTATCTACCAAACAGCTGGTTGCTCTTGAAGGCCCCGTAGAGATACAAAGAAATTACACACGCACGCACACACACACTGCCTTTTCTTTTTAATAAATTTGACATTTATAACTCACTCATTTCTGTGCTTCATTGGACTCAATAACTTGGTGTTTCCTCGAACTGTTTCTGGCTGATGGCTACCGACAACAGCTGTTAAAAGAGTTGCAAGTCTTTGGCCGTCCTTTGCAGTGGCCAGCCAACTATCCTTTAGTGAAAATATGCCTTTTAAAATACTACAGCACTAAACCATTCCAATGAGGATAAAAACCTTTCTGTGCCACTGGGTATCAGCCATAGACTTATTGGTGTACCTTGCTGGGAACCTGTGACAAAGAAAGATACCAGCGTGGTACATTAATAACCTATTGCTGGTACCCAAATGCAACGAAACATATGTAGTTCTCATTAAAAGACAGAAATATACACAAAAGTCTGGTCCACACTCTGCCCTCTTTACTTTCCCTCAGCAGGCCCAAATTGTCTTCCCGACCTGATCCTGGCCAAGGATTCATTAGCACTGCACGCGCTTCATTAGTTTTGCCTAATGTAACCTTATGGGTGGGTGGGTCGGTAGGGACGTGTGCCCGAAACTCCTCCACGGGGGGAATTGCACCGTCGCCTTATTCAGCCTAATCCGGCTCACAGATTATAGGGTCAGGATCACTAATCTGCCCTAGGACCCCCTCCTTTTATGAGGCCTGAATCCCACCTTGTGATTTTTACGACTGTCGGCAATATGGTTATTAATCACATTTCTTCGATTATATGGCAAGACATCATGAATGTCACATATCATTTGAAAGGGAATTAAAAACGCTTTCTAATGATATGTAACATCAATATACATTATGATTAGCACTTTTTCCAATCGGAATATGTGAAATCGGCAGTAAAAGTCTGCTAGTTGAATACAACCATTACTTGCCTATGAGCTTCTCGCGAGCAATTTGTGAGTAGCTCGCCTTCGACGCATTGCGTATACTGCTAGCCGTCATTGGCCCGCGTGGACAAGAAAGTTAAGACTTGTGGGGATTAGAACTAATGATTAGTTGGCTGGTCTTGTGCATGTGTAAGGACATTGATATTGAGCATTAATAAGGCTTACTGCCATACAAGTCCGGACAGTGTGTGACTTAATGATGAGGGTTCCATTATATGTATGACCATTAATTATTACTACCATTACTGGTTGTATAAATCACAGGACACATAAGATGACTCCCCTGCTGCCATCTAGAGGGGGAACTGTTATATAGGTTGGCGTAGTTTACCAGACCACATTTCATGTCCAACATTGCATACAGTTTCAATTCTATTTTGATTTGAATTACAATGATATTGGTAAAACACGCACCTTGACCCCTCCCACAGACACACATACAAAGGTTGGTATCATACGACAACAATAATTAATATGACAATAAATATTATATTTAGGTAAATAGAAACTGCTAAATTCGGAAAATAACACTAATTTCAAACACATACCTATTAGAAAGATTTGACATTTTGTAAAGGTACCTAAATCTTTTTTTTTCTAAAACTTCTACCCTGTTGTGCAAAGGTCCTAATATGTTGCTTTGACACTCAGGTATCTAAAGCCTTATTCCCACCAGGCGATTTGGGCCTCATCACCCGTCAAGCCCCATACCCACTAGGCGATTTGGGCCTCGCCGCTGTCAGTATGGTACATTGAAATGTACATGTTTGAACTAAGTTGCCGGGCAAATCGTCGGGCGATTCTCCCAGCGACTCATATCAAACATGTACATTTCAATATACCATACTGATGGCGGCGAGGCCCAAGTCGCCTAGTGGGTATGGGGCTTTAGTATGCTATATTGAAAGAACATGTTTGATAAAATCGTTGGGTGAATCTTCAGGTGATTTTCCTGATTCAGATCAAACATACAAATTTTAATACACCATACTAATGGGTGGTCAGTTGGAAATATGACAGCCGAGGCCCAAATCGCCTAGTATGGGGCTTAAAGCAATCAGTGGATTACCAGTGGAACGCGGAGCGACTACCCATGTGCATTCTGGGGGATAATTGATGGACAATGTTAACAGTATCTGCTGTAAAATTGGCGGTGAAATATCAAAAATGCTTGGCATAATAGTTATCCGGCAATTCTACTGGCTATTGTGACGGTTGACCATTGCCCATCAGCGCTATAATTGCTAAAGGGCCATACCCACTTAGCAACTTCAGCAGCGACGGGGGACGGGGGACTCGGAGAATCGCCGGTAAAGTCGCTGGGCAACTCAGGATTGCGGGGCGATTCCCTTTGGGTACGATGTGATTTCTGTGTGATAGGCAATGTGGCACAGGATCAACAATAAACTGATAACTCAGGATTGCGGGGGCAATTTCCCTTGGGTATGGTGTGATTTCTGGGCGACGGGCAATGTGGCACAGGATCACCCATAAACTGATAAAATCGCTCAAAAAATCGTGAGTAAAATATCAAACTTGCTTAATGTTACACTCGCTCGGCAACGGTAACGATGATTCTCCAAATTGCCCATCGCCCGACAACGGTAAAATCGTCTAGTGGGTATGGGGCTTTAGTGTCTCATCAGCAGTATTCCCTGGCAATACAGTTCTGTTCAAAAGGGCTTTCTCAATATGTGTTCTCATCATTATACAAAGTGTTGCCTTGTATTCTGGAATTCTGTGCGATGGCAGAAATGTCAAGGATAAAGTCGGTAGGAAATAACTATCTACTTCGGCACAGACAGCTACAATACAATATATAGGGTTCTTCAGGAGCCACAAGAATTTGTGAATAAGCCATGACAAAGGAAAGCGAGCATCACAGTCATGAAGGTTAGTTGTAAGGGAAAAACAGTTTTTGAGCTAAAGAAACTGAAAGACACATCACTGAATATACTTTATTGGAATATATTCAGAGAAATTGTTATTTTTCATTCTTAATAATTATCATACAACAAAGTACAATAAAACAATTTGTTGACAATAATTTGCATACTATATTTGTTGCAATAGTCATAATAGAATCCCTTCTCCATGCATGGTTTGCACATTTCCGAGATACAGCAAAATGCCATACATGTAATCAGATAGCATTCATAATTCATATATATGAATTTACAATTAAAAAACAAAAGTAATAAAACCAAGGTACTTATTTTTCTGTGTTTGGCTTTGTAACACACCTGTACATCAACTTTGATGTGTTCATTTTACGACAGTGGTGTGATTTTATTATCGCACTTCAGAGAGATTTCATATCATTACCTCCCAGCTGTGTAGGGCTGATCTCATGTTTGATTAAAGGCCCCATCGTTGGTTAATGCTGGGTTCAGTTGTCTTTGCCTTAGGATGCAATATGAACTCCACTGCTGCATGCTCAAATGAAACATAGATAACATATATAATGTTTCAGAGACATAATAACGTGAACAGTCCATTAAAGTCCTGATATCATTACTTCAATGAATGTTGCACTTTGTTATTTGAAGGTTATGGAAAATTAAAGGTAAATGCAAAGAGAAGGAGTGATGTGACTAACAATAAAGTACTGTAATGTGAATTATTGTAAAGCTAAATAATTTAGTTCAGTTCACCGATTCATGTTAGATTCATGTGCCATTACAATCCTGTTGATAT
This sequence comes from Lepidonotus clava, assembly GCA_936440205.1. NCBI lineage: Eukaryota > Metazoa > Annelida > Polychaeta > Phyllodocida > Polynoidae > Lepidonotus > Lepidonotus clava. The sequence continues at coordinate 40,352,830 of OW387139.1, forward strand.
TTCATTGAGAAATAATTTCAGGGAGATTTAGGAAAACGTCACTCTTTGAATACAGCACACCTTTATTAAAGGACTTTACTCTAAATGGAGATGTGATTAAGCAGATCAAATGTATTTAATCTTAACTTGAGAGTATATTTGTGGACAAATCAAAAAGTATCGCCTGTATTTTATTGTGGCTACAGTCAAATGCCTCTTTAAGGCATGTTTTTAAAAATGCATTTATAACTCCCCTGAAGACTCTTTAATCATGGATTTCAATTTTCTTTGAAATGTCTATCATTATAATGTTTGAGGAACTCTGACATTCAAGCTCATCTTTTACTTATTCTTCTTTCAGATTCGTAAGGAGATTCAATGACTGAGGTTCAAAGTTTTCTTTTGAAAAATGTTTCTCAAAGACTCTACATGATAATTCAATTGTCTTAATGCATCTATGTTTACTAAGGCCTTCATCATTTCATTGAGAAATAATTTTCTCAATGAAATTGAACTATTACCAGGATAGAGGTATAAGATTGTGCCTATTGCTGAAACCTTGATACACAATAGGCAGATTTTGCACTCAAATCGGCAAATCAATATGCTATATTGAAATCTAAATGTTTGAAATTAATCTATACTAAAATTGGCCGATTTTTCTAGAAGAATCGGCCTATCTAAGCACTGATCAGTCGTCTGACTCGGTCAAAGTTGCCTAATGCCCTGTTTCCACCAAAAAGACTAGATCAAAATTGAACATTTTTTTCAACAAATACAGATGACTTTGTTAGAAAAAATCATGAAATGGATAAATTAATTAATTAAGAAAGAAATTAAGAAAACAGAAAAATGAATAAAAATTAAACAATAAATTGAATTAGATTAAATGAATGAGTAGAGAAATAAGAAAATTAGGAGAACATTAAGAACAATTAAGAACATATTATTAACATTAAGAAATTAAGAACAAACAAGCAAAACTCATTCAGGGGAAGTTGGCAGCCAGTAAAAATGGCTGGGAGACTACTTCTGGCCATTGCTCTATCAGCACCAGGACTCAGACCAATCTTAATAGAATCAGGCGCTGGTCAGCTTCACAAGTCATTGTAGGGTTTCAACTGACCACCTTCCCAACTGGTCACCAAAGCCTGTTCTTATCTATACCCTGCCAAGTGTACTTTTTGTATTTGTTGTTTTTCATTAACTCTGTTTGTTTCGACAAGAGTCAAGAATTATTTTTACACTCGATAAGAAAATATTTAGTGATTTAGTTTTCAAAACAAAACACTTGAGTAGGTTAAATTGTTATTCCATAAAGTGTTTCTGATTATCTTTTTATCTTGTTGCTACTGGATTGATTGTTTCTAGAGTGCTTTCTCCTTTGTTGTAGAATCCTGAATGGTTAAATAGAGGGTCGAAGCACAGGTGCTATACAATGGCAATTTTGAAAGGAAGGCTATGCTCCTGATATTCACAAATAAGGGTAGATCCTGACGCAAACAACTCGATAACAAAGTTTTAAGTTCATTAGCAAATTAACAAAGGTAGTACCTAATTAACTACTTTATTTCATTTGAGTTTTGAGGTATATATAATATTGAAATAAATTATGACTATTGATGCTAATTACGTTGTTTTTAATCGTGGTTTTGCCGGTGCGTAATATGTAGTCACATATGATTCTCTCTGACAGAAGAATTATTTTGTGGCGCGACGACTTAACAAAATTATTATTTCAATGGATCTGTGATGTCACCACCACGTAACCACGGTGATGACGACTTGTTGACACATATCACTATAAATATCCAGTTCCATAACTGTCACTTCATTCGCATTCCAACCACCACAGCAGCAACAGCTCCTGCATTTGAAATTTTAGAGTCGATGTATATAGGAAGTATAATAATAATTTGTGTATATATTTATGTCGAAACCAATCTATCTTGTCCTTGTTATATATTGACTTTATAATCAGGAGCTGAAGTTTCAAATTGCTATCTTGTTAAAGAGCCCGTCCAACAATTTCACTATGTTGCTACAACGTCACTCTTTGATTACAACAAACCTTTATTAAAGTACTTTATTCTGAGGGAAGATGCGATTAAGCAGATCAAAGGTATTCAAACCTCTTAACGTGAGAGTATATTTGCGTACCAATCAAGACATATTCTATATTTTATTGTGGCTACAGTCATATGCCTCTTTGAGGCATGTTTTTTTTCAAAATGCATAACTCATGATATGGATTAAATTTTTCTTTGAAATGTCCGTCATTATAATGATTGATGAGCAACTCTGACGTTCAAGCTCATATTTTATGTATTCTTCTTTCAGATTTGTAAGGAACATCAATGTCTGAGGTTAAAAGTTTTCTTTTGAAAAATGTTTCTCAAAGAACCTACATAAGAAATCAATTATCTTAATGCATCTATGTTTACTAAGGCCTCCATCATGTGGTAAGACACTGTGGGCATGCTTTTTGCATGGCAGTAATGCTTTTCATCCTGAATGTATTTGTATACAGCTTGTACATCGTCAATATAAAGGGCACACAAATAAACGAATATACAAACAGTTGAATAGAAAGAATGCGGTAGTCTCTATTGAGGTACATTATAGAACTGGAAAATTATGGATATATGTTGTAAAGGAACAAGTCTAAAGAGACTGTACAACAAAGAAACATTGCTTTAGTCTATATATGGTGAGACTCGCTGTTATGAAGCAGTGTCATTCCTTTTTCTTATTCATATAATCATGATTAGATTTCCTTTTTTGGTATAATTCTTGTATTTCCTCATTTCCCTTCTTGCCATTTAATTGCAAAATTCCCTCGCCCAAAAATACTTCTTAATTGCTATTAAGTTCCAAGAAGATGGTAAAACTCACCTACGTCTCAGACAGACATATCTATTATTTTTTGTGGACATCAAGCAACACAGACCAGTATGTAGAACGATAATTATGATTTTCCAGGTAACTCTAAACTTAGTTTGACTGTGCGGCGCCGCCAGCTATCATAGAATTTAATCACCCATCCCCGAAGACACACTCCAAAACACATGATAGGTTTTTTTCACAGGGTTGTGATTTCCTGTAAGAGTAATATTAAAACTTCTTTATACCCTGGAGGGAACACACAGTCATATGAGGCCATATAAAGTAGTTTTGCCTTATAACATTGTGGAACCTTTAATTCAGAGATTTGTTCTTCTTTATGACCCTACTGCTCATCTAAAAGTGTAGGCAAAACTGTTCTCAATGTGTACATATGTTAAAGGGACAGGTCCAGGTTTGTTTTTTTTAAATTGAGATAATTGTTGGCTAAATACTGAAGTTCACTTTTGTTATAAATGTTTAAAAAAAAGAAAAAGAACAACAAACCAGCTGTGCAATCACCTACGTAGAGTAGCATATTTCCTCTTTGTACTCACCAACATAAACTGTGTATTAGGACCCCCTTTGCCCCTTCCCTGGAATCGAACCTGTGTTATAATATTGCATTGTAATAATACCATATAGCTGCCTGCAGGACATATTCCACTGTGCACTGGGTACCATTGCCTAAATTTGCCAACTAAAAAGGCTTGGGATTCAGATACCGACATGTTAGTATCTAAAACACAAGCACCGAACATAGAATAAACATAGAAATATTATTGCATGGCTGCTTGTATGACCCTGATGCAAATTATCAATGTAATCACCAGTCCTCCTGTCTGCATTCCACCATGCATTCTTTTAGATTGTCAGTAGATGTAAGTCAAATGCCCAGCGCAAGTCAAAGGACGTAAGTAGAATATGGTATTTAGTATTAGTTAAAGTATGGATGCATTTATCATCAGGAAGATCAAACTTTTAAACATAATACTTCTGAAATATAGTCTGCATTCTACTTTCCTTTCTCTTCATTTGTGTGGAAGTCAACAACTCATAGTGCCATGTCAAACCAATCCATGGCCCTATCCTAAACCCTACAGGGTGCTATACATGCATTTGACATGGCCGTAGCCACCTGCCAGCTGCTATACCCATCAGTCACAAACCCTCTATTCATGAAGTACTATACATCAAGTGGCAGGTCGGCCCTGACATCCTTATTCAACTCAGCATTAACCCACAAACCATCTGGTGACCTGGAAACCAACCTAACCCATAGGTGAGGATAGCAGGAGTCAAAAAGACATCATTTATCATTTGCCTGAGGTTATGAGGTTTTATATTGAGTCTTTTACCCTTGCCTCCTGCAGGGATTAGGGTCTAAGCCCAAGCAGTTGGTCATTACAGTTAATACAGTCTGGCTGACAGCAATATGCTTTATCGTGCATACTATATTCTATTAGCCCATACCCACTCTTGGTTGCATGCCATTAATTGTGGTTTGGTACCCTTGGGTTCTAGTATGTTTGAAATAATATATGCAGTTTGATCTGTATATTGTATCATCAACTCTTTCACTTCGAAGGAAAAATGAATACGCCTACTAGATTGTGTATAGATGATTATGTGGGACTGTTTCAGGTTACATAGGAGGAACCAATTTCTGAAAGGAAAAGTTTACTGGGTGCCAATCGATGAACATGGGTCAGTAGATTTGACCATAAATATGCTTTCTTCAATGTAATACTCAAACAAAAATCAAAATAATTGCAAAATAATAACTAGTGTGTATTTTTCTCTAGATTTTGCCTCTATTGATTAGTTGACATTAGAAAATAAATCACTAAGGTTGTTTACACCGTGTATATGCATAGGACAGTCTAATCAGTGGTTTATTAGTCCAATTGGCATAAGGTATAACAGCGGTAAGGCTCAACCTTAAATAATAGATGAAGTAATATGTAGTTTACTAAACGGATCACTACATGAAAGCTTAATTCGTATGCATGGTGATAAGATTAACAGAGGAGTATGCTCTGCCAGAATTGCGAACCTTCCAACCAATTATTTATTCATATGGTGTACAATCTCTTCCTTTTAGTATGTTGCTATATGTGAAGCTTCTGAAACATCAGATAATGCATGGGTTTCTGGCAAATCTCTAAGGAACATATCAAATACAAACTTCAAAAGGGCTCCAACATAGGTTTACTTTGAACATAATGTCTGTACATGTATATATACACAACTATGCGTCAATTTTCATGCATCAGTACACGTATATGGGAAGAGGTGCCCTTCAGTTTGTTCACACTTTGAGCAGTTAACTTCTGTACAGACGGGAGCTGGCTTTGCCGTTCACCTACCTTTTTAGCATGGGAGTCATGCCGCAAGGCAATCATGGCATTTAAAGGCCCAATTCACACTAGCCGATTTCAGATCAATTTGAAATCAATTGGTGATTTTGTCAATTTGGTACAAAACAGAAAATCACCGGATCGATGGATATTTTTGGATGCTATTTTCAAAAGGTAGCTCTTTTTCCAATTGCAGCTCGCCCTGTAGCCTATAGTCATGCGATCAGAAAATCAAACGTCTTCTAATACTAATGTTTTATTATTGTGCCCAGAAAATTGTTCGGAAAATTGCATAGTGTGAAATGGGTCTTTGGACGAATCAAACTGTGATGGATGGATCTAACGCAGTGCAATCGCCAAACACGCTAACTCGTTTATCGCAAGAGGCCTTTTTAAGTGCGACCTTTTATCTTTGTTCTCATTCATCAATAAACTATCAAATTAACCCAGGCAGATTTTCATCAGGACGTTGTTTTCACAGGCATTTGCTGACAGTAAATAAAACAATACTGGATAGTTTCATCCAGGAAAAAAAGTAACTTAATTTCAGCAGGAAATGTCTGAAAACTGACGCTAGTGGACGCATGGGGACTAGCAGTTTTGGGATTGCCAAGAAAAGCATGATGGATCTAATACACGAAGGTGTTTCTTGAGTTTGACTTAAATCGCCTCAGCACCATGCCCATATATAAACCATCAATCTTCCAAAGCAGGAGCAACGTGAGAGAAATAAGCACTATCCCAGACTCCCATCACGCTAGCATCTCGTTTTGGATGGATCTTTCCCCGATGGATGTAATGATAACATACACGAGGCTTGATGTCACGGGGGAAAATCGATGTGATTGGCTTGAATAGAGACTTTCTTTACTGAGTTCTGCCATGTTTCTTTTCATAAAAGTGCGCCTGGCTGTATTAGTCAGCCCACGTTTAGTGATCAATCCAGGCACGTGTCGATAGCCTTAGCCCTTACGCGGCGTCCATCATAAGTACATGAATGTTAGAGCAGGCCGACATGCATTCAGGTTTGATGGAGGGCCTGTAATAGCCAGGGTCATCAGGGAATACAAGGATAAGGTGATGGTTGCAGGGACTCTCCCTGTCTAAAATTTTCATTTATTGTCTTATGAGTGCTAGTGATACACAATTTCCGGACAAATTATGTAATGAACCTATGGACTTTAGTTGCACAGTCTGTTAATGTATATACAAACATATTTTTGTGTTGATGTTTTAAGTTTCTTCCTTCTACCCTATAGCTTGGGACCTTTCCTTCTGTTGCATCTGAAAGCTTGGTATATAGTTCTTATCAAGTCCCATAGTCAGACTTAGCAACACTTCTTATAAGCACATAAAGGATGTCTGCAAGCCTATGGGAAAACTAGGCTTTGGTTTTTGTTGACAAAGTCTGGCGAACTTTTATGTTTTGACAACGTGTTGCTTTTCCTTGCGAAAGAATGTTTGATGTATCCAAACTATAATCTTAGAAGTTTCTGAATATAATCTTATATACTGTTAATGTTTACTTTCGTTAGTGTCTGTCATGCGCGTTATTTACAGTGAGTTTCTATAGAACAACCAATATGAAAAGAATAATTGGCCAAAGATCAAAATGTGAGAGCAGGCACCAGACCTCTGCTGGCTGGGAAAATGATAAACCTTGTCTTTAGGGTTATTCTGCCACTTAACACCACCAAAATCAAGTATGTGTAATAATTAGATAACTTATTGAATGACTATTAAAAAAACTTGAAACTATAAAGAACATAAAAAAGTGATTCGTACTAGAGTACATTCAAATTGCGTCAAATACTGCAAAATACTCAAAATGTGACTTAAAAATTGTTGACGTTGTGTATCCCGATTGTTTGAATCCTTGAGCAACTCAAATATGAGGTTTTTGGAATAATGTCAAGTGATTAATTTTGTCCTTAGCCAGTCACCAGCAATTTTTATCTCAGAGGCGTATAAAAGGTGACTTGTTATGCCAAAATAAATCACTGTCCTCTTTGGTGCTCAATTGTCAACTTCCACCTGTTGGTGACTTATGCTTGGGGGAAATAGCACAAATATTTAATGACGATAACTGATACCTATAAGGACAGATTCTAGACCAGACCCAATGAAACAAGGGCCCCAGGAAAGTGCATTGAGGATGGCTTCCAATTAGATCCAGTTCTTGACCCCAATCATAACTATATAACATTGAATAACCGATGAAGTCATAGGGTGATCCGCATTTTTCTCCTTTTCAAAAAGTCTACTCAAGCTCCAAACATGAAAACACCAATGCCTCACAAAAACCCTCAAAACCCTGAAATGATATCTCAAGGCCCCTGAGTCCCATCAGCCCCTTTTCCCAAGTCAAACCAAGCAGCAGGTCAGGCATTTACACATGTCTGATTTAAGTTGACCCACGAAAGGGCTAAGTCAGCTGACATCACATAATTCAGTCTGTTTAATTTAATCAGCAGGGTAAGATACTAATCGGCTGTACTTGCACACGGTCGTTCTGTGTAAGCCTGCCATACGTTTACTGTACAATATCACCGTTTTACTTTCTGCCATTCTCCTCCCCTGTTATTGTGCCAAAGTCAAACCCTGTGCTTGCTGAGAAAATATTTCATACAGCATTACATACATTCTGGGTAAATCTTACAGTATTCAGCAACCTTGGATCTGACTAGAAACCTTTACTATACCTTGATGTAGGCAACCCACATAGCATTACTTTAAAAGTAACTTTCATTTGCAGACAAACATAATTCATGGTGCATGAAGCATTACCAGTAATCAATGAGGGAGAAAGCTGAAAATTAAGTGCAAAGTTTCATAGCCTCACAGTTATGTTTCTGCATCTAAGTTTGTTAGCGAATTCAAAGTTTGTACAGTATATATATATATACCGTAACAACACAAACATGCACGTATGCAGTTTTAATGGAAGTACAAAGTATTATTCATAGCAGGTGCCTTGAAACATTGACCCTGTTTCTAATATCACATCTTGATGTAACCTGAATAAAGATGCATATCTAATGCTAATATAAATTGGTTTCCTCTATCCAAAATATTTTTTAAAATTCATCTTAGCTAAAGAGAAATAGAAGTCTAAAGGAAAAGACTCACCATCAATAATACATTGTCCAGTGCCACGTCGCATAACAAAACCGTCGCAACAAGGACTACCTTAAACAAGGACATCGCTGTAGCGATGGGTCCCGCTGTTGAATTGTGTCTGACCTACTGGATCTAAAGATCTAAAGTTCCTGACATTTTCAGCCTGGAAAAATAATTAGAAATGGGTGAAAATTGATGGTGAATTTTGGCACAAAATCGGAAGTTTGACCATGTGCCAAAAGTCACTCCTTGTTTTTGTTATGCGACGCGCCACAGCAGGTACTATATTACAATTAGCAACATATCTCAGCATATACCTAAAATATGAAACTGTTATTTTGTATGAAATTTATATCTTCAGTCACAAATCTCTCATTTTAAGCCTTGCGACCCATTGCACAATGACCAATCATAACAATGGCAACTTTTCAAATCACTTTAAGGTAGATATCATAAGAATGACATTATTGTTATGATACCTTTGTTATGAAACCTCTATATCATTTTTTTCTACTGGATCAAACTGAATTATGTAAGTTAGTATATATGAAGGGACAACATATGTCTATTTGCTGAAAACATGTTAAGATCGCGATTGTTGTTATGAAATTCATTGTGCAATGGGCCACTCTGGTCCATCGCATAACGGGTCACACTGTTGCAAGGGTGTGTATCAACAGTGAGAGTTATCTTTATTGAACAGCGAGTGTATCCAACTTTTCCGATAACAGCGAGGGTTTGACCATCTGGTTTTTGAATGTGTGAAAAGGACATTTTGGGAGCATCATTTTAATATTTTGTTTTCAGCAAATGATAGCTGTGTTCCTCAGCTTATAGAATATACAGAAGGTAAGTGGCGGAAATCTATTCATCATTCAATTAAATGTGGTCAAAACCATCACATCAGTGAGGGTTTGCATTTTGAAAACCTTCAGGAAATTGCTGTTGTGAGACCCATATATCTAAACCCTCGCTCTCGCTGTTGCGAGGGTATTGTTCTGCAATGGACCACTGGTGGATATTCACAAAACCATGAAGATGTTGGTACTCTGAACTCTAGCAATGCTATAACTGATTGCTGTTTTTATGCTTTCTGTGCCCCGTCGCATAACGGGTCTCGCTGTAGCGAACATTGGCACATTTCAAAAGACCTCTCCCTGTTCAACAGGGAGCGAATCCACCTTTCATCCTTACAGGGATGGTTTGACCACCCCTTTTCTTTCATGTCCCGGGGGGACATTTTGGGGTGTTAATTTTAATATTCTGTTTTCAGCAAATAATAGCAGTGTCCCTCATCTTATAAAATATATAGAAGGTAAGTGGCGGAAATGTATTTATCAATCAATTAAATTAACTTCAAAGTGTGTGCAAAACCATCGTAACAGGGACAATTGGCACATTCCAAAAACAAGGAGAGAAAAAAACAGCGAGAAAAAAACAAATCCATCCTTAATCGCTCCCTCTTGCGAGAGTTTGGTTATGCGACGGGCCGCTGGTGATGGATATGAGATGTTAATCTGTTATCTTATTTTATCATCCCCATGTATGCCTTTCCTAGCTCATTGCTTGCAGGGTTCATACAGACCAATGTGTAATTTCATTATAGCGTGACCCATCCACAGTACACTGGTCCGTGTGCAGGCCTACAGTCTACCTAGCCCAGGGTATGGCAGTAGGGGGGCCCAGGGCTGCTGAGATTTATCATCAGTCTCCTTTGAAGGTGAGACCAACACATGAAATATTGAGCCACCAGCACCGGAATAGGGAATGAGCAGCCGGGATGTAAGGCCACTTAGAAGATATGAATGAGTCTTCAGCCTTCTAGTCTGGTCCGGTATGCCCGAAGGTTATTTAGTGTCTGATGAAATATAGTCGTGTGAAAAAGCAATGTTGGCAGAACTTTATCTTAGCACAGTTATCAAAGCTGTGTCACCAAGTATGACTACTTTTATGGTGGTATCAAAGGGGGGTGAGATATGTGTTTACCAAAGAAAATACAGATTATGACATTTCAAATAATCCTACAGATAACACCCATGTAATCAGAATATATATTATGTTGATCTTTTCTCTCTTATATAATCACACTGTTCATTAACAGGTAGGGTTAGATTGGAAAAACATGAAATACATTTCCGTGTCCTAAGCTTTTATTTATGGTTATTGGCTACATAGGCAATATGATATTGCGATTTTATGATCTGCTCATGTATCTTGCAATACGATTATTTTACCAACCAACTGGGGAAAGGAGGGGATTGCGTTTAAATTGTATCATTGTATACTTTTATTGCATGTATTTAACGAGTCGTCAGATCAAAGTACATTTTCCCTAGTTTATAACCAAATGGGTCATTTTTAAACATATCTTATCTATACATGGTTTTCAGGTTGATAGCTAAAATAGTTGTACAGTTTAAGGTAAATGAATATCTAAATTAAAATTGTATCAAAATAGGATATTTTTCCTGGGACAAAAAAGGCAGGAACAAAATTTAATAAGAATGCTTTTTTTTCAGATTTGCCCCAAAACAAACAACACCTAAGATAACTTTAGTGTCTGATGTCCATTAGGGCAGAGGCAAGGTTTGCAGGCCTGTCAGTTTTAACACTCCAACCTGCCAAGATGGAGTGCCTTCCTGTGCTATTTCCAATACGACATCCCTTACAAACTCTATTTGAGCCTAAGTAATGGGCAGTCAGGAGAGGCCCAGGGGCTAATGAAGGTGCCCTGAGAGACAACCTGTCAAAGGCCTAAGTGGGTTTTTTCGCTTTTCACTGGCTCCTTGTTGTCCATAGGGACCGTTGTAAAGGCATCCCCCCTGCCAGGTTGTTACTAAACAGCACCTGTTACTATGGCCAACGTGTGGCCCCCTGTTGTTTATTACAGATCTCAAAATTGTGTACAAAAGAGCACACAGCCAGCTTGTATTTACTAAGAGTAACGTTATTTTGGTACTCTTTAGGTGAGCTAACAAAATTACTGAAAATCTACAGCTTGAAATTTAGGCAACACTTTGTTTTTCAGTACAGTCAATGCATGGATCTTATGTTCTTCTTTATGGATCTATCTATCACAACTATGCAGTATGCATAGGCCTATTGCTTCTAGACCATCTGCTTGTCCAACATGTATTATTTTTCTTAAAGAAACCAGCCTTTAAAGAAGATGTTGTGCACAGTGTGCCTTCATAATCTATATTTCTATTTTGCTTTAAATTCACTTTAAAATTATTATTTCATTTACAAACATCACAGATTATAGGGTAATGCTGAATCCTTTTTTAAGGTTCCAGTCATGATCTAATTTGTAAACAGGCTCTTTTCAAAAATGATTTCATGCAGTCGATCTGAATAAAAAAAAACACTCTGTTTGGGACCTCTGGAATAGAATCCATAAAGAATGTTTGCCCTTTTTGATTCATTTTCCTCATTCCTCACCACCCAGGCGCCTGCCAAGCACAGGATACACAGGGTGTTCTTTTGACCAATATTTTCACTCCTGTTAAAAACACCTCCTATCTATGCATGATTCATGAGGCAACGAGACGTAAGGGAACAGAGATAAGAGGAGCAACAGTTCCTACCCCCCTGAAAACGTTGAATGAATACAAAAAGCTCAGGCGGCCAGGCATTGGCAATGCTTAACCAGAGGGAAATGGATGACTGGGCAAATCCCAGGGCAGGCCTTATCCAAACAGGTCTATGGAAAGTGAGGCACTCTAAAGTAAGAGCAGCTGAACTTTAAACAGTTAAATGGACAGAAAAAATAATCTGCCTGATTTTCATCGGACTTTTTTGGTAAATTATATTTCAAATTATATTTTGGTCCTCGTTGGGACCCACCTTCATCATACTGCTCTGAGGAAAAGCAGCTGATATCTCTCTATGGTGAAGTCGGCCCCATGGTGAAGTCAATCCCAATGTGGAGTCGGCCCCTAATGGAGTCGGCCTTACAGTGAAGTCAGCCCCCATTTTAACTACCAACCTGTGATGGTCAAAATCTGTGAAAACCATAGATCTAAGGGCTGATCCCCTATGACTAAGTTGGGGTAGGGTTGGGGGCTTATCTACATCATAGGGCTTAAACCTTTCTTAAGGGGCTTAAACTTTTTTCTTATGAATTATATGAATCATTATCTTTCTATAGATTACTAGCTTTTGCTTTTACCTTATGTTGTTGAACAGTGAGTTACTACGGTGACAGAATATAATCATCATCATATTTAGATAAAGTTTTTATTTCAAATATGACATTCTATTAATTTTGTTCAAATATGACATTCTATTAAGTATCCTTATCCATAGTTGCCACAAGGTAGATACCTTGCAAGGAGGATAGTGTATAAGACCTTGATTGTTATTGGGTTTATGGGTGTGCCATACAACATGATAATATATAACTGTTTTGGTACGTAACTTCTTTTTAGAATTATTTGCAAGTTGTTCTAGTTGTCAACCAGATCTATGATTTCAAAATACAATAAATGCAGGTAATTAAGAAAATATTAGCTGTAACAGAATGGTGCCTTTCAATGAATTCAGTGTGTCAAAGCATTAATTTTCCAATGGTAACATGTCCGTTAAAAGTGCTAGAAACGTGGCACCCCTCAAAATACACATACAGGGCCATTGGAGGGAGAACTTTCCCCACCTAATGTTGTCAAGCGGTGCGTGTTGACACACTACTTCTCCCCTGTCTCTGGCTCTCTACTCCCTTCTCCCACCGGAAGCTGTGATCAATGCGCAGGTCATCTGAGGGTCGTGTCAGATGGCGCCCTCTGGTGAGAGACGTGTCTAGTACTTTTAATGGAATAATGGAGTATGTTACTATTGGAAAGTGTTTGACACACTGACTCCGTTGAAAGGCACAGTTCTGCTAACGTTACAATGATTATCATATCAAATACATACACTAAAGCCCCGTACCACTACGTTTGGGCCCCGTCGCCCATCAGTATGCCAGGGACGGATCCAGGGGGGGGGGGGGGGTCCAGGGGGTCCTGACACCCCCCCCCCCCCCCTTTTGGTGGACACTTAAACTTGCCAAAGAGAAAAAAAAGTTGTGTGCGCGCGCGTGTATGCACACACCTTTAGTACTTAGCCTATATATGGTCCAGCCCCTTTTCAAAAGCCTGTATCCGCCCCTGGTATGCTGTATTGAAATGAACATGTCTGATACATTTGCCGGGTGAATAGTCCGCTGATTTTCCCAGAGATTCAGATCAAACATATACATTTTGATACACCATACTGATGGGTGATCAGGGGCAAATGTGATGACCGAGGCCCACATCGCCTAGTGGGTATGAGGCTATATTGTAATAGCTGATAGATTTATGCGAATAACATGGTTGTCAACAGTTTTTGGTAAGCTACATTACTATAACATAGAAATTCCTACTACTATTGGAAGAGCACAATGTGAAATAGTTGTGATTCAATAATAAAAAAATCAACCAGTTGGCTATGTTATCTCGTATCGTACATACAAGAACCTGATCCCGATCTAGAACTTATACCTTATCCTCCTTACTTGTTATCTGCCTTTTGGGAAATATGGTTAAGACTACTTCACATTGTATATTTCAGTAACTATATCTATGTATGGCAGCATATTCTGGAAGCATATATACCTTAAAAATGGCATGGTTATTTTTCATTATACCAATTTTTAAAACCCTTAATCCACATCTTAACAACTTGAACATTTACATAGTAATATCAATTGCAAAGCTACATTCATTGCTTGGACTTGTCTGGAGGATCTAGACTTGTATAAATGCTAGAGTAAAACCAGAAGTACGGGACATGCCCTTTGGCCTTTGTCGATGGTAGGTGTAATGAGTTTGGTTTCAACTGATGGTTTTTCTGAAGGCAGAACTGTGTTCAGCCTCCACTTGCTACCACTCCAGGGCTTTTGCCCCATGCCTAGGGACCAAACGAAGATCACAGGTACCAGGGAGAGGCTTCAGCCTTAATGAAGTAGTACATGAGGGCCACAGAAGCCTGGAATGGTGTAGATGGTCGATGGACTGTCTAAGATGCATGTTCAATAGGTAAATTCCTGCAAAGAAGAAAACGTAGAAATTGTAACATGTGAACTGCTTTAAACACTGATATATTAGGGTGATAGGTCATAGATGATACCTGAATGTATTAGAATGGACGTACCGTCAATTAACTACTCTGGATATTCAATATGATTCATAATTTCCATCATAGACATGCAGCAGAATAACACTTCTGTCAGTATTGCAATCCTAAATGCAATAAGGGTGATACAGGCTTGTTTCTCTAATAAGAAGCCAACATTAAAATGCTGGCTTCTTATTAGAGAAACAAGCCTGTATCACCCTTATTGCATTTAGCCTTGCAATACTAATTTTTAGTATTATGAAGCCATTAGTAAGTCAAAGGGGATGATATGACTACATCTCTTTTATATAAAAAGAACACAGGCGCTTGCAATTTATTTTTAATAACATGATAGAACTTTACAGTTCCGTTTAAATCTATGAGAATCCCATCTCTGTAATAATAAGCGTTGCTACTTAGCAACAAACTTACGAACAATCATACCTTTTGCCAATACCTTAGGGCTATGTTTTTATGACAAGACCAGACCTTGTCTTTCAGTAAGAGGTCCAGGCCAACTTCTGCTTGTGATAACAGTGTCAATGTATACAGCTACCATTGTGATAATTCGATCCTTGCACCCTAATTAACACCAGTAATTCCTTTTTAATTGACCTGGCCTGCACTGGCACATACCATTCCTTGTATGATAAGCCCATTAGTTTGAAAGTAATTTGGTAAGGAAGGTACATAGTCTAAGTCAATAATCCCTTTGCATATTGGGTCATTGTACTTTGGCAATAAACTGATAAATGTCATAAATTATGGCATAATTCATTCTCTACAAATGAGGTGGTGTAGTAGATTGTTTAATTAGGTGTCGTCATGTATTGCTAAAATGTATTGACTTCACAATTGCAAATTTGGTCATTCCAAAATAATAGTATAGGTTTGCAACAACCCTGTGAATTTTAGATTGCAACCCATGGTTCTAAGACAAACTCACGTGATCTTATCTGTAAGGCTATTTCGAGGGAAGTTCTATCCAGAAACAAATATTTGGATATTCCATAACACATCTCAATTTCTAGTAATGTTTACAAGCCTGCTCGAATACATGTTGACAATATACGGTATCTCATGCCGTCTAGGCACATTAGCGATAAGTATCCGGGAGAATCAACAATAAAATATTGTTGAAAAAAAATGTTGCAACACAATCATTTTGTTGCAACATTGTATTTAATTATTCCACAATAGTGATGACTAGGCCCATTTGCTGTTATGTTATTCATTCCATTTACAGGCCACCTAAAGAATTATTGCTTTTATTATGAAAAAGAACAACGTACAAATTGTTGGCCGGATCGTATAGTGGTGAACAAAGACCGGTTGATGTTGAAATCAGTTCTTTTATTTTCCAGGCTCTGTAGTACTTCTGATGTTATAGTTGTATAGTTGCCCCACACTGGGCTCTGCTGGTGAGTGACCCGTCTGTTGCCTCTCCCTGCCGCCGCACCTCTGACTATCCAGAGACGGTATCCGGCAAGTAAAGGGACGCTAAGTCACGTGGGGATCCCTAATTAATATTCATGCATGGATCCCCACACACCAGTCATTTCGAGCTTGTAAAAGTAATGTAATATACACAAATAAACACACACTGTGTAACAAAATTATAACACTAAGTAAATCTATAAATGTATCGCCTGTTTTCCATAGTGCATAATGTATACAAATTGTCACTGTTGTCCGCTGGCCCCTCCTGTGGACCTTTACCCTCACCAAGTACCAATCATTGTGAGTATGACCAGGTGTTTCTGGCTTCTGTTCAGCAGTAATGGCTGCCTGTAGGCATTGACAAAGGGAGAAAGGTTAATAGGAATGTATAACCTTACTATAGGACGTCTGGTGCCTGCATGGTTTAGGTATACCAGCTTTTTTTTTTTTTTTTTTTTTTTTTTTATTTCTTAAACCACTCTCACATAAATGTGATCTTCCGAGTAAGTACATAGTCACATGCGAACATTAAAGTAAATAGTAAATATTTGTTAATTGAACATAAGATCTTAGTATAAGGCAGGTTAACCAATGATCATTACAAAATAGTTGACATAATAGTTGTAATACACATGAGGTATGATGGTTCAACAGTTTTCGCAGGATAAGTAAGGAAGTTGACAAAATCAAGATCTTGATGCAAGCATAATGCTCACCTTACAATTTTCGCAGGAGTTGCTAGATTATCACTGAAATTTCTCAAGTAAACTTCTCTTCACATCTTTAAACATACTTTTAAGGGACATCTTAAATGATTTGACAGAGTCAGCTTTCTGTAAATCAACCGGAAGATGCCGCCAAAGTGTCACTGCTCTCCAGTATGGAGAAAGCTTATACATTTCAGTTCTAGGAGTCTTTTGCTTGAAGACAATAGAATCAGTCTGTCTTGTTGTATACCTATTACCCTCAGCCATATATTTTGACAATAAGCTCCGCTTATATATAAGCTGTAGTAACATTATTTCTCCTCTTTTTGTCATAAAATCAACATCACAAAGTTCATGTAGGTCATCAACAGAAATGTCAATTGCACGGCAAATATTTTGGCATTTTCGTAAGATGTCATTTTGGATCTTCTGAAGTGACGATACCATCTCAGGGGATGCACTTCCAAGTAGAAAGTTACTAAATTATACTAGCTTATAAGTTCTTTGCTGCAGACTATTGCCCGAATTCTTACCCGTTTGTGGATTATGACTAGTCTTGTTATATGCATCTTACTCCTGAAATGTTCCAGAACTTCTGACCGATATTTTTGTGTGTATCATTCTGTCCTTGTTTCACTGAATAACCCCATAATCCTTTCCATAAAGATTAATGAGGTGAGAGGGCAATCCAAGGAACGTTACACTTTCATCAGCAATAGATTGTAGTATACATTCGTGACACTGTGGTTATCAACTGAATATTCAGTGCCTTATCAATACAATTTTAATCGTTAAGTGTCTTGTACATATTTAAATTAAAATGTTCATAACGATGTGTTCTTAGAGAGCAAGCGGAGCAAGACGTTTAATGAAAAAGCTGGCCATAGTCTTTTTCATTTGAAAAATATTATTTGCATATCCTTTAAGGCAGTCTTTACCCTCTGTACATAACTTGAGCACTTCATTCATCGTTTTCTAAACACTGAATTTGCAAGCCTCAAAAACTCATGAAAATAATACTGCAAAAACTAAAGGAAAATGTAAATTCCGAAGTATTTCCAATATCCTCATTGTTTTTAGGATAGTGTTAACCACCAAGACATAAGATGCAACCAGCCAACTGCAATGCAACTTTAACCATTCGTAGCTCCAATATCGTCTTTGTTTGCTTCTATTAATGTGTTTCTGTGCAGGGGGAGGGCTTAAAGGGTCCAAGAGGTTGGTAAATACCAGGCAAAGATTACATTGGGCATTTTCTTTGTTAAAAATTCCAGATTGGTTTCGGGCTAGGGGCGTGACAGGAATCGTCAATTAGATGAAACAATCTTCGCCCAGCTCCCTGTAGTTCGATGCCGACCTAGGGGAGACTACCATGCCAGGGGTAATAAAAGTCCAAAGTCTGTCTAGACTTAGCTCTCTTTTCACACTAGTCTGTTATTATTTTCTAATGTAGTGTGAAGTAAAAAAAGATGAGGGGGGGGGGGGGGAGATAAACTCCCAAAATGAAATCAATTGAAAAGAAAGCGTTCTATAATACCTACTTGGTTAGAGTTTTTTTTGTTTCATTTGACCCTAATTGCATCCTCAAATATAATAATTCTAACCCCAACAATATTTCGACGTACATATTATGTTTTTGTTCTCTTACCTTTGATTTTCATACCAAATGGTGCTGCACATGAAAGCCTAAAGCTACATATTTTCTATAATATATCCATAGTTTAATATACTTGGATATATTAGGCATCTCTAACGAATCTGAGATGACAGAATAACCTGAAATAAAGGAATTGGGTTGGGGAAATTGTCCAGAATTCTTTTTGAAATGTGTATTTTAGTTTAATAAACAAGCACTCTTTCACTACCCGTCCCTGGATCAGGCAATGTCTGTTTATTCTATTCGATTAAAGGGCAGCATGCTTTGCATTTCATGGTATTCTGTACATATTTGTGGAGCTTTCAATTTAAATTGATATCCGTGTTTTTTTCCAGTTAATCCTATTATGCATGTTGTGAGAGAATTAGTTGTTTTTGAGCACTTTAGCACCAACGGGAAATCTGAGCCAAATTGGGCAACCCTTTCACAACAAACACAAAGGCAGGGACCCATACTAATATCACCGAATGTTCTCCGACAGAGCGCCATGGCTATTAATATTCAGTGAACTACTTTGGCGAAGTCACAGTTAAGAGGTGTATCCATAATGCAATCAAACATTTCAATCGCAAATTTGAAAGCCCAACGATTCAGTAGTAGTAGTAGTAGTAATTTTATTGACAATCCAAGAGTCAATTTGTGTATTTTTCAGTATAAATTATACAAAGTATTTTTTCATCCAAAAAGAAAAAAAAAAGAAAATAAGGGGGGGGGGGGGGGGGGGTCATGACCCCCTGAACCTCCCGGCTCTACCCCTGTACACTTTAATGTTGAACTGATTTATTTCAATGCTGTAAAATCTTACATCTAAAGGTTTGATCGCATAGTGGGTACCGCTCTTTAAAACGGTTCACTCAAAAACAACACTTTGGATACATTGGACCCTGTTAGCGTTCCATTCGCCCCCTTCGTCAATAGCTCCATTTCCAATGTTAAATTATTGACAATGGGCCTGATGGTATTTGCTAAGATAATAAGCGTGAAATTAATTCACAACAGCGCCAACCCTTAGAGGCAGAGCCAACCCAAGCCTCAATGATTCAACAAGGGTCTATTATTGTTATTTTCCAGTTCATTTATTAGAACAGAATATTACAATTGGTCTGCAGGACTTCACAGGACAGTAAGAGTCACTCAAACCATTGCGGATAGCACTTAAAATTCAGGATTTAATATTAGATGCATGGCTTTGACAATCTAGGAATTGATTACAGAGAAATTGTAAACACGTCAACCCTTCAATATTCTCGGATTAACTTTGAAGTGCATAATGGCTTAAATCTCGGGATATGTTGAGACATGTCCAATAGATTGGACAAGGACATGCTGAAATAATTAAAGCTGAATGTTTGCATTACCATCACATTTAGATGGTTGTTTTATACATAACATATTAACAGATCTGATGTAAAATATTATCAATTTTTGCCCTCAGGATACAATGAACATCAATAAGACTTAATTATAATTATTTTTCATGAAAGGCATATTATATTCATAATGTTTCTTAAAATAATAAATAATTTTATACGTAAATCCATTATGGATGCTCGGGCGATCGGAGACATTCGTTCAGTAGAATATTTTCACAAAGGAGTTCCAAATGCTCATATCGCTTATCTCAGCGTTAAGAACTAACTTAACAATTATGTCATTATCAGATCATTAATGTTCCTATATCATGACTGCATATTCAAATTCTTATTCAAAAATGTGCATGTGTAGGAACAGATAAGGCTGCCAAGATTAGAGATACGTTAGCGTATCGAGATACGTTATGGTTTCTGAAACTCTTTAATACAGTACTATGTCAGACAGCTTATATTTTGCTCATCTCAGATGTTTGCATTATGGGCTGACCATGGTCAGTCCCCTGGGTCCTGGGGCTCTGAACTCTAAGCTGTACTAGTGGGCTTAACAAGCAGATACTACATGAGAGTATCAAATTACTGACCACTGGAATGAGCAGTTTTGAGGGCCCCCATCCACCCAGTTAAGAATTTCAAGAACAATCGAATAGGCAACTTTCACTTAGGTAATACTCTAGGGAATGAATCGGCGGATGTATATCCCGCCCACACCCCAATCACAAGCCATATGAGAATTGAGTGCTACAATTGGTCTCTCAACGTGCTAACGACCACCCCCTACGCCGTGATAAACGAAAAAGGGTGGAATTGGTAGAAGACTCTGAAAGCACCCTCCCACAAGCCCCCCTCCCCCCTCCCCCTTCACCCGAGCGCCCTCTAACGAGTACAGACCGCCAATCGCCGTCGCTACGCGCCTGCGCCATCTACTTCCGGCGTCGCTGACTTGTGACGCGTACTTCCTTCCGGTCGCCATTACCGTCGGTCGTCGAGCGTCGGGAGGGGAAGTGGGGTGGGATCTATGCATTCTCTTTCAGGGCGCCCTTCTGTATTTGCTTAGCTCAGCCCTGTGTGGTGTTTGTAGTACATGAGATCATGTTTTGATAACAGAGGTAATGCAATATTTTAATCTTATAAATGTTCATAAGTGTTTTTTTATTCTTTATTATCCTGGTCTCTCTCAACATAGTCGGTTTTCTGAGAGGTCTATCGTATATTACAAGATTACAATCTTTCATTCAATATGGTTATTTCGAAATATGAAATGTATATAACTATACTAGGCCTATATACAACATTGATACACTTCGGTTGATATTTCTCATTTGGTAAGTATTGATATAGAGGTAAGTGAAGGGTATTTAGATTTGCTTGGTATAATCTATATAGAATCAAATTTGAAGGTATTTTTCACATTAAAACGTGTTATGTTCTCAGTTCTATGCAACTGAAGTAAGAATAATTATTTTGATTAAATTTAATAGGTTAGGTATGTAAGAGATTGCTATTATTTAGAATCTGTTATTGGCAAGCAGTGATTCTTATGATATTTTTCATACACATATTAAGACATAATATACATGACAGATTTGCGCTTCTCTTATCACGTTATATATATTCCAGATGTTGCAGCTAATTCTCAAAATCCATCCTTCATGTACAAATACTTTTCATGACCACCTTCCATTAACATCTTCCTTTAAATATACATCCCTTAGAATATAATATTTATCACATTCTCTCTATTCATTTGAAACTTACCTGCTTCGGCTCCAAACTTCAAACCTGAGCCGGGGCCAGAATGGTTCACCCACTCATGCGATTTTCACTCGGACTGACCACTAGTGGCTTCAGCTCTAGAGTAAATCTTGGGGGAACGTGTTTAAATGGGACGAGTGGCTGTGAGCAGGTCCAGCCCTGACCTGATTAAGGAGCAGCTCACTGGCTGAGCTGAGTGGCTCGGGCCCAGGCCGTGGACGCTGATCCCCCAAGGAGAACTCTAATGAAATCAGGGTGAACCATTTTTTCAAGCCTGTATGTCACTTTCCTGATTGGGTTTGGGCTTAGGCTTGCCCAATATTGGATGAGTGAAAAAATAGTACTTACGAGTGTGATATGTGTTTTTTAGGATATTTTTGGGAGTGTGGTTAGATTTTGTGAGTGGATGGGTTATGGTATCAGCAGGATGTGGTGTTTTCAACAGGTTACAGCTGTACAAGAAGCTTTTACAGTTAGCACTGGTTATATGGAATATGAGCTACAAGTCCTGATCTTTTGAAATTAGTAGAAAACCTTCTTTCTTGGAAAAGAAACGCTTTATTAATTTGTATCTATTTATTTTTTGTTGGTAAGTTTTATCATCCTGAGAGGGACATCAGGCCTAGCTAGCCCGGTTTTCATGTTTATCTCCATCACAAAATTATTAACATAATTTAGAGAGGCACAGCCACCCTTGTTTTTATGACACTGTGATTTAAAACTGTTGCTATTGTAATGATATAATTCAATTCATGTCAAACTTAGAAACGGGTTCATTTGTCTAGCGATTCGTTTTAAAGCTAACTAGTTCCATGCTCTCCCCCCCCCCATTCCCCCAGGCGTTGAGGTAATCTTAAACATTAGGGTTGGGTTTAGCGAATTCTAACAATCAGGAAATCTAGAATGATAATTTCTATAATCTATAAGGAACCCTCTTGGCTATCCTTGGAAATCATTATTAAAAACCTTTGTGTTAGTTCTACAGTTTGAATGTAACACATTGATTTCCGAAACCTGCAGTATTGCCCTCTAAGCATAATGAGTCTCCAATGAACAAGCTTTAAAATATTAAGAGCTATAGGCTTAGAAATAATAGAATGATAAGACGGTGGCCGGATTTATTAAGCACTTCATCCGTAGAGAACAATGCCATAAGGAGCAAGGAATACATTTAGGCATTTGGGATTTTGTGCCGTCTTTGATTGCTGGATGGTGATTGGTCATTTAGGACCCTTGGCATATAGCCCTCGGTTTGTATTCCATTCAATCCAGACACAGAGTCAGTGTAGTTCCTGATGGGACCGGGGGGGGGGGCACTACTTTTGCCAATGGCAATTTTCTAAACACTAGCAGCTTGGTGGTACTGTCATCAAGTTGTGAGAATAGTATGTGAGCGTGAAGCAATTGCAAGTCACTGTAAACTAACACAAAAATGTTACCCAGCTTAGCTACAACAGTAACTTCACACCTCATCTTCCCACGCCCACACTGTTCCAGAGCTGTGGTAGGGAAGAATATTTATAAGAGGCTTACCCGCCTCCACCTCTTTATCTTAAAAAGTAGAAGAAAACTTGTTACTTTACTGAAATGCATGTATGTGTCGGGCGGGGGTGCTTACTCGACATCATTATCTTTATACAAGGCTTCAATGGATATATAATTTGAAACGCATGATCAGTTATAGGACTGCATGTGCTGGAAATAGTACAAGACCATCATACGTTAATAGCTTACAACATGCCCGCGTTCACACTTGGATTTGTTTATTTGAAGAGATGTTTAAAAAAAAATACAAAAAAACTTGTGGCTATTAGATCGCATGAGCTAGTAATGATGGAGAGGGTATGCAGGGAAGTAGTCGCAAGTCAGGACCTTAAAAGCATATAATAATATAATAATAATCTATGCAATAATAACTTGAACACTGCAAAGCTTAGACACATGCAGCTATTGGATCGCGTGAACTAGTAGTGATGGAGAATGTACGTAGGGAACTTGTCTCAAGTCAGGACCTTACAAGTATATAATATAATATAATAATAATAATAATCTGTTCATTAATAACCTAAATACTGCAACGTTAAGAATGCTTAGATACATGCAGCTATTGGATCCCGTGAGCTAGTAGTGATGGAAAGTATACACAGGGAAGTAGTCACAAGTCAGGACCTTACAAGTATATATAATACAATAATCTGTGCAATTATAACCTAAGCACTGCAACATTAAGAACGTTTAGACACATGCAGCTATTGGATCGCGTTGTACTGACATGGATAGTCAGTCCAGACTTAAACTTAGCTGTTCTAGTGTAAACTAAGAATTAGGGCTAAAGCCGGGTTTCCACCGAACGACTTTCATGGATAGTTGCTAACAACCCTGAACAACTTTAAAAAAAAGAAAATCTTTGCTCACTTTTGTTGTTCAGAATGGAACCATTTGTTGTTTCCACTAAACGACAATATTTGGACGATTCTTGGGCATTGTGGACGATCTTTTTCAAAGACAGAAGTCAGAAAACTCAGGGAACAATGGAAGTAATTGCTTTTAATTGTCATGAAAAGAAATCGTGAGCAAATATCTTCCTGAAATATTAAACAGGTTAGATATTTGGTCGTTGGTGAATCGTTCACAAATGTAGTTCACAAATGTTGTTAACAGTCGTTCACAAATGTCTTAACCATCAATTTTGTGTTTCCACTAAACGATTTTACTAAAGACCACAAAAGATTAATGAATGTTTCAATGTCGTTAGCAAAGTGTGTTAGCAAAGTGTCGTTCGGTGGAAACAAGCCTTAAGAGTGTGACACTTGATGTTAAATGGAGAGTGTAGGAGGGGATGTTAGGTAGGCAGAACCATTAATAGATGAGGCGCAGTCTGCACACTAGCCAGCAGAGTGCTACTCACTATTGTTGGATTAACATCCTGGAAAGATCGGTATTGTTTAGTTAGATTCTGGAGTTGGAATTGAAGTGGATAGACTGTTAGGATTGGTGTGGTTGAGTGGACGTTAGCCTATTGGATTGTTCATTGTCAACGGGAGATCCTGACACTAGCAACACTTATTGGAGATTAATAAATAGCAACCTTTCATGCGAGTGTTATGTCATCCATAATGTGGAACTATGTTATGGATTGGACATGCAGTCTGGTCGGAGATAGACTGTGAAAGGAACTAGCTAATATCCATGAGCACAAACAATGTTATAACTAATGGCACCCCTATTTAAACTGGATATTAAACCTCTATAGTTAAGCGTGAGCTAGTAGTGATGGAGAATGTTCATGGGGAAGTGGTCAAAAGTCAGGACCTTACAAGAATATAATAACTTATAAGAACAATAAGCTCTTGGATCGCGTGAACTAGTAGTGATGGACAGTATACGCATGGAAGCAGTCACAAGTCAGGACCTTACATGTATAACAACATAATAATAATCTGTGCAATAATCTTAAGGCCTGTTTCCACCGAACGACACTTTGCTAACACACTTTGCTAACGACATTGAAACATTCATTAATCTTTTGTGGTCTTTAGTAAAATCGTTTAGTGGAAACACAAAATTGATAGTTAAGACATTTGTGAACGACTGTTAACAACATTTGTGAACGACATTTGTGAACGATTCACCAACGACCAAATATCTAACCTGTTTAATATTTCTGGAAGACATTTGCTCACGATTTCTTTTGCACTTATTTTTTGTCTGGATAAATAAACGAATATATATAAAAAAAAAAAAAATAACTTAAACACTGCAATGTTTAGTCACATGGAGCTCTTGGATCGCGTGAGCTAGTAGTGATGGAGAATGTTCATGGGGAAGTAGTCACAAGTCAGGACTTTACAAGTATACATAATATAATAATAATCTTTGCAATAATAACCTAAACACTGCAACGTTAAGAATGCTGAGACACATGCAGTTCTTGGATTGCGTGAACTAGAAGTGATAGACAGTATATACGCATGGAAGTAGTCACAAGTTAGGACCTTACAAGTATATGATATAATAATTATTATAATAATAATCTGTTCATTGATAACCTAAACACTGCAACGTCAAGAGTGCTTAGACACATGCAGCTATTGGATCGCGTGGGCTAGTAGTGATGGAGATTGTTCATGGGGAAGTAGTCACAAGTCAGGACCTACACGCAGACTCCTCCTGGCACACTGGTAGCCAGTGAAAAGAGAGGTTTCGATTCGCTGGTTATCAGAGACAGATGGATGGTGATTGGCTGCGAGTTGATTCTGTGGACTGGCTGGGGGCTCACTGAATGGTGGCAAAGAGAAGAGTGTATACTATGCCTCCTTTAAGACCCATACCCACTAGCGATTTTGATGGCGACTGACAATGGGAAACGGGCAGAATCGTCCGATTCCTATGATCCCCTGTTAGTATAGTATATTGAATGTGCATGTTTGATCTGAGTTGGTGCTAAAATTGGCCGATTTTGGGGGTATAATCGGCTGATTTTAAGTGCAATCTGTCAGCTGATTCAGGGATAATCGCCCAGTGGGTATGGCTCTTTAGACACACATTTTTATTACACCACAATGTCATGTACATATGCAATAGCTCCAAAACGAGTTTCACTCCATCAATGTCCTGTTTTTTTTCGCTGGTTTCTGTGTCCCTTAATGCTTTAAAGATTAGGTAAGTCGACCCACTTCATTGAGTTCAGGGAAAGGACCTCAAGTGTGAGATGAGAGTTTACACAAGACATGATATCTATAAGGTTTTGTCAGTAACATTATATTCCCAAAAAATAAATGCGAAAACGCAAATTTCCATTTAATCTAGAATATCTAAAATTCATCCTGTTGTCCACTTAAATATGACATATGAGATAACAGACTTAACAATTTTGTCATTTTTATAAGAACGCCTGGTACAAAGTGAGAGCAAATTGTTTGAAGTTGAACATGATTGTCACTGTTGTCAATGTCAGAATAGGAACTATTTGAATCAGCCAAAGAGGCCATACATTAAAGACAAGGGTTTTAAACTAAAATTTACTCCCTTAGGCTTGGAATGTCAATGTGTATGGTGTAGGAAAAGAGCAACTTTTATCAAAGAAATGAATTGTGGGGGAGCTTTAAAAGTTACCCTTTGCTTCTTTTGAATTAGGTGTCGCAACTCTCTAGATAAAGGAAAGAATTCACCATTTAACACAAGGTGCCCCAGGAAAAATAACTAGTGAGAGGCATATTGGCTAGACTTGTGGGGTGGTGAGGTGGTGGGATCGTGGTGTTGAAGAAGCACACATTGCGCCATGTTGCCGTCCAGTCCAAAGCGTTTTAGAGCCTCCTTCTGACCCCTAGGGAGCCTCGCTTTGGAGACCTGCGCATGCGTGCTGAAGGGGTCCATAGACTTTAAGATACTTCCCCCCAAAGGTCTATACTGCATGATACGGCCGGACTTATGCCTAACACTATCTTTTACGTTTTAGGCTTTATGCTACTTTCGAACGTGTTGGGGTTTACGGCATTAGAATCCGAAGATGTTCAAACCACAGTGTTCCATTGCAACCTGCTTGATATGAATTATATTCATCTGTTCAATATAATTATTTCTGAAATTATCTCCATTTGATTAATGGTCTTCCTGGCCTTTAAGACCTGCCGTTGAAAGGCAGCTATTAGGTAAGAGTCACTATAGATAGGTGTGACGTTATAATAATGTTGCAGCAACATTCTATTTTGTTCTGCTTTTGTTCTTGTTACATTCTTTTTATAGCTCCCAATTACATCACTACCACCTACTGCTGCGACGTTGAACTGTGACATTACTATAAATTTCTGGTTATGTTCTTTGACCTAAAAATATGTTCTTATAACATTCTGTCTTGGTTTCGTCCTAACCTCACCCAAAACAAATGTTACAATAATGTTCTAATTTGATGAGGTTTCAACCTCACCATCAATAACGTTATTATTACATACCATCTTAGTAAGTAACAAACTGACTAAAAAGTATGGTTGCAGAACGTTTCTACTACATCGTAAGCTGGATGGGAAGGGACTGAATTGCTGCAATTGTAATTTATAGTAAAATCATTCAACTTCATAACTTATGAATATGAATTGCTATGATTAAATTGTAAACCCGAACGAAACCATTTTGTAAAAGGCTTGGGTAAACAAGACAGCCCCCATAGTGAGTAAACAAAGAACTGAACATGTGTACGAGACTAGCCCTAACACCAACTCATGAATATCCGAACATCATCTCTGAAAGGTCCTCAGTTGCTTAGATGGCTTAACTCCACTTCATTATTCATAACCGTCGCTGAACTAAACTCTGTGGAAGGCACACCCCATAGTATGCAAAGAACCCCATCTTGATGTGAAATTGAATGAGATTCAGGCCCAGGGTATTGTATGGCAGCTCTTGATGTATCGCTGGTGCATGTCATAGGTGCTGAAGGATGGCTGTAGGCTGACAGGCCTACTTAACGTGTCAGAGATAGGCGTGATTCGTCATGCCGGCTTTTACAATCCCCTGGCATGTTTACCTCTGTAAAAAGCATTCAGATATTGGTTAAAAGCGGAGTCGCGTCTACTCTTTTCCGTAACAGAGTACGCGTCATATGGATGTGTCCCTGTTATGCATTCCTGGGCATAATTTATTTCAGTCCATCCAGTTGAATTCTTATATTCGGAGACTAATACCGAAATTAAATTATTTGGAGGTATTCTAGATGAATATGATAACTATATAGTGGCCACTATTCCTACTGAAGTTAAAAACATTGGTTCGACGCCCTAGCACAAGTTAGCACTTGTTTTTGAGGGGGCAAATAGAGATGATATTCAAGAAATATATTGTGTTTTCCAGGTATTTTTGTGAATCTCGTGTTTTCGTCAGCTTCTGTACCTTAAAGATTTGAAAATATAAGGAATTGAAATTTTCACACCAGGGGGCGTTTGCGCAGGCACCACTTAATCCCTTTAAAACATGTAATAACCTGTCTAAAACATTAGTAGAACACAAAATCTAAACTCGAGTTATATAATATTCATGGTTTTCTTTGGGTAAACTTAAAATCTAGTTATTCAACTACTTCGCAATGAACACAGCATGGGTCAACATGAAGAAAACATGAGCCCTATTTCATGGCCGTGATTCAACCCTGAATACTTCCACATGGATACTATTCAGGTCTGAGGGTCGAGGGCTGCCAAACTGACATATAACTTAAAACAATGGCTTTTAGTGTAAGGCCTGGGGCTGTGCAACGTATACACTACCTCCACTGTTCCCGTTGAAGCTTAAGTATGGGTACTGAGAGGAACTTGTACATGAAACATTCACAAAGGTTCGAGTGTAATTTACCACTCCTGCCGACATCAAACTTTCATCCCTCTTTCTCAGCTTTACTAAAAAGCTAAGAACTCAGTTACAGGCTTGTCATTTCACCTGAGCGAAATTATCAGTGAGTTTCACACATCTTAAATTTCAAGATAAAATTAGATTCTATATCTCCTTAGGGACACTGTGAAATATCATAGATGTAGCAACAGAAGCATGTAATCGTAAGTTAAAAACTTGTAAGGTAATCATGAAGTATGATATCTTGTACTATCAGATCGCCATGTGTAAGACGCCTCCTTTCTTCTCATCAAACCTGTTCCAAGTGAATGACCAGTGCTTTAAGAAAATATAATACTGGATTTACCATAGGAATAACAAGTAATAACTGTGAATTAGTTTGGACATAGATAAATATGGGAAATATTTATTAAATCTTCCTATTACAATAAGCTAAAATTTAAAATTCAGAGATGTGAGCAGGTTGGTGGTTTTGGAGCAACTGAAATCTAACGGTTAGCATCCCGATTTATGTAGTCACATGTCAATGGATCCACGTAACCACGGTTAAAGAACAGTTACGTCACTTGCCTGCTCCCAGAAATAACAATTTTAAGGTATCAGAACCCAAAATATTACATTGTAGACCTAGCCGCACAATGTTTCTAAATAATAGTTTATGGGAAGGCTGCTGATGATCCATAGTAATTGTACAATCAAATCATCTTATGCTCAACCATTATACAAAAGAATCCGTATTAATTCTGCTTTCAACAGGTTCTGCCCATGCAAACAATGACGAAATGGACACAATTTGTGATCATAATAATTATTATTACTTGCCAGGTCTTCATGGCAGTCTTGGTGAAGTTGAGATCTTGCTAATACAGAATATAACATTAGCTGTATGTGAACTGAACCAGAATGTTGCAATGAAGTCACGTTGTTAGGTTCTAGAGACGTTATTAGGTGTCATAAAACGCAACAGGTACCAAAACAGAATTAGACAGAACATTACTGCAACGTTATGATAATCCTAAGCTTACTTAGGTGCTGTACTGATGTAGACCTGACATGCAAAGAAGGGTGCACGAGAACTGTGATACCCCGAGGGAAATCCTGGCTTAGTTACTTCTACATCAAGCTTAAAGCTTGGAAATCCCTTCAAAGATGGAACTTCTTTGAGCTAACAATGTTCACTGACACTAAACCCCACACCGTTGCCAGGAAAACCTTTGCCCATTCAATTGAAATAGGAAACTGGATGCAATATCTTCAAACAGATGTGGAAGAAAGTACAATGGTAAAATACTATATAAAACACTTAAATATTTGCCCAGACAATCGGTTGCCCAACAAATACAGCTACTACAGGGAAATTAGAAAGTAATCTATGACCAAAAATCTTTTGAGTCTCCTCAAATAAATCCTCCCGACATTTAGCACAGATACGTTGCACAAAATACATCTTGCAGATAATGCTGGTCTCTGTAAGCAAAATGCTTCAAATAGGTAAAAGCCATCTTTTTCTACTTTACAAAATATTTACATCATATCAGCTTTAACGATTATATTATTGATTGAATGATTTACAAGGTTATGAGACTTTCAGTTATAATAATTATGTGTTTCAAGGTAATTTGGAGCAAGAAAAATTATTTAAGCTGAGAGCTTTTAGCAACATAGCCTATTATTTGTTACCAAGATTGGTGAATATAAAACTTCTACATAGACAACAGTTCTACTATCCTGCAGTTATAATCTCAAAATGTGAAGATTCACCCAGTTGCTTTGCTTGTAGACGAAATGAGAGCTCAGACACAAATTCTCTCCTCAAAGAAAATTAATGTTCTGTCATGAGCAAGGTGGTTCATTAGATGACAAAGGTAAAAAGAGGCCAGCAAATGGAAGTGGATGCGAAATGCACAACACGGTGGTGAAGAAGCTTGTTTACATGTAATTAGGGAAATATCATCATATTATTAATTATTACTCATTGACATTACGGAATTCATAAATCACAATGCATCTCGGTTTCCTGATGTATAATTGAGTAAAATTATTCCCTCTCTTTTGACCACTGAGTAGTAATTAGATAGGCATTTTTTGGGGGTTTCCTGATGTATCCCTAGTTTGTTGAGTCATAATTCAGATTGCAAAGTTTGAAATCTGTTTTGAAGTGCTTTTGATTGTTACATGATCCTTATGGGTTTCTGAGACCCACTAATGTTGCTTGTTAGCCTTATGTCCATCCTAGCAGTTCTCCTATTGGTTCTGATAACCTTATGACAGGCAAACAAACATTTCTAGCAGTAAATTCTTTTTAGATAAACAAAATTAAGAATTTCTAATGTTGGGTTCACATTAATTACCCCCATGGTTGCCCTTAATGATAACTATCGCAGTGTAGAGGAGGTAGTGGAGTTGCAAAGCCATCCTTTGAGAGTGCCTCTACAAATGCAGCCTGAGTTTTAATGAGCACCCCTCAAAGAGGGTTATTATTCAACGTCTGAGGACACCAAGGTGATAGATTACACTGGGATGAACATTAGACATAAAGATGACAGGACAATCTTTTTATCAAACAATTTATGTATTTTTCACTGAGATCCTCAGACTGAGGAGACAGTGTTCATTTCAAATTACCAAGGATATGGCCTACAGC
Source organism: Lepidonotus clava (assembly GCA_936440205.1). Classification (NCBI taxonomy): domain Eukaryota; kingdom Metazoa; phylum Annelida; class Polychaeta; order Phyllodocida; family Polynoidae; genus Lepidonotus; species Lepidonotus clava. Next base: position 40,384,224 of record OW387139.1, read on the forward strand.
CATATGTTATAATTATAATATGATGGGGTGGCTGCAAAACTAACTTCATGTGATTTATTAACTTGTTTGGACATTAACTCTAAAGGAAGGCAGAGGACGTCTGTGAAATTGGGTGTTGCTATGATTATTTTAAATGTGCTGAGCCACTTTGAAGTCACCCATCTATTTGGTACTTTTGATGTGTTTGTCAACTGAACTTTCCGAGAGAGTGTCCAAACTTCTAAACAGCTAAAGAGTGTGATACATTTATCGTACGTGCAGAATAAGTGTCAGTGAATTGATATAACTTTATCTGTGAAAAGCAGATTTTCGGATAACTATAAGACACAAAGATAGTTTTCTAGTAAAAAGATAATATATGGTTCCCAGAGATGACATGAAATTGGAGGAGTTTCTATATATCAAATCTTCTCTTGACATACCAAAAGCTTATTTGTCACATGGTGATTTTGTATTTGTTCGATTCTTTTTTTCAAGTTTTGCAACTGTATTCATCTGGTTGAAATTGTCCTTGAAACTACATGGTCAGGATTCTTTCTTGAAATTCCTCTTTAAAATGATTATAATTTGATGCATCAGAAAACTCTACTCATGATCTATTTATAATTGTCCTTGCCAAATAATAAAACTGGCAAAAACGTGACAGATAATTAACCTTCACAAGGCAACAGTAATTTAACTAAATCCCACAGATTCCAACTAAGTTAATGTGCCATCTGTCACCTACTGATAATCCAATTATCAAATTTCACCAGATGATTTTTCCTTCCAGTTTGTTTTAATTGGGCACACAACACTTTAATATTGAAATACTGAGGCACCATTTTGCCAAAGGCCTGCAGGTGCATTTGGCAAGAGGTCAATAAAACTCTTGTTAATCTAATTCCATTATTATCGAAAAATTGACGTCGGACTTCAAGGACATAGAAAAAGACCTTTCTGTTGCTTTTGAACAGATGTACTTTACATTATCGTACGGAGCTTCAACTTTCCACGAACTACAAGAATCGTCATTGAGAAATGCTTAAGGGAAGATTGAGGGATTACTTTCAGTGGGAATTTTTGAAGTTTGGATATTTTCAGAAAGTGATCACTCTTATCTCTTCTTACTTTCTTTACCAATACCTTAACATGAGTAGATTAATCATGTACTTATTTCGTTTCAAGTTATATCTTACGTTTGAATATAACAGAATACCCCTTCATATAAAGGTTTCCATTTAAAGGAAGGTGCTCCTATTACTGTCCATGATATTGTGATGAATCAGGTAGTATGAGTGTTCAGAGACCTGGAGCTTCTGAGGCTTGAGTTTTAGGGATAGATTAAGGTAGTAATAGCATGTTATAGTCTTGTATATATTGTATGGTTACCACCAATGGTTGTATATCTGTGATTAGTTGGGTAATTCTATGAAATAACAAAGGCTCACTTTTTTGAATGAGTGTTTGTGACTCAGCACAAGAGTAAGGAACATGTACGAGATCACAAGTGTTTGGGTACAAGAAAGATGGTGCCGGAAGTGACCTCACAAGGTGCAAAAACGACCTTGTGACCTGCATTGAGCAATCAGGAAGAGTCTTTGGGTTATAAAAGCCCGAGTTTCTGTATGAAATAAACAGTTCCTACTTGGTTCTCAACATGTCAACACCAACTTCGTCCAAGTGTCTTATTAGTTAGAACTCTGGAAACAAAGAGCTAACTGATCACGAGGAATGAGTACCATGCCTATACAGTACATTTAGGCCAATACTCTCTACTTAGATGAATTAAGGTAGAGGAACAACTAAAATAACGATATGGCATGAATTTAGCACGAGCAGCAGGATGAGCACAGGTAACGAGACATCAGGTGCTTGGCCAATATACTACCACATGCATCCTATTACTAATGGTAAAAACGTGAAGTACTTTTCGATTGCTAATGACCTGTTGTCCCAGTAGAAGTCCAGCACAAGTCGTCCCCACTACCCTATTGTTCTCCCTTCAACTCCATCCTTCCCCATGGTACTAAGCAGTCAGCCCTCATGCATGAGGCACAACCTGCAGCTCAACAGTGTGTATGATTTGGAAAAAACTACCATAATGACATTAAAGCATATTAATTTTTGTCCAGTCCGTAATGCCCTAATGTGTCCCTCTTCAAGTTGCATTCTGAGCTAATTTGACAAAACCTCTTTTATATTTTATTATTGTAGCTCAAATTCACTGAATAGTCTGGAGACCAAACTAGACTTATTTGTGTGGTAAATTTTGGTTTTTACATTAAATATTGACTATTTCTTCATTGGAATGGAAAATTCTACAGCTGAAGAGTATTCTAAGTGGTGATCTCAAATTTTTCACATGTTAGATTAAACTAAAATTAATTTGACAATTGCTGACAACAGCAGACAGGTAAAGCTGCCAGAAGATTACCCTTTTGTGGTTTGGTCTTGCTCAGAAGAGGTAAAATCTGAAGGATCCGTCTGAAAGTTTCAAACGCTGAAGGAGTTTTTGTCTGGAGACAGAAACTCTCTCTGGCATCTTTAAACAAGATTATTACCTAATACAGAATTGATTGAAGCTTATATCAAGTTTGATATAGGTCTTACTGGCTGAGATGTATTTGATGCTACTAAAATTGGAAAAAAATATTTTTCAAACTGAATTAGCTCAGAATGCAACTTTATTAAGACCCAAATACTGAGATGTTTATTTTCATATTTAGCTCTCTTTTTTTGATTAATGGATGATGAAACATTTTTTCTACAAAACTCGCAAACTTTCATGGGCATGGCACATTAATGATCATGTTTGGGCTACTGCCATTACAGCCGTCATTTTATATTTGTAACAGTAGAAAAAGAGCAAACCCATCAACGTTTAGTGTGCTGATTGCCATTTCTTATGAAATGGCAGGTGAACCTCGACCGTTTTAGGTAGTGAGGTTTCTTACAGAATCACCCATTGTACCTTGGGACCAGGACAGATGTCCATGTAACATCTTGTAAAGTTTGTATTCGCTCATGAGTTAAATAATAAACACAATGATATTCAATTTTGAAAAGTTATTTCAGAAGTACATGTATTTTCTAATATTTTTTATATTAAAAATAAGGCAAGAAATAACTTTTGTGAAAAGGATAATGGTGTTCACAGCATACACTTCCAAATGAATCTTGATGGAATTTTTGTTGTTTATTAGTTATGAGTGTTCATTAATGAGACAGATAGGGCCAATACTATAGGTATGCGGAGCGCTTAGGGTTTGTACTACTAAATGCAGCTTGCAAACCCTTTGTCATTGTCAGTTCAACACCATTTTTTCTAATTAATTTTTTGTAATACTTCTGATCACTCTACCAAAAGTATCATAATCAGTATCTAGATTACGAGAAATTAGTATAATGGCTCAGTAAATAGACACAATGGCATCGCTAAGATTGATCTATCTGACATGTGACATGTAATCGAATAAAACATTATTCTGCTTTATCAGCAGCAAGCTGCAAAACCTCTCTTGCATAATTATTGGAACACAAGCATAAGCCATTGCATTTTCCAGATCCATGCTTGGGAAAGAAATGCACTTGGCTTTAATTTCATCCAAAATTAGTAAATGCTTCTGCGCACAATGAACGTCAAAATCATATATTATAAAATCTTAAAACTTCACCTCTAAAGGATTACAAATACTTATATCTTTAGTATATCGTATATCTATAGATGCTTTATTGCACAAAACTGTTCCCTGGCAACCCTTACACTTACACGTACCCAAATGGTGCCTGGCTGCCATTGACGATGGGACTCGCCCATGACCCTTTGCCTTGGCTTACTGTTACCTAGAAGGACTTTGTAATGGGAGTGGTGGGTTGCATGTACAGAGACATTAGGAGATTATTCCCCTGGGTGGGATGGCAGGGTGAGTGTAACCCCCTAATATCACTAAGTGTAAAACGTAACGCTTGTTAAGTGATTATAGCCGGGGTAGTGGGGAGTTGGGAGCTCACCTATAGTTAGCTAGGGTTGGTGTTGAAGGGAGGTTGGCTGCCCTAGAAACATCACTTGTTTTCTTTTCAGTTAACACATGTATTTTATTGTTGTATGTGGAAGTATAATTCAAATGGGAGATCCCACCACTATAGTCTTAAAGGGATCGGACATAGAGAATATTATGTCGCCTCCTTGAAATGCCTGCCTTTATATACTACTTATTGTTTCAAAAACTAACTATTCTATGCAACTGTTAATTTTGTGTCTCCTGATGTGTGCACGATTTGATGGAGGAATGAGTTTAACTATAAATCAAAAATTAAAAAGAAGAAGAAGAGATTCAATTGTAAAGATTCTTGTAGGACACCGCAGTCTGACTAGGCCATTTTCTCAAAAATCTGACCCACCACGTTTAATCTAAACGCCACGGTCCTTGAAATCCATTTATCAAAACTAATGTGATTACACTTTCTTTCATCTAATGTTTAATGTCTCACCATGTAGTAGTACTGTCTATCTTATTGTGGATCATAAACAGTGAGGCGTCAGTTTTAATTTATTATGTCAAAAAACACCCCAACATTATTCTTGGTCAAGGGTCCCAACGCTAATCAATCCTTAATCAATCCTTTTTAATGCCATAGACTCCGTATATGAATAACCGCCACTAATTCATAGTTTTTTAAAACTGGCTAGTTGAATTTTTGGGTAGAATCAGTGAAGGATAAGACTTAATATAATTGCTGAAATAAGATTCAGAAGTATTAGGTAACATTGCCAGTAAACAGTGTTTTTTTATCATCATTGGTAAATGACCTTCTGCTTACATGAGTACGCCTAGGGATACTGAACTCGACCTGAAAGCACTAGTTTTTTTTATATATAAAAACTGAGGGGGTTAGCCAATGGCATAATATATTATATAAATCGTTAGCATCAACAGGGCGTAATGACCATTTTCAAATTCGACATGCGACATAGACCTTAGTGACAAGAGGTTAAGAATAAACGACATGACATAGGGAACTTCTAAAATTACTGAATTGTGACATTGGAATTTTCTCAGATATGTGGTATGGCGATATAGCTTAGATATAACTGCTATGTCCCTTGATAAATCGTAATAATTATTATAATTTTGCTGAAAAGGTATGGATCTGAACGGAAGAGCATTCATGTACGCGTGAGCATGCATCGACTTGCAACATGGGAGGTTAAAATTGACATGAAAAACACCTAGTGACATGTGACATGCCCATTTCTTAAATTCTACATGCGACATAGGGCCCCCATCTGAACCCCTAATGGCATGGAAATGTTCAGCGAAGTGCATCTTCCCTAGAATCCATATCAAGCAGTTTGAGATGTGAGTAGTAATTGCAGGACATTACTTGGAGCTTGGGGGGAAACTCTGTAAGTATGGATTCCGAAGAAATGAAACAGAGAAATGGTATCCTGTCAACTCTTGCCAAGAAAAACATTACCTTTTACTGCATGGGAGTGTTGTAATTTCTGAGAACCCAAAGTTTTGAAAAATAAACTGATGAACTGTGTTTGCTTTCATTGGAAACTTTGAGATGGCTGTCGTTTAACAAGAAGAACAATCATTTTAAGGTTGACTTGAAACGCAATGCCACTTTTTAAATTAATGTACTGTTGGATGGGGAACTCTCCAGCAACTTCTGAGTTACACAGGAAGGCTGGTCATTTTGATTATAAGAAGTTGTCCAACATTCGATGCCTGGATAACAAGTTGACATTTTCTTTCATTACGGTTTATGCTGACTTTCTAAGGGTTCTGACCAATTGGCTGTAGAAGGTTCATACCTTCCCATACTTAACATGACTGTTTAGATAGTAATAGGATTTAACAAAACATTGACTTTATTTTGAAATTCTCTGAGCATGGAATTGCTTCACGACTGGGTAATGTTGAACAATTCTTAAGAATATTCTTAGTATAGGCAGGGTTATGGGACTTTGATATTTGGTCTATTAAAATTGTTATGTGTTTTCGAGGGAAATTCTCAAATTTGTGAAGTCAAAAGGTCACTAATTGGGAAACCCAAGCTTTCAAAAAGGGGATTCCCCAACTCTCAAAAAACCAAAGAAAGGAATTTCAGCTTCAGCATAAGCTATGTGTACTAGTCCTAGTACAGGAAATCATTAATTGTATTTTTGAATCACCTAAATTCATTCAATAGGCTTGGAATGCCAAATTATATTGAAAGAGAATTCCCATTATCATTAAGTACCGAGGAGAGTAACGTCAGCCCAGAATTTAAGGAATTCCCCAACTTAACTTTCTTTCCTGGATAATTGACCAGTATTTTAACTTTTTGCCTTTTTTTCGTTTGAATTTATTTTAGAATACATAAAAGAAGTTAAATAGACAAAATATGTCAAATTTTGTGCAAGGAACCCTTTAAACACATGCATATGTTTATGTTCTTAATTATGCTTTATTTATGGCTTCGAGAGAGGGGAAGACCTCATTGAAAATAAAAGATAATTGAAGTAACTTTTTGACAACTAGCCCAGATACATTTTGTGATAAAACATTTATTAATAAGAGAGCACGTGGTTTTGCATTTGCTCTACTTTACTGAATATAAATGTCATTTCTCAATCCTTGCCTGACTATCTGATTTGACGTACACATGTAAATATAAAAGAGCTATTACGAAACTTATGAAATAAAGTTGTTCAGCAAGTTTGACTCTTTGTTTTTATCGAAATTAATAAGCAATCAAAGGTAACCTACGAAAATATTCCCGTCTGACGTTGATACAGACATCACTAATAGAACGTTTTAAGGAAGGAAATTAGATTCGAAGTAAATCATTAAATAGTTTGAAACATTCCAGACTGACAAGTTCCGTTTTTGATGTTCTTATTTCTTTGACTTGAAAGGAGTAAAAGTTTATAGATTGGCGTAGACAGATTTGACGTGTATCTTTTACAAACGCTTCAGAGTTTGCCAACTCTACTCGAAGAAGCACAGTGCTCCAGCCTTTGGTAGGGGAGGGTACGGGGTGTACCTCCACTGAAAGTGAAAAAACAGCATGCAGTACATTGAAATAGAACTTTGCACTGAAATAGAACTTTGCACTGGATCTCCACTGAAAAAGAAGTATGAACGACATCTTTACTGAAAAAACAGTATACATTGCATCGTTACTAAAAAAAACTGGCATTTACTGCATCGTCACTGAAAAAGCACTATGCACTCTATATTCAGTGAGGAAGCAGTATGCATCGCATCTACACCGAAAAATCAGTATACACTGCATATGCATCTTCACTGAAAAGGCCATGCACTGCTTCAGGGCAAGAGGAATGGCCAATAGGCCAATATTTTAATCGGGACAAACGGAATTTCAAAAATCGTTATGAAACTTGCTAGACGTATACACTTTGAATGAGTTGGACCCTAGTGAACAGGAGATAGAATGCAGAGTTGTGATTAAGAAAGTCTCCAATGTAATTATCATTCATGATCTCCTCCAGATTATCGGCCATAACCATACAGAACCCTATTGGCACCCATCTTTCTAATTGCCGTCGATTTTGGACCATTTCTGAAAGACCTTTCCACAAAATTATATCCCTGCACGATGATGCGAACTTTCCACTCCACTACTTCTTCATTTTCTATATTTGCCCTATGTATACACGTGATAGGTCTATACAGCATACATATTTCTTAAAGCAGTTTATATAATAAATACATTTTGTTACAGATTCAGTCCATATCGGTAAAGGTAATTAAATATTGAGAAAATTAAGACATCAATATATATGTAAGAAATCCTGGGTTCTTGATAGCGTCCACAGTTACCAAAAACTACTCTAGAGGGAAACGCCACTGGGTACCATCCATAATCCATCAGAGTGCCAACCAGAAAACAGCAGCAGGGAAAGTCACCTGTGTGTATAAACCTAGTACAGATTAAGGGTGTACAAAGCATTCGTTATTACCCTGGTTTGCACATACCGTCAAGGGCTTTAGTCCGAGATATAGGTGTATGCAAACTAGGGAAATAACAATAATTGCTGAGTGCAAATTCGGTCTGTGCTTTGATATTTAATATCAATTACACAGAGAATGCTAAAAACTGTAACTGACAACACCAAAATTGGTCACTAAATTTCCCATCGAAATGATGACTTAGGCCTTTCATTCTTGAGATTATTAGAATATACAAACCCAAAGAATTTCAACGTAAATCTCGTATATTGGACGAACTTAACTTATCACTCAAAGTAACCCCGCACACCACCAAACTCCTCCGACTTACCCAAGCCCGCCCCCATCCAAACAGCAAAGAGCCTCGTGGGACGCCTATCAATTTCCATAAGGCCACTGTAGGCCTGGGGTCTCAACCACTCCACCCTTAATACGGCGCGCGCCGCCGACGTTTTATCGGCGCGCCACCCCGCGGCCGATCATGGAAACTCTACATGCGATTGGCGGCAGCGCGCCAAGCTCGAATCAATCTCAATACAAGGTGAAAACAGGCAGAAAACAGGCTGAGCAGCTCGTCAGCTGCTCACGAGCTGCTCAACCGCCGTAAAACTATTGATTTAAGGCGCGCTTGGGGTTGATTTAATTTTAGGTGGTATCTTTATTTGATGAAAAAAAGCCTGACGTGGGTTGATTAATTGCAAGGTGGTTGATTTGTGTGAAGTCTTTGGATTTACTCATTGCCAATTAAAGTTTCTATTTTCTTAAAGCAGTATACATTTTATTTGTGATTTCTGATTGACTATGTTTATCCATTAGGAAATCATTGTACGCTATATGTATATGTGTGCTGAAGGTGGGGGGAGAACAGGCTCATGCTTGACTCCTTTCAGGATACTTGATGAATAAAAAAAAAAAAATAAATAAATAAATTGCCTACACCATAAGTTGGATCTTTGCCGATCACACAGCAGAGTAATGATTTGGGCAAATCAGTACAAAATTTAGCATAATCAGTTAACATTGTTCTCTTGATGTATTTTCCAATAATTCTCACATTCAGGCAATAGACCTACCACATATTCTTTAATGAGAATTCTCACCTTTTTTAACTTAGCCAACCTAATGTATGAGGGGTTTTACGGCAAAGAGAGTGGGCGGGACGCACTGGAGAGGGTGCATCCGGAGCCAATGGTCCAGGGCGTTTTAAAGGTGACAGGGCTGACATATGACCACTACTTTATTGACTTCGATTGCATGCCTCTGTCATTTGTCAGCGTATTATGTCTCCAACTAAAGCTACTAGAATATTGGATAATTGAATAAGAGTTGCAGCGAGTGCTTATTTGAATTGGTATTAGGTATTAAGGTGCAGGGTTGTTTTCTTGCAGATGAAATATAATGCGCCGCATGTGGTGCCCTTTTTTTAACCTTTACTGTCATTTTACTACCAATTTTGTATGACCGAAGGCATTGCATACTTTACCATACATATTGCGGGCAGGATATATTCAGTAATAACTAAAAGTGGTTAACAATTATGATTAAGGTGTATGTTTGTTTAACTTTGTTGAATGTGTATTTCATTTGGTCATTATACTAATAATTAAAGCTTAAGGACATGTAGGCCTATTGCGGGATTCAGGACTAATATGTATGGCGTATTGCTTCCTAAAGAATGTGTATCAAAATTATATTACGTGGTAATGAAAATGTGTGGAAATGTCATTAGTGTCCTAATTGTTATAATTGAAATTGATGTATTTTAAATGAATTGCAATATGATATGAAAAGTCACATGGGCCTAATTATGTGTATTAATCGCCTTGATATATCATGTATAACTGATGCAATTAGATTGAAAAAAGTATTATAGACAAGGATGTTTCATTGGCATTATAGATTGTATTTCATATCGACACCTCAAATTTAAAAACCAGGGCAACGTAAAAAGGGGTCAGTCAAAAGTCCCAACCCCAATCCAGCTCAACGCCCCTTCAATATGCTACAATAACACTATAAGCTCTTAGCAACGAGCCTCCAAAATAAGAGATACATCTCATCACATTTCACTGTGAACTTCGTTGATAGGGGCGCCCCCTTCGAGAGTATGTGCAACCAGTTACGATGCGACGTCGTTTTGTACCGTTTTTTTGTGACATCATCCATAAACAAAGATGTGGTGACGTCACGAAAACGGTACAAAACGATGTCGCATCGTAACTGGTTGCACGGAATTTCGTAGGGGGCGCGACCAACGACGTTGACACGGAAATCACGTAGGCAGCGGTCAGACTCGTCTATCTTTGTTTAGCTATAACATTTTTGCTCTTAGGCCTATTACACTTGTGGGCTTTTATATGAATTTTTATATTTGGCATTGGGAACTAAGGTTAAATAATTACATGCTATATACTACTAGGAAAGTTCAACAAGTCCCTTTTCATTGCTACATAAGATATTATATGGTTTCATGTCAATTTCTCAGAGAATGTTGAGCAAACACAAAATCTACACCATCAAATTCGGTATTGGGAATACAGGCTTTAGTCCCAAACCAAAATTGACCCCTCTGCTACCATGATCCATCTACACTCGCAAGGTTCAGTGAAACCTCTCTGGTAGTGTGATCCAGTACAACCTCTCTGACAGTGCGTGGGTTAAAGTCAAAACGCCTCGGCTGTCCATCTTGTATTTACTGAGAGCTTGTGAAGCCCTGGCCTTTCCCCCTTGGATCGCTTTGACTTATGGCTGGGTCGACGGCTCTTAGTTCACTTCATACTCACTAGGGGGTGCTCGTGACTGCCCAGCGGTGAATGCGTATCAAACGCCGCATTAAGCCAGTGGTGACCACTGGACCGTGTCGTCGGCATGTCCGTGTGCACCCGACCGTGTCCAGCGTCCTGTCGACGTCCGGCTCGTTGTACTTATGGGGCACCGAGTGTTACTGAAGAAATCCACAAATTTATTGTAAGACAAAACTCCTACGATGTCATTTGTCAAGCAGGAGGGCCGACCAAAGAAATTTTACCCATCTAAACGCAGCCACAAAATGCTATAGAAAATGATCACACATCTAAAAATGATGCGTGAAAGTGTAAAAAAGATGTGTGACGGATTCGTGGAGGAAAATGTCCATATAAAACATGTATAAAGTATAAATATTCATATAAAATACTTCATTATATCTATTAGACATATAATTAATTGTAATTTAATTAGAGCGTTTTTAACCAAAACAAATTGTCACAAATCTAAAATTGTGTGTTTTTTCACGAATCAAAATTTTGGAATCGTGGGCATAAGATGGGTGACATTTCTTTGGTTGTCACGAAGCATTATGATGTTACTCACATTACTATTTATTTGGCATGTAGGTGTCATATCATAGGTAGGCCCATTTGTACTTTAGTTTTATCTCTGACGATCCCTGCATGTTATGACATTTAGAATACTGAGTGATAGGCCTAGATCCATGGCCATATGGGTCACTTTCCCATCATCTTACCCATTTCCCACTAGAAAAGTAAAGACTAAACAAGAAAGATCGAGTCAACCCTAACAAACAATTGCATCTAAACATGATAAACATTAAAAGGGTTTCTATTTTTGAGGGAACATCCCCATCCCTATACTAATTTTCACTTACCAACGTTACTCAAAGGTAAGCCGGGTCCCCATGTGGCGATTAAATGACTTACGTTAGTCGGCCAACGACTAACAACCTATGTCTTTTTAGTCGCTGGTGAAAAAAAGTTAATCGCCACATTGGGACGTTCTTCCCATCAAACTACCGGCGATTAGAGGTCGTATTGTTCGTCCTGGCCTGCGATTAACTGCAGAACTGGGCAACTAGAGAAAAATATTAAACATGTCAAATATTTCACCCAGAAACCACGACGACTAGCTAGTGGTTTGGTCGATAAACATTACAGCGCCTTTGTTTGATAAGTCACTGGGCGACCAAACCGCCGAAAATTACACTGGTCGCCATTGATTCTTTTCAAACTAGTTGCCCTGTGGGGACCAGGCTTTACTCAAGTAACTACACCCATGTCCAAGAACCAGCAACCAGAAATCGAGGATTGATCATTAAAGATTGCCAATGATAACACCAACACTAGGCTCGCTATATGAGAAGGTCCCTGGCGGCATCTCCTATCGCGCTTCCGGGTCACGTGACGAAAAGCGCGGGAAAGGGCCATCATCGAGCAGACGGCATTTGGGGGGCTTTACGACATATGACGTCACAAATGAATGATTGTCGCTCTTCTACGTCACTCTGAATGACGTTTGATGGGAAATATGGTCGTCCGGAGACACCTTGTTGATAGGTGGTGAGTAAGTAGGTTGCTCATGAGCCTCTTTGTATCCTGTAGCCAATAATATCATGTCAGGTTTGGGTTTTCGAGGAAAGGGGTTTCATTAGTCGGGTGAATAGGGTTTGGATCGCCCTTACCCAATGGGATGAGTAGTCATGTTTTATAAATGGAAAACAATATGAACAAGTGTCAATTGTGTTTGTTTGTTCTATGATTTATGCAGGTTGTATTATGATAAGAAGGACCACTATGGGCGTCTGAGGGTGTCTGTACGACCCATAGGGGATTGTCACATACCAAGGGCAAAGCCTCACGGGTTGTATGGCCACCCGAGGACGACCCCAAAGGTCATTCCTTATTTTATCACCCAAGCATTATCAAAATATTATGTTAAAACTACTGATAATGCAGAGTGGTGCATGCGGCCTGGCAATACGCACTACCAATGCACCGCTCACCGGCTGTGCGGGTGATAAAGTGACCTTTTATTTTGTAGTTGTCGTGCATGGGGGTGGCGGATGTTAGGGTTAGGTAAGGAATTAAGCTACGCAAAGAAGGCAGAATGCTGATAACGTGTACATGCAAACTTGCGATGACCAATTTATTAGGTAGTACCTATGCAAACCTCCCCAAATTCTCCCAACCACGGATAGTCATTTCTTTGAGTTTTACCTGCAGGTTAACCTTGATCAAGATGCATGCTGGTTAACTCACAAGGCTTTAGTACAGGAATTTTCACTAATCATGTGACTATTTCTAGTTTGACATGATGAAAAACTAGAGATCATTATTTTCAAAATTTGTATTCATGGACATAACATATTTTCCAAGTTGTTTGAAAATACATTCACTATTGGTGGATATATCACAATTATTCATTAATTTTCTATAGTTTTGACAGGGGATTTGTCTACAAAATTGGTCCATATTAGCCTGCAGGTGCTTAACAATACTTTAAATCAGCAATCCGTGGTAGGGTGAATTCACTACCCTCGCATTATTGCATTTGCTTTGCTCGTGTGCCGCAGTTTGGGGGCATGCTGATGTTCCTTCACAGACGTAACCTCCCCCTCCCATCTCATTTCTAGACACATGCTACACACAAAAAAAAACTGAACCAGAGCGATACAAGAACTCCTATACTTCTAATACAGAGACCAACTATTTAGAAAATAATGTGAATGATACCCTTGCAATAACCTGCTCGTGCGATAAGCCTGTGGGCCAATACCAATAATTTAGATGTAGGAACATATCTCTAACTTAAGGTAACCATTCACTAGCATATTCAGTATATTCCAAAGCCGGTAAGGTGTGCTAATGCACAATATTTCCTTTGTCACATGAAATGACCAATATAGGTAATCATTCTAGAAATAAGAATAGTATAACTTGCAACAAAGCACGCATGTAACACTATAGACGTTGTGCAGATGACGTCATACATGCCTAATCAGGCTTGGCGCCATATTGGTGATCAACTTCCTTTTCTTATAATTAACAATCAATCAGAATGTAGACCACTTACTTATGTCAAATGCATCTCATCAGAGCTCGGGAAATAATAATAGTTGACAAATATTATTCACAATTTATAAATCTCAGACCTAAAGAATAACCACATGGTTATGATTATCACATGGTGATCACCAAAATGTGATCACGTGACCCCGTCTGCACAAGGTCTATATAGTGCGGTATACCGAGGTCGGGAGTTAATGTCTGCACATGCGTTGTGCTTTGGCGCCAATAGATTTCGGGGGTCAAGCCAACATCCCAGCCAATGAGGAGTATCCAATTGTACCACGTGACACAATATGGCCGCGCTCCCGATTGCGGTATAGTGCGGTATTTGCTTGCAGAACCATGGAATGACACAAGCAAACTGATGCAAACTTGCTTGCAGTAGGGTACCACAAGGTTGTATATAGGAAATACTTGTAGTAATTGCTTGCAGTAGGTGCTACTGCAAATGATTTTATATAGATTTTCTATGGATTGCTCACAGTTGGGGATACCAGCATATTGGTATCAAAACTGCAAATGGCTTGCAGTACCTAAAAGAAGGTGCTGCAAATGCTACCTACTGCAAAGTGGAATATGGCCTTTAACTTTTTCTATTTCTTCTTCTTCGAAATAATATCCTTTTACCTCGGACACAGATACGCAGAAAGGCTTGGAATAGAACTGATTTTGTGGGAGGAAATAAAAAAAGTACTAGAAAAAAAGAAAGTTCTCAGACTTGATTTCAAAACCATATCAAAGGCATTGCATTTCAATAATGAACACTAAGACTGTGATCGTTTTTCTTCATGACTGAGGATAGTGTTTATTAGAATGATTTTGTAATTGATGAGTAAAAAAAGAATAAAAACGTCAACCGACCTCTTTCACCTTCAGGTAACCTGTAGTTTAAAACATGATATAGATTCTGAATCAAATCAAAGTGCTGCCATTTTGGAGCTGTTTCCATGCAATTCATTTTAATCTATAGAGGGGGGTGACACTGTTTGGTCTAATACTATAGATCATAACGTGTCTTTGAGACTGCAGTCTTTCTCTTTTTAGAAATGGGGCAGTGACAGAGCAATGACTCAACTTTAAAAGTTGTATTTGTAAATTAACCTAATAATCTTATTTTATTTATTGGCCCTTTATTAGACGGACTGGTTACTGCCTCGACCAATGACGTCACCTTATCGACAATGACGTTACTATATGAGCCTTGTGTGTTTTCCTATGACGCCATATTGATATATCCTACAATATCTACGATCTCAAAGAAGGGGTTAAGAATCAAATGAAAAAAAATATTAACAATAATATAAAAGTACAAAAATGTTTTACATCGTAGGTAAACAGTACCCGAGCCCCTCAGTTCTCTTGGGTATCTGAGGAAGTTCAGGAATCAATGATGTCGGCCAGTTAACAGACCCAAACAAGTCAAGGTCACCCATTGGATAGTCCTACAACCAATGATGTCACCCATTGGACAGTGATATAGATATATATTGAAAGTTGCATTTGTAAATAAACATAATACCCTTATTCTATGGGACAATTGTTCTTTTATTTAATAGATGAGCTGGTTACAATGATGAGCTGGTTACAATGATGTCACCCATTGGACAGTCCCCCAACCAATGACATCACTCATTGGACTGTCCAACAATATTAAAGGTGTCATAGTTTGGACAGCGCCACAACCAATGATATTACTGATTGGCCTGTCCCACAACCAATAACGTTACCCATTGGATTGTACGACAACCAATGATACCCTATTGGACTGTCTAACAACCAATGATGTCACTCATTTGACATTCCCACATCCAGTGACATCACCCATTGGACGGTCTCACAACAATATTAATGATGCCACCCAAGGAACAGCCCCACAACAAAATATTACCCATTTGACGGCCCCACTACCAATGACATCACTCATTGGACTGTCCCACAATATAATGGCGCCATCCATTGGACAGTGCCACAACCAATGATATTAATTTTCCAATTGTCCTGCCCCATAACCAATGACGTTACCCATTGGATTATACCAGAACAAATGATACCCTATTCGACTGCCTAACAACCAATGACATCACTCATTGGACTGTCCCACAATGAATGGTGTCATAGTTTGGACACTGCCACAACCAATGATATTACCAATTGGCCTGTCCCATAACCAATATCATTACCCATTGGATTGTTCAACAACAAATGATACCCTATTGGACTGTCTAAAAACCAATGGTGTCACTTATTGGACACTCCGAAAATAAAATTAATGACACCACCCAACGAACAGTCCCACAACAAATTTTACCCATTGGACGGTCCGACAACCAATGACCCCACCCATTGGACAGTCCCGAGACGAATTACACCACTCTCTGGGATGTTTCTGCAGGTGACCTGATTGCAGTTTCCATAAGATGCTGATCAGTGTCCATCAGCGAAATACAATTAGACTTAAGCCGGCCCCTTAATTATAGTCATTAGTCCCACTAATACTAGCTTATTACTGGGAAGTATTAATCCTAGGGGATTAATCAGGGTGACCTTGAAAATAACCCCTTGTCTCGTCTTAGAGGGATTAAGGAGTGTCACGAGACCACCTTGGCCATTTTCTTTCCACCGCTGTCGAGTGGCGGATAATAGATTTCAGAAAGGGGCCATATATGTAGGCTAAGTACTAAAACAGACCTGTATACAGGGGGGATGACTGGGGTTGCGCGCCATCACCCCCATTGAGATTTTTTTTCTCAAAAAATTCCACCTTTCTTTAAAAAATCCAACGTATAAAACCTAAAAAATGTATAAAAAAATGTTGAAAAAGTTCCACTTTGTGAACCTCGCCAACCCCCTTTTTAGGTTAAAATTATGGAAATTATAAGCAGTAGTTCCACACAAGGAACCTCGCCATCCCCCCATACCAGAACCTGAGTTCGGGCCTGTAAAAACGTCGTGCGTTCACACACATCAGTTGAAGTTCTTTTCTCTTTGTCAAGTTTAACTTCTCACCAAAAAGGGTGAGGGGAAGGGGTTGGGAACAACTGCACTCCCATCAAACCACCAGATCCGTCCCTGATCGTCAACCAGTACCCTAGCTGTGGGCCAAACCTTTCCAAGTCTATTTTATAGTTGTAATATAGGGAACGGGGTATCCGATGGAGATCATGCTATGGATGACATGACGGGTCCAAATGCCATGCATGAGGGGATTGTTCTGCCAGATAGATATATGAGCCTTTCTTTTAAGCTTTAAGGTACTTTTTGGGACTGCCTATTTGTGCGAGGCCAACAATTTGAGGAACGTCGCAGAGGTTCGCTTACTGTCTGTGTGTACACACGATTGGACAGTCAAGGTCAAGGTCACCCTTTATCGTTACCTGTAGTATATGGAGAAAGGTGAGGGTCACTGCTGGTGTTATATGGGGAAGGTGAAGGTCCCTGCCGGTAATATAATATTATGGGGAAGGTGAAGGTCACTGCTTGTGGTATATGGGGAAGGTGAAGGTCCCTTTTAGCATAATTGATTTGACCTACCTTAAGATTCAAGGTCGGTGTTTGTAAGTGGCCTTGTTTGATTATTTGTAGCTCTGAGTTTGGAATAACTCTTGCATTACATGTCTTATTTGTGGGTGTCTAGACAGGGTCTAGTACAATAATATCATGCTCTTTTCGGGATAATTATTTTAAACAACTTATTAGGAAACAACTCCACTAAATCCTTAGATGGATATTTAGATAACAATAATGATAATAAACGAATGTCATAGAATATGCCTAATGATGTCACATTGCAAGTTAGATATTACACCAACTATACAAATTTATTTTTGACGTGATACATGAAGTTGGCGATCGAATCCATATAATTATGTAAAGAAAAAGGATATGGAGTAGATAATCTACTACACTACACCTTACTGAATCCAAGACATGAATCTCCAGAAAGCTTAAAAAGGCAACCATACAAAGCAACTTGAAAGCCAACTTTCTTAGAATAATTAACTAAAGTTACAAGTGCAGAACTAAAGCACACCATTTAATTACCCCTGCTCCCATGGTCATATCCCGCGGGCTTTTACTTAGAAGTGGATACTCGAAGTTTTTTATGCTACCTAAATGCAACTCACGGCTTCAGTTTGCTGCCCTTTTAACAGTAATACTGGCTTACAAGAACCTTGTATAGTACATAATCCCCATAGGTGTAGCAGTAACAGATATACATAGGCTTGCAGTACTTTTTAACCTGTGTTCTGTAATCCTGATCTGTCATGGAGAAACCGTAATCCCATGCACTCTTTTTCCTTCCCCACACAGGCTTGTTTTACCATCGCCTCTTTTTGTGTTTGGCATCCATTTTTGCTAGGCCGTGTTGCGTCCACAATGCTTGGTTTTTTATAGTGGCTCAGCTTCGTGTGTTTCAGGGATAAAAGTATTACACATGTATTTCCCTGTGGCATAATGTATTGAAGCTAAAGTTTACAGATGCGAGTGTGCTTACGTTAATGAAAATATTGATATTTGCTTTTATGAATAGTAGATTCATTGCGACTAATATATATTTTAGACGTATTCTGATGTTGTACATACATATTTGCTGAGGTCGTATGATTATTATGTTTTTAGACATTGGAAGGAAAATAAGTAGGAGGTTATCAGCGAGGAATCAGCGACTTGAAGTAATGGTTCTGTTGCAAGATTTACATAGTCCCATGTCATCAAGTGTATGCAACAAAAACACGATCATATTAATGAAGCCAAATATATATACACAGCAAGTGGCACAATGGTGATATGCGTCGAGCAGATAAATAAGGAGCTGGATAGATGATGCAAGCTCATGTTACATACTATATGGATTGTCAAATGTTGGTCATTATTGAATGAGCATTACTTTGTGAGATTCTGTTTGCAGGTGATACTCAATTATCAGGTTATGATCTGGCTGCAAACGATCGACGGTAACAATATTTCAGAGTGGATTAATCAAATTCAGTATACAGTTAAATGACAGGGGAAAATGACGCTTTTCAAACTAATAAATATATATTTATACAGCACAATGTGGTGATTATCTAGACATTCAGAGCAGATGTGTCCATAAATCATGCTCAAAAGCAATATCTAGGCCTCAAATAAATGGAATATGAGCTCCACTGGAAGATAAAATGTCAAATTGCATCCAATAACTCAGCACACAAAAATACTAGCATTTCCGTTCATCTTTTTATCCTCAATATATAAATGTGCTTCTTAGTTTTTCCCTTCTGACTTTGTGTAGCAAGGACGTTAGTAGTAAATCAACGTCTTTTGCGTAGGTGTAAGAATGATAGATATTGGGTAATACACGAGAACAAGACGAAGATAGCCGGAAAATGTCGTTGGAGGCAACGCTTAGCTTTAAATAATAAAAGACTTTGTTATTTATGGGGGACAGGCATGGCTTGTTACTCTGGTACATGTGGGAACTCCAATTAAGGGCTCATTTTCTTGTCCTGGGACGAGACATACTAATGGGCAGGTACGAAATTAGGGGCTGGCAGTTAACGGGTTGGGGGGCAATTTTAACCCATTTTCTTTTCAAGATAGAGCCCATAGTTAATGGCCGGGAGTAGAGAGGTATTGGCGTTATAATCATTAAGCAAATCATCTTGCAAGAGTGGCGATATTATTTTCACCCCTTTGCCACTGCATTCAAACGGAAAATGTATACATTTCACCACAGACACAGACACAGGTCTACACAGACACAGACACAGACACAGACACACACACACACGGACACCCACACAGACACACGGACACACACACACACACACACACACACACACACACACACACACACACACACACATATACATACATACATACATACATACATACATACATACATACACACACACTCCTACATGCAACATTGGTTTCCTGCATTGCATCATTTCCTCTTAGTGCCAAAGAACATAATTTAGCTACAATTTCATTTACATTGTACAGACCTTTTCTGTTTTGATACCAAAGAAAAAAATGAATTGATGTTTATCTAACCCAAGAAACCATTTCTGATTTTCCAAAAAAAAAGGATTCTACTTCTCACGAAAGAAACCAACAACTTTTGGCTTATGCCTCAGTTGGTAAACTTTCTGTCCCAAAAAGCAATCCCGAATTAACACTTCCACATGTTACAACCTGTACATAAAACGTTACAGCTCAAAAGAAAAGAAAAAGCGAAAAAAAAAAGATTTTCTTCTCACTTAAAAAACCAATAACGTTTGATCTATGCTACACTGTTCAACTCACTGTACCTAAAGTCACCCCCAAAGCCTCTACACTGTGCCCAGCCTTATCGTCCTTCAGCGCCCAGTGGGGGGAGGCAGTAATAGCCCTGCGAACACGCCTCTTGTTAATGATGTCACGGATTAAGTGGCACAAGGCCCCAGTATCAATCAGCCCTGCCTGATGAGGGCTGGCCTCCAGGGGACCCCTCAAGGTCCTCCAGGGGACAGGGGGACATCAGGCCAGGGTCAGGGTGGTGCTTAACAAAGGATGGGGTGACATGGGTAGAACAATTAATGTGGGGGTGGCATACAAAAATTGCTACTGTATGTTATAGGGAGTTTAGATTATTTGCTCCCAGTAATTTCTATATGAATAATATTATATTGAGTTGGTGCACTGGTATCCACTTATAGTCTAAAATATTTAAGGGATGTCACATTCAAAGGCTGAATGAGTAAAACCTTGATACATTAGCAAAAATAAGAGAATTAATGGTGTGGAGAAAGAAAGCTGTATTTGATTAACACAGAGCGTCCTAAAACTTAATGGGGCTCAGGAAGGTGTTCTAGATAGGGGGAAGGTCAAGAGAGAACGATAGGAGCTATATTAGAAGAAAAACACACAGAACTATTAATCAATTGCACACTGTTCTAATAACATGCGGATCCTTTTTTGATATATCAGTTGACATCATTTTGTTCAAATAAACAGCCCCTAAATATAATGCAGAACTGTTTGTGGTTTTCTTATTTCTCTAATATATTGACTAGGTTTAAGGCTGTGTTGGTTGTTTTGTACGTATTTATAGATCTCGCCCAACTCCCCAGAAGCATATCCTTATTTCCTTGGTAGCTTACACACACGAGATTTTGAACTCTTTTGTGAAAGGACTGATCGATATTCTTTATAAACAAAAAGCTTGATAAATTGCAAACGCTAAGTGTTTGCATGCATATGAATGATTGAATTAAAGCTAGGCCTATATAGAACAATGAGGGTAGGCTGAGGTTCCTATGAAATGGCAAAAAAGCTCTCATCCAGCAGCTTTGAACCACCCCAAACAGATGAACCATTTAATACTTAACTAAGTACTTTCCATGCGCTGAGAGGTGGACCCTTTAAGCAGGGTTCCTGGATGGGGCAGGGCACAAAGAGGGCTTGTAGTATATTTATGAGGCAAGGAAGGGCAGCTGGTGGACAGAGGTTGTACTATTGTATGCCAAATGTAAACCCCTTCTTTTCTTATATTATCAGGGACATTCTTTTTTTTATTTTAATGGTTTTTTTTTATATGGGCTGAGTTCACTTTATCAAAATTTTCTTCCACTGCAGTCCTGTGGACCATTTGGGCACAATTCTATGCAGGGGTCATCCAAATGTCCTTTTTTCATGCTGTACTGCATGAGACTCGAACCCATGCAGTGCCAATGCAAACAAGTGGTACCTTAACGACGTTGGCAATACTTGATTCTGTCCCGTTTTTAAAATATATTGTCAAGGAATGTTATAAGAATAATATTGGTTCATAAATTTGCTTTACTGGGGTACAATAACTATTATTAAAAGTAGTTATGGTTTTAGATCACCTTTATTTGTTTTTTAATGATAACTGTATCAGAACACCTCTGAAAGCGCACCCTCCCCTCTTTTCGATGTCCGTGTGAAATCAATTTTATGATAGCAGGGGCTGATCTGGGGGAGGGGGGCCTAGTGGGCCCTGTAACTAATCCCCCTTAATCCTCTTGGTGAGGACTGTAACTTGAGAAGGAGAAAAAGAAACAGGGCACATGTATGTGTTAAAGGTAAATACGGGTGACCAACGCAGCGCCACCTGGCGGGAATTTATTTTGATTGCCAAATGTCCTTAAAATTTTATTCAAACATGATGGGGGTAATTTACAATGATGAATATGAAAATATAAATATGAGAAAAGATATTTCTGGAAAGAAAAGGGGGGCAGATTTAGATCAATATGCAGATTTTTTCCACTTTTCCCTTATTTTCTTGAATAAAATGAAAATTTCCACGGTGACCTATGGTTTTCTTTCATCTATGTTGCTCATTTTGTTACTACCAAAACATTTACAGAACTTAAAGTAAAATTCACGGTTATTTATTTTTGAATCTTGAAAAATGTACATTTTGCCATAGGCCCTAATAGTGAACAGTGATTTTTTCATGGGCTTATATCTCTAAAACTGATTCGGTGACATATGATTTTTAAAGTGTTTTTATGTTCCTCATGCATCCCTCTAACCACCCTGCGATTTTCAAAAAATTGTCACGGTTTTCAAGAAATCACTCCAAACACCCGCATCTACCTTTAATGTGGGACGTTTTGGTACTTATCTAATATACGGATCACACCTTTCTGAAATCATGTATCTGCCCCTGGAAATAGTTTACCTGCTATTTCCTGCCTTTGTACATAAGTTGCATCCAGAAGAAATGGTTTCATTATTTGAGTTATACAATTCTTGAATAAATTTGGGTACATTATCCACACCAAAACTAAAGCCAAAAAGACATGTGACAGTCACGTTTTTGAGAACATTAACGTTCTGCCAGGTCCCATCCCAAGCAAGAATTTGACGTTGTATTAAATTATTATAACGTTATGGTGAGTTATGCTTTGGTTCTTGTTAAGTTATTTTGATGGCACCCAAAAACGTCTTTAGAACCTTACATTGCAAAGTCGCAATATAACGTTATTGTGACGTTCTTGTAACGTTCTTTCACGTTATAACATTCTTTATTAGTTAGGTCACAACGCGACCAAAATATAATGTTATTATAACGTTCTTATTTGATAAGTTGTAACTATACCTAAAATTATGTCATTGTTACATGACAATGGGATAGATTTCAGATTAACTAAAAAAGTACAGCCACAGAACGTTGGTGTTACATCGCTGCTTTCCTGGGGTCCTTGGCTTGGGATAGCCAAAGTTAACAACAACACTCTGCACATCCTAGGAAGGATATTGGGAACCCGAGACTACGGTGGTGGAACATAAAGCCTACAGCCTTTGGAAAGCCTCTCTCATACATACTCAGCTTGCTCTTTCTCCTGCCTGTATTTAATACTTGCTCTCATTCATTATAACCCAAAGGATGACCTTTGACCTTTCGGGCAATCTTCTATACCAGACTTGTTTACTTGGAATAGTGTTGCAATCTGTTAATCTATCACGGCGTGAGCTTATGTCTTTCCCAACAGTTTTACTAGGTTACGTCTCTATTTCATATATTAGGCCTAGTATTTCAAACGCTGGTTATTGATAATTATATTTCCAAAGTTGGTGTTACATGAAATACAGATATTGCCCATGACGTAAGGGTCATACCCACTAAGCAACTTTGGCTGATCATGAATCGGCACAGCCGTTGGTAGAGGTACATGCAGAGGGATACGCAAGGCCTTTGAAATCAGCAATGACAAAACAATTGTAACAATACAGATCATCATCAATGAAAACAAAAATATGACATTTGGATTATTATGGACTTTGAATAATTGTTACCAGAATTAATCCTTAATAAGACATTTATTTTTTCATTTACTAATAAAACTTCGCATTTCTATGCTCTTTCAGATACAGTTGCATTGAGCCTGAGGGGGCCTCCCCTCCCCACCTTCCAATTCACCCTTTTGGTGGGGACTTGAATCGCACAAAGAGCAAAAAGCAGTGTTCGTGTGTGTCCCAATGCGCAACATTTAACCACTTAGCGTGTATATGCTGAACCCCTTTTCAAAAACCTGTATCCGCTCCTGGATATCACTAAAGTCCATTTCCATATATTCCAGTATTGCACTTTGATGGTAGAAGTAACAGTCACGTCCTCTAAGTTGCGTATTTTGGGTGTGAAACTTTCTTCATCTTCTCTTACTCTTATCCATGATTAATTAGGCACAGCTATATGTACGACGCAGGAACCATTCCCCATAGCAAATCTTTTTGTTGTGTGGGCAATTTGTACTGAGTACATTTGCTTAAGCACATATACAAGAAACCGACACTTTACAGAGCCGTACAGTTGCATGAGAAGGGAAAGAACATATGTCGCTCCTATTATTCAATAAAAACATCACAGAACGTGAGTAATTGCACTATTTGTACTATGTACGTTACCATGACATTCTCCCTTTCGTCCTACAGATAAACCCCAAAGTAATATACCTCACGAATGCACATGAATTTATATTCAAGGGTTATTCGTATTCGTTTTGTGGCCATTTTAAAACATACACGCAGGGACAAATGTTATCAGGGGGCTATTACATAAAACAAAGTTACGAAATTTATATTTTAAATTTCTTTCGAGAAAAATAATATGCACAGAAATATATTTCTGTGTACTGTACACGGCACAACAAAATGTTTGCGTAACTCCCAATTAGCTGTGACATGTAATTCAGTATTCGTAAGTTATTTCTAATATTCAAATATTTTTTTCATCGTGAAGTTATAAGGCTACGATAGTATATGATGTACAATAAAAACATCTTTTAGAATCGATTGAGTCCTCATGGAGCTATCTAAGAAAGACCGAAATTATATCAAATCCAATCCTTTGTCATTTTTGTGAACATTAAAGAACACGAACAATACTCATACGGTAAAAACAGTTGTTATGGTAACCATGAAATATTACTAAATATCCCAGATATTCTTTACTAAAGGATTTCTTCTGAAAATCAAGATTCCGATTAACTTAACAACGGCATTAATTTAAATAAAAAAAACATCATTAGAATCATTACTTTAACATAGCCTATCCTCATTTTATAACCTGTTTGATAACGGTGACTTATGTTTTAACCATGACAATGACATCTTTCAGTATTGGAATCCCCAGACATATTGTCTATTCAAAAGTTCGGGACAGAAGGTTTGTGTAGAGAACGCAACATATACTACAAACAACGAGCAAATAAGAGTAGCATGGCCGAAACAACATGGCATGTGCAATATGCACCATAATCATACATGAAATTGTACATATACACTGATATGATTATATCATGTTTTAAGGATCAATAACATGATGCTTACAAGTTTTTTCTTGTTTCCTGAAGATAAACAGAAATAATTTTGTTGCATGCTACATGTAAATTTACAGTATGACATATCATGTACCAATACATATTTCTAATAACTGTTTCTATGCGATCTCATTTAACATAAATGTATATAATGTCGCTGTACAAGCATAGTTACCACCGAAAAGTAAATACATAGCTCATATACAGTCCCGTATTGCCAATTCGTGTATTCCAAGTACCATCAATAATAAAAACATGTTTTGCCATCGGAAACTTTTGATTGCTCTTTGCCTTGGTAAATGCATCCAGAGCTTAATGTAGATATGAGACGATGAAGCTAGACGACGTGTATTGAAACAGTTCTAGTGCTATGGACTGTAGAAAATAGGAACATTCCTAGGCTGACTATAGATAGGACTGTTATGAGCCTAAACAAACACTCAGAAGCGACGGTCCAGCTCATATATCGTCCTGTAGACATTTTGTGTTGGTATTTTTCTTCCAATCTTGATATTGCTACATTTGAGTATCGTCACAGAAAGTTACTTACATGAGAAATCGCCGTTATAGCTGATATAGTTCACACATTTGGTACTTCATGATCCCTTCACATTAAAAACTGCAGAGCAGGCATTTCTCCTTTAAAATATAAATGCATCTCTTCCTGTATGTATAACCATCCTTAAACAAACTTAAACGAATGCCATTCTCTACTACAACGAAAGTTGGCAGATTGACCATTAAGCAAGTATTTGTCGAATCTGTTATTTTCTGTTATATGAGGTTAGTATTATAGGAAAACGTACAGAGGTTGACAGTACAACCCTGAATACGAGGTGGGTGTCGAAAAATTACTGCCCGAGGCTGTTAGGCTGAGGGCAGTAATTTTTCTGACATCCCACCGAGTAAACAGGGTTGTACTGTCAACCGAGGTAAGTTTTCCTTATATTATATACCATATTTTGTACGTTATAAGCAAAAGAGAAAGGAAATTACCAGTGGAGCAAAGTGGGCAGTATTTCAATGTATTGATTATGCATACACTTTGACTGGTGTCAAGCAGTTTTCCCTAATATTCATTATTTTCTCTTAAATTAGGACTCTATCACTATCCCTGTTTAGTTAGATTGCATTATTTTACCTGAAATAAAAAAAAATATCGTGCAAATACATTCAGCATTCACAAAATAAGAGAAAAACATTTTACACAGTAAAGCAAGGTGGGCAGTATACACAAATACTGCCCACTGTGCCAATACACCAAAAATACTGAATGGCAGTGTCCAGTTAGTATTCATAATGTATTTCGGCATTGGTATATAATATAATCCAGAGAGGAGAGAAATATGCACCACTAATGATGGGGTAAATATAAATCCGTATCTACCCAAATTATATACCAATGCCGAAATATGTTATGAATGCTAACTGGACACTGCCATTCAGTATTCTTGGTATGTTGGCACACCTTGCTTCACAGTGTAAAATGTTTTTCTCATTATTTTGTGAATTCTGAATGGATTTGCAAGATCATTTTTTAGTGGCAGGTAGAGTAAGGTAGTCTGATTAAATGGAGATAGTGTTAGAGCCATGTATTTGAGAGAAAATCAAGAATTTTAGTGTACACTGTTTGAGACCAGTCAAAGTGTGTACATAGGCAAGACATTGTGATACTGCCCACTTCGCTCCACTAGTAATTTCCTTTCTATTTTCCTTATAACTTACAACATATGGTATATAATATAAGGAAAACTACCCTCAGTTGACAGTACAACCCTGAATACTGGGTGGGATGTCAGAAAATTTACAGCCCTCAGCCTAATGGCCTCGGGCAGTTACCCACCTCGTATTCAGGGTAGTACTGTCAACCTCTGTATGTTTTCCTATGAAATTGCATCCATATCGCATTAGCATGAAAGCCCCTTTACTGTAATGACAAAGTTAATAATAATACACAACAACCATGGTGCGTTACTTTAATGACAACTACTCTTCACAGATGATTGTAATACACAACAACCATGGTGCTTTACTGTAATGAAGAGTACCCTTCATAGATAATCGTAATACTCAAGAACCATGTTGCCTTTGATGTAATGACAACTATACCCTTCACAGATAATCATAATGCACAACAACCATGGCACATTTTTTTTTTTTTTTTTTTATTAAATCTTTATTCAGGCAAAAATTGACAGTTATCAGTTTTAATAAACTGGTTTTCATAACCCGCCTGAGTATACAATATTGCGGGGGGAAATCCTTACACAATTTGTATTTCTAAACCAATATATAAGATTCTCTTAGTTACAATAATATTATAATAAGAGTACCAAGCAGCAATATCCATCATTTCATAATGTCAATTTATACATGATATAAAATATAACAATAGTTAATCATAAAATTTTATCCAGACCAGGTTTTAAGAATAATAAAAAGTAACAATGCTTACATTCTCATTCTCATTATTAAAATAATAATAATATCCTCATACACTACAATTTTTACAATACACTCTCTTTATATAATAACGCAAGGAAATCTGTAGAGAATTGTTAATACCATTGACATGCTATCTGATATATATAATTACAATAA
This sequence comes from Lepidonotus clava, assembly GCA_936440205.1. Taxonomy (NCBI): domain Eukaryota; kingdom Metazoa; phylum Annelida; class Polychaeta; order Phyllodocida; family Polynoidae; genus Lepidonotus; species Lepidonotus clava. The sequence continues at coordinate 40,411,932 of OW387139.1, forward strand.
AGTTTCAAAAAAGAATCCCAATATTCAATTCAACAAAAGCATCGTAGGATCATTGCAATAAAATATGTCTGTTCATGAATATTTTTTGACTAGATTTAAAGCTCTTATAATTAGCTTTCTGCCTTGATTCCTTATCCAGACTATTCCATTCAAGAGCACCCCTATAGAATACATTTTGTTTACTTTTTTCTATATTGGGTTTGTACAACAAATATACAGTGGCATCATGCAGTCTAGTTCTTATTTGCCTTTTATTAATTAACCTTTCGCAATTTTGTTGTTTGTACATTAAATTCCTAAGATGTACTTTCCTTCTTAATTCTAATGTACATAGTTTACACTGATCATAAATACTTAGCTGCATGTTGCCATTGTTATGTCCTCTATTTCTCAGGCATATTCGCAGTCCTTGTTTATACAAAGCATCAATCTTATTTAAATTTTTCTTACTAGTACCTGAGTATATGACATCCCCATATTCAATAACTGGTAAGATCATCGTTTTAAAAAGTAAAATACTATTCTTCACGTTCAAGTAGCATTTAATTTTGTTAAAAAGGAATAGTTTGTAAGAGATAATCTTTCTTAATTCTAAAATATGCTTATTAAAATTTAGTAATTCATCTAAAATTATTCCTAGATATTTATAAGTTGTAACCCTTTCGAGTTCAACATTATTTATTGTTAATCTTATATTACTTCTTTTACTTTTCGCTACCATTGATCTTGTACCATAAGTAGACCATTTTGTTTTCTTAATATTTAATGTTAGTTTATTGGCACAACACCATTTAAAAATATTAGTTAAATCAACTTGCAATTTCTGCTGTACATCTTCAAGCCTCTTACAATGACAATAAATTACCGTATCATCAGCATATAAGTAATATCTCGATTCAACAAGTACAGTTTTAATATCATTGATATATATTAGGAACAGAAGGGGTCCTAGAATAGATCCCTGCGGGACTCCACACCTAATTAGGCTTTTCCCTGATTGACTATTGTTAAGTTGTGTTACTTGATATCTATTAGATAAATAATTCGAAATCCATTTTAAATTATTTCCAATTATGCCTAATTTTTTACATTTCTCTAAAAGAATTTTATGGTTAACTGTATCAAAAGCCTTGCGTATGTCCAGGTATATAGCCACTGTGTAGTCATGGTTATTTAGTGCCGTATAGATATCATTAACAAAATGTGAAACTGTATTAATTGTAGAATTATTTTTCCGAAACCCCCCCTGTTCCTTGCACAGTAAATTATTATTTTCCAGATGATTACTTATCTTATTATGAACAATTTTCTCAATCACCTTACTCAGTAAGGGTAATAATGATACGGGTCTAAGATTTGTCACCAAATTGCTATTACCTTCCTTTTGCAACGGAACAACTTTGGCTATTTTCCATTTGGCAGGAATATTTCCAGTGTTAAAAATAAATAATATAAAATCTGTTAAGATATTTGGGATAGCCAGGAGTGCATCCTTAAGTACTCTAGTATTGATATCTTCAATTCCTGAGCCTTTAGCTGTATTAACTTCCATACAAATCTTGTTAACCTCTTCCTGAGTAATAGTAAAATCGTCCATATATATATCAGATTCAATACCATTATATATCCATGGTTCAGTCACAGGCCTGCCAACATTCCAGTATCTCCTATCAGGACATGGGTCTAAAATTCATCTAAAAATCGGGACTTTTGACTCAAAATCGGGACTTTAAATATGTCTTCTAGGTTTTGTCTAATTATTTAGAAAAGGCAAGGATGTTTTACAAAAGAAATAGTTTGATGCAGTTACGTGGCCTTATGTCTCAAGTAGTAGATCCAGGATTTTTTTAGGGGGGGCCAAGATTTTCAAAAATCAAAATTTTGAGTATGTAAGTACACAGTTTGTGGATAGCGTAGCATTGGGAGGTATTGGGGGCCACCCCCATAAATCTTTTGAAAAGTTAACCTCTTCTTAATGCAATCTGAGTTAGATCTACTTATTTCACCTTAAGGAATGATAGCTTTTTTCCAATATTTTTAATTTCCATTATCCATTCTTCCAGGAAATGACAGTGCATGTGGGAGTGTATGTGGCGAAGAATGGTATGGGAGGGATAGCCCCTTCCATTGGGGGGCATGGGGGACCACCCCCAGGAAAATTTTGAAAGGTTAACATCTCATTCATGCAATCTGAGGCATTGTGAGGTACTTATTTGACCTTAAGGGATGACTTTTTTGTGCTAATATTTTCAATATGCATGTCCATTCTTCCAGAGAATGAAAATATATGTGGGAGTGTATACATAATTATGTGGCAAAGGAAGGTATGGGAGGGATTCCCCCTCCTATTGGGGGCATGGGGGGCCACCCCCAGAAAATCTTTGAAAAGTTAACCCTTTCTTAACTGCCAATGGTAGAATCGTGAGATACCATGGAATTAATGTCCTGCTTTGATGCTATATAATTGACCCGGATAACGTCCGGTCTTGTTTTCCCGCCTCAGGTGCGGTGCTTACACAACAGTCAGAAGCAAATGCAATAACTTGTTTCATGTTATGTTGCACTGCCTTCTGGAGGTGATTCAAAAATGAATGACTAGAGTAGTGGAATGTATCATCGGCAGGCATCTATTTTAGGCACCCCTTACACATTTTTGATGTGGCAAATAAATGAAGACTTTTCAAATGATTATAATAAGTAAATTCAAATCTATTTCTGTCATTTATAAATAGATTTGTATATTGCACTTGCGATGAGAAGGAACAATAGCATAAAAAAAAAATATTGTGCATCAATATAACCTATCCTGAAATACCCATTTTATCTCATTCATCAACTGACTAGAGTAGTGGCATGTATAATGTGTGAACCTTAAGCCAAGATGTAATGCATTATATTGAACTGTATTGTCAAAATAAATCTAAACAGATTAACATTTGCTAAACAAATGTGTTCTAGGTCTAAGAGCAGGCTTAAACACATGGGTGCCGATAAAACATTCCATTCTATGTGCAGTCAACACTCCAAAACGTGAAAAATGGGTATAAGTTTATCAACTTTAAAAAATCGGGACATATTTTACTCTAAGCAGGACAGTCGGGACAGGGGTTATAAATCGGGACTGTCCCGACCATATCGGGACAGTTGGCAGGCCTGCATGATTCAAGCCTTGTGCTAATATTGGGCCTATATTAGTAAAATAATCATTCACATAATCAGCAACCTGTCTATCAGAAATCATTTCATTTGTTAATTCATTTTTAAGAACAATTTTGGATTGACCACTTTTTTTGTTTGGAATAACATTACCGTAATAACAACTATATTCTTGATAGATAATCATAATATACAACAACCATGGTGCCTTGCTGTTACAGGGCAGATGCAGGATTTCTGAAATGGGGGTCCTCATAATATATCCCCCAGGATAAATAAAATGATTAAAAAAAATAATCTATGTACTTAATGATGACCTGCATTCATGGACACCAGTATGACACATTTTTCCCTTTGGCAGGGTTAGGTCCCCACCAAAGGGGCTGGTGTGTGGACCTCGTGGACCCCCTAGGTCCGCCTCTGCAGAATGACAACTACTCTTCATAGATAAACGTCATGCACAACAACCATGACACCTTTCCATAATGACAACTACTCTTCATAGATAATAGTAATACACAACAACCATGGCACCTTACGGCACCAACAAAGTTCTTCACAGATAATCGTAATACACAACACCATGGCACCTTACTATAATGACAAGTACCTGTCATAAGTCGTAATACACATCATACCATGGTACCTTACCATAATAACCACCACCCCTTCATAGATAATCATCATACATAACAACCATGGCACCTTACTATAATGACAACTACTCTTCATGGGTAATTGTAATACAAGACCACCATGGCAGGCCCGTACGGGGGGTGGCAGGCCCGTAAGGGGGGTGGCGAGGTTCCCAGAGTGGTACTTTTCAATATTTTCTCCCGTTTTTTAAGGGGATAACAGTTATTTTATAAGGGAAAGGTGGAACTTTTTATAACAAAGTTCCTCTGTGTGGGGGGTGGGGGGGGGGGGTGCCACCCCCACCTACCCCCATAGTTACGGGCCTGCATGTTGCCTTACTTTAATAACAACTACCCCTTCATAGATAATAGTAGCACAAGACAACCATGGTGCCTTACCTTAATAACAACTACCCCTTCATAGATATTAGTAATACGCGACAACCATGGCGCCTTACTTTAATAACAACTACCCCTTCATAGATAATAGTAGCACAAGACAACCATGGTGCCTTACTTTAATAACAACTACCCCTTCATAGATAATAGTAATACACGACAACCATGGCGCCTTACTTTAATAACAACTACCCCTTCATAGATAATAGTAATACACGACAACCATGGCGCCTTACTACCTTTCCAGTATGTCCGCACACCTCCCGCATATTATCTGAAATATAGCACTGCCCCGACCCCAGGGACCCCAAGCATTCATCACTTGGGCCCAAATACATATTGGTTAGAGAGCTGTGAAAGGGGTAATGAACTGTGCGATATAGTAATTGAATTTCCGGTGATGTGTTCTTTACTGACGGCCGTTGGGTGTGCTTAGTTGAGCGCGGCAAGATTGGTCATAAATCCACAGCCAGGCGTTGCAGGCTGGGCAGGCGGGGTTTGGTCCATCTAAGGGAGGTGGCGGGGCTCGATGTTTTATGAATATTTGACGCTCTGATGAATCAAAAGTTGTGTTACACGTCCCCTGCGTCTTCCCAAGCGTGTACGCCTATGCAGATAAGAAATATCAAGACGGACTGTCTGGTGCAGTCTTTTGGGATCTTTTTTTGGTTATCTTTGGGCAATACTATTGTAAAATCGAAAAATGGATCTAGATGTGGAATATAGTATAATACATATAAAGCTGTAGCTTAACAAATATAGAATGAACGTAGATGATTATAGATGGGATGCTGTGTACCAAAGATATTCTTTATTGGATTTGACTTTTATAAATTCTAAATGTGTGTGATGAATCTGTTCACAAACTGCGAAGCCTTGTAATTGAGGCAGCACTAGTTTTAGGAAATCAAAATTAGTACAAGTTATTATGCTAAAGTAATGGATTAATAGTCTGTTTGTCGAATATTGATGTATACTTGTAATTCTTTCTATAATTTCATGAAATAATCATTGTTTCCAAGTAGAGCAAGTATTTTAGCAATGCCACAAGAGCCTAAATTAATGAGTAAAGTGATTAATTAGAAGCACAAAAAGCAAGTAACTGGAAATGACATCACAGGGTCATGTAGACCATGTGACCGGGTTTAGCCAATAGAAATGAGGAACATAATATATAGCTACACAAATGTTCGTTTAAGTATGAAATAAACAGTATCTGTTTGGTACTCCTAGAGTCAAGATATCCTGCTTCCTTGGGAAACATACACAGAACTGAGACAATATCCAAGTAACTAAGCACAAAGAATGGGGAATGCTTATACAGTACAGCTAGGCTATTAGAAGATTGGACTTAGAAGAATTCTGGCCAATTGCAAAGTGGTATCAAAAATGGGGACCGTGGTATGACTAATGGGTAGGACAAGTCTACAACTAGGTTCGGGGACCGACATGTCAGATGGACAGCCAACAGACCACCACCCCTTTTTGATTGGCGATGGCCTGCATCCCATTCCTCATACAGAATCCTCATGGCACAGTAAGCATCTGGATGAAGCATAAGGTCTACGAGAGCCTGTGACTACTGTCTCCACCCACTTTTTTATTCCCCTGAAGTCTGTTCATCCTCTTGGAGCAACACCCCAATTGGTCCACCCTCTTGTGCGGGGCATGACTCTGAGAAAACTCAATCACCTTGCATCCTGGCCCCCAGTTTGCATTCCTGAGCCCGAGCCTGAGGCAGGGACAGGTGACCAACACCTCTTCCATTCTCTCAACCCGTGAGGAATGGTCCAGACCAACAACTGAACAAACACACGTGGGAAGCACAGTGAATAAATAATGAATAGTAACAATGAATAGTTTGTTATCAATGTTGAGTCAACACTTTAGATTGGTTGAATTCAGAAGTTTGATCCAACATCAGCTTTCAATGATAAAATTTTAAATGGAAAATAAATTCCATATGGTTTGGATGCTTACAAGTTGTATTTTACATGTATTTTACAAATCTAGGTTAATAAAGCCAGATAGCAATAATATCAGGCCTAGGTGTCCTGACTAATACATGCAATGAGATGCATGGGAACTCTTCAAACATGTATCTGATTATGTATTTAGGAAGTACAGATTAATGATAATGGTAACAGATTTCGAGACGTGTCAATAAAAGCTGATCAACATTTCTGGAAAACACTATGCATGATCATATCTCTATATCGTCTTTAGAAGTATAGTGGATTGGAAATTTCAATAGCAAATTCGGAAAATCCAGAGTAAATCGAGCATATAATGTATACAAACTGTGGGGTCTAAAGGCTTAATGAATAACAATATTTATCATTGTCCCAGGCCTCCCCTATTCCTATCTACCAATGCATGTGCCTGATCTGACCCTGGAAGTCTCACAGAACATACTTTCTACCGTGACATATACTTTTCTCTTAATTGTAAGATGAAGGGGATACCCGTCTGTGAGTGACGGGTAATGAGATAAGATGCAATGAAAATAATGAACTAGAATTCATTTGAGAACCAACATTATTTTGGTGGTCTTTGGTGTCGCCTCCTTTCTTTCAGATGTTACCAAAATTAATTATTTTATATCGAACTTGCCAAACGCCTGGAAACTTGCAAAAGGGCAAACTTGGTAGGTAGTGGTCAGAAATTGATGATACTATATGAAACAGGCCAATTTGCAACCACTCGGAAACTTGCAAAAAGGCTGACTCGAGAAGTGCTGGTCACCCATGGCGGTTGCGCTCCTCGCCTCTTCCTTAGGTAAAGTACTTTGTATGTTTTATTGACAGGAGTAGCTATTAATTCTGTTCTCTTTTGGCCTGTTACTTGTCTGAACTCCTGAACATTATTCCCAGAGCCTATTTTTGATAAAGGTACGTGTTTCTTTGGCAAAAACAGACGGGACTGTATTATCTGAGACGATTTTATGTCGTCAGCTTTAATTTCCAAAGATTATTCGTTGTCCTGTAGGCGACCGTCCAAGTTGCACATCTCGGTCTAGCTATAATATTTTGTTGTTACATGGATGGAGAGGAGAGCTTGGAGTCAATGGTTGACACAATGGCTACACACACTGAGCAGTTAGAGGCCTAGGCAGAACGGACAAAACATGTGTCCTTGAACCATAGATTTTTATTCTAGCTATAGGTTTGTCTGTTAGTGGGTTTGAAGTGTAAAGAGTTTTGTCTTCAAATACATTTGGGAAATAAATTGGAGAATACATGTCTTTGCAGTTCTACGGACACTCCTTTAATGGATGATCACATTTTCTGGTTTTAGACATGACCCTCAGGAAAAATCCATAAGCATGAAGCTTTATTATAGGTCTGCAGGGCAAGAAAGGACTGGTTTTGTTTTTCAGTTCTATTTTGATTTCTATTTTTCAAAGATTTGTAGTAAGTTTTTTTTATATTGTGATGAACGGCTATTCAGCCAAAATACATAGAGGTTAAAATAATAGAAATAAGGTAATAACGAATATGTAAAGAACGAAGAACGAAATAGATGTAAAGAACGAATATGTAAAGAACGAATAACGAATATGTAAAGAACGAATAACGAAAACGTAATGGAACGAAACCCGGAAATATGTAAACCGGAAGTGAAATGTAAACCGGAAACGGAATATATAAACCGGAAGTGACGTCAATTGTAGGTCACGTGACCGAAGGCAGCCAATCAGGGCTGACCTCTCTAGTATATAAAGGGGCGGTGAGGCCCGAATAAACAGAGTTCTTCAACAGTTCTCCTGGTGTCCAGACGTGTCCTCTTTCCTGAAACAACCACTAAAGATGAGCCGAATAGAGTAATTAAGTCGAAGTTAGGACAAAACAGTCGAAGTCCGAGATAGGTAGTCGAAACATAGGGTAAGGGGCCCGAAGGCCCGAAGAACGAGGAACGAGGGAACGAAGTAGGGCACGAAGGCCCGAAGTAGTACCGGAAACCGAGGCGTAGTATGGTACGAAGACATGGGGAGCGGAACGAGGGAGCGAAGTCCGCGGGGACGAGGGCGCGGCGTGCTCGGCCCCACGCTACCAAACAATAGGCGACCGTCGGCCCGTCGCCCCCGCGGACCGGAACTCAGGGGTGGACCGTTCCCCGGCCGACCCGTACCCCTACCATAATTTCCCTCCCCCGCAGTCCTCCGTCGACATCGAGTGCCGATCGATTCGCTCAGCCCCCCCTCGTGCGCGAGGCACGACTCTAGAAACACACCTCGGTTCTTGGCCCGGATTCCCCGTCCGCCCCGAGACCCGAACAACCCCCACGTTCCTCTGTCGTAAGAATCGGCAACCCCGACTTACCAGAGAACGTCACACTGGTGGCAGCGGTGGTGCTGAAATAGGCACATACGGACTTGTGGATCTTGGGTGTTTCATCGGTATTGGATACTCATGGCGACTGCGGCAGTCTTCGAGCAGATGGATTCTGACGTCGCCTTCAAGGAAGGTGGGGAGGAGAAAGGAGGTGCGAAAACCGAGACAAAAGGGGAGGACACGACCATAATGGGTAGGCAGTTTAATTTTATGGGAACGTCCACCCCGACGGATGAGCAGAATGTGCGGGCTCAACAACAACAGACCGGCCAGGAAGGAGCGAGTTTGAAGAAGTTCAGTTTACGACCAGAGAAGTATGACGGTAAACCGGATTTCGAGGGATGGATCAACCAGTTTGAGGAGTACGCAACATTGGGACGCTGGACGGCCGAGGAAAAAGCGGCGATGCTTTTCCTCTCGCTGACGGGAACGGCACGAATGTACTTTGTCGGACTCCCGGATAGGGAACGACTCCGTTACTCGGCGAGGGTGGATGCGTTGCGCCGGAGGTTCGGTCAGGAGAAGGACACGTGTAATGCTCTGCAAGAGTTGGCGGGCTTGAAACGTGTAAAGAACCAGACAGCGAAGGAGTTGGCTGATAATGCCCGGCGACTGGCATCGAGAGCCTACTTCTCCAACGACTACGCTAGCCAGGAAAAAGCAGCATTACATGCGTTCCAGGCTGCAGTTGGGGAAGACCTTCAGCTGAAGTGTGCAGAGAAAGGATGCAAGACACTAGAGGAGGCGGTAGAGGTGGTAGAAATACAGGAACGATACTCACGCCGCCTCCTGCGGGCAGTGAAGCCCGAGGAGGACGCCAATACACAGATCATGGCCTTGAACGGTAAGTTGGAGGAGATGATGAAAGAATTGGCAGAGGAACGGGAAGCTAGAAGACAAGCAACGGCCCGGAGGGAGGCGTTTAAGAAGCGAAAAGAAGATTTAGAGTGTCATCACTGTCACCAGAAGGGCCATTTCGCAAGAGAGTGTTCTCAGCGTCAGGGAAACGGACAGTCGCCGTCGCAGTAAGCGCGGGGCCCCCTTCGGGCGCGGCGAGAGAAGTAGTAGGCATGGGAGAATGTGGACTTTATGTGGCCGGGACGGTGGGAGAGAATGTCGTCTGTTTTTTGGTTGATACCGGATCTATGATCAGTCTGCTGTCGGAACGCCTCTGGAGAGAGTGGGGACGAAAAAGAGAAGAACTGGATGGATATGAAGGACGTCTCTGCTCGGTAGATGGTAGTCCGTTGCGGTGCTACGGATGCACGAACTTGCCAGTGAAATTGGGAACACGCGTGTTGAAGTGGACGTTCATGGTGGCAGACATCGGTAGAGATGAAGGGATCCTGGGAAACGACTTCGCGGTGAAATACCGGCTGACAGTTAAGCCCCACGCGAGTGCCATCTTCCTGCCTGCCGAGGGGGAGGGAGAGGGGGAACGAATCCCGGGAGTAGAACAGAGAACGGATGGGATTCGGGCAGTTACCGTCGGAGGACAGGTCGTGCGAATCGAGAAAACGACGGAAATACCCCCACTCCAAGTGACCCGAGTAACAGTAGTAGCGAGAATGGACATAAGACAGGGTGGACAGCTGGCTGTCATCACCGGCGCTGGATTACCTATGGGACTGGAGGTGATCCCAGGAACGGTGACATTGGGAGAAGAAAATGAAGTTTGGGTGGCCAACCGAGGGACCGAGAGCGCGAAATTAGAAACCGGCGGGGTACTCGGAGAAGCCACCTTCGTACAAGAGGTACGAGGAGTAGGAAGTGAAGCAAAAGAACCCCCAGGAGCGCTCGTTGAAATGATAGGGGAGGCTAAGAAAGACCTGACCACGAAGGAGGGCGAAGAGCTGGAGAAAGCCATCATGGCCCGGGAACAAATGTTTGCGACCTCGAAACATGAGTTAGGACGGACAGATTTAGTACAACATCGAATTAAAACGGGAGATCAGATGCCGATCAAGCAGAGGGTCAGACGGTATCCGGCCACCAGGAGAGAGGAAGAACGAGCACTGGTGGAGGATATGTTAAATTTAGGGATTATCCAAGAGAGCGGGAGTGCGTGGAGTAGCCCGACCGTTCTAGTCAAAAAGAAGGACGGAGGAACGAGGTTCTGCATTGACTACCGAAAACTGAACCAGGCTACGAAAGTGGACGCCTATCCGCTCCCGCGGATAGAGGACAGCCTCAACACTTTGGGGGGAAGCCTATTCTTCTGCAGTCTGGATCTCGCAAGCGGATATTGGCAGGTGGAGATGGCACCGGAGGACCAAGAAAAGACGGCCTTCGTGACTCAAGGAGGATTGTATGAGTTTAAAGTGATGCCATTCGGGCTAGTGAACGCCCCAGCCACCTTCGAGAGACTGATGGAAAGAATCCTCAGAGGAATCGTGTGGGAGGAGTGTCTGGTATACTTAGATGATATACTGGTCTTTGGACCAACGTTCAAAGTGACTCTGGAAAGATTGGTACGGGTTCTGGACCGGCTGAACGCTGCAGGACTGAAGTTAAAGGCGCGAAAATGTAAGCTGTTCCAGAAGAAGATTCCGTTCTTGGGGCACGTTGTCTCGTTCAACGGAATCGAACCCGACCCCGAAAAGTGTCGGCAAGTAACCGAGTGGCCGGTCCCGCGGGATCTCCACGAGGTACGAGCCTTCGTGGGATTATGTTCGTACTACAGAAGGCATATAAACGGCTTCACGGAGTTGGCTGCCCCCTTGTATGAATTGGCAACGAAGGAGGAACCATTCGTGTGGAGCGCGAGACGACAAGAGGCATTTGATGCGATGAAGAAGGCGCTAACGGAGGCCCCGGTGTTGGGATTCCCGGAGGAAGAAGGACAATGGTGGCTTGATACAGACGCCAGTGACGTGGGAACGGGAGCCGTGCTATCACAAGAGCAGAGAGGGGAGGAACGGGTGATAGCTTACACGAGCAAAACCCTGGAGTCAAACGAACGAAAGTATTGCACCACGCGGAAAGAACTGTTGGCGGTGGTGCGAGCTTTGAAGCATTTTCGGTGCTACATCTATGGTCAACGCGTGATAGTCCGGACGGATAACAGCGCGGTTAGTTGGCTACAGAGAAGTAAGGAACCGATGGGGCAGGCTGCTCGGTGGATTGAGATTATCGACTCGCATGATGTGTCGTTCCAACACCGACCGGGCAGGAAGCATGGGAACGCTGACGCGTTGTCCCGGTATCCGTGCAAACAATGTGGAGAGGAGCACGAGAATACCGAACAAGTGAGAGTAGTGACGCGGGCCCGGGGGTACGAGCCCGGATGGTCCCCGCAGGAGATGAGAGCAGCGCAGAGGAGGGATCGAGATATAGGGCCGATTGTCGCACGGATGGAAAAAGATGCGGACCGGCCAGGTTGGGAGGCCATATCTCCGGAATCCCGAGAAACAAAGATCCTATGGAGGCAATGGGAACGATTAAGCCTCAGGGATGGCGTGCTGCATCGGAAGTACTGGGAACTGGAAGGACATGGTTGGAGGAACCAGTTGGTCGTTCCCCAAGGGGAACGGGCCAAGCTGGTAAGGGAATACCATGGAGGCGCGGCAGGAGCGCATTTAGGAGTCGCCAGGACGACGGCCCTGTTGGAACAAGGGTTTTACTGGCCGGGACTCCGGGAAGACGTGCGGAAGGAATGTCGAGAATGTGATTGCGCGTTGCTGAAAAAAGGAAGAGGAAGACGGGAGCCGCTACATCAGTACATAGTGGGGGAGCCGATGGAACGGCTGGCCATGGATGTTTCGGGCCCGTACCCAGTCACCAAACGAGGAAATAAGTATTGCCTGATGGTGGGATGCTATTTCACCAAATGGTTGGAGTGTTTCCCGATCCCGGATCAAAAGGCAACGACAGTGGCGAACAAACTGGTTGAAGAAGTAGTAGCACGGTACGGCGCGTTTCGGGAACTACACTCGGATCAAGGAACGAATTTCGAATCCGAGGTGGTGGCTCAGGTCTGTGCACTATTCGGGATTCACAAAACAAGAACGACGCCGTACCACCCCAGGAGTGACGGGTACATAGAACGAAGTTTCCGTACTTTGGGGTGTTGTTTGAAAGCCAGCTGCCGAGCGACAGGTCGGGAATGGGACGAGATGGTCCCGCTCGTGATGATGAGTTATAGAGCAACGCCGCAAGCCAGCACGGGAGTGACACCGAACATGATGATGCTGGGCCGACAGACCATGATGCCGCGACAGGCGATTTATGGGAGACCTCTAGGACCAGAGGAGGAACCCCGACGGGTAAGCGACTATGTGGAAAGCCTAGAGGAAGGGCTAGTCGCGGCCTATCGGGAGGCCCGGACGGGGCTGAAACGAGCCGCCATCCATCAGAAACACGAGTATGATGGGAAGGTGACTCGGCGGGAATACCACGCCGGAGAACTGGTCTGGGTGCACGATACGGTAGTGGATAGGGACAAGGGAACGAAGTTGCGATTTCCATGGATAGGCCCTGCACTGATCGTCAAGGTGCTTGACCGAGGACGGGTGGTAGTACGGAAGAAACGAGGGAAACCGGGGGGGGTGGTCCATGTGGACCGCCTGGAACCCTACCGAGGACACGCTGCGCCAGCTTGGATGGTAGCTGACCAGCAAGGATACGAGGCTGCACAGTAAATGCTTGGGGTGGGGCGCGCTAGGGCACGTAAGGAAACGGGGTACCCCCTTTTTGTGATGAAGTCGTTTTCGTGTCTCGATTCCGCAGGTGGAAGAGGACCAAGGGAACGACCAAATCGGCGCTACACAGAAAGGCTTTGGCCAAAAAGGACTGATCAACCTGGGGCCATTGAGTCGGGGCGGTGCGTTGACCACTACAGTAGGAGTGCAGGTCGTTAGGCTGTAGAGATTCGCTACCTAGCTGAAGATTGGTTCTCTTGCGGATGTAATATAGGTGGGAAATGCGGGGTTGGAACGAAAAACGGCGTTCGGGAGCCACGACGGCCCGAATGTCTAAAGTAGTCCCACGGAGCCGCTTTTCCGGTCAGTTCGGAGGAACCACAGCGTGGAAAAGATGGTTGGATTACAGCGGAAGACAGACCCGGTGGCAAGCTGGTGAAGACTTCTGAAGTAATGCCGACTTGGTAATACCGCTTTACAGCGTCCAGGAGACCGGGGGAGAGTAGATGCGGCACTCTCGGGAACGCCGGAGGAACGAACGGACGGCTGTAAAAGGCGAGGCCTGAAACGAGGACGGGCTTTAAAGTAGGTCGTAAAAGGAATAAAAGAGGACAAAGAGAACGGGGCGGCGGCGAGGAGATGATAACGCCGAGCCCCTGTGTTCTCCGGGAAGTGTGCGGAAGCACTGTGAGGGCCAAGATGAAAAAGGCAAGAAAAGGCGACGAGGGATGAAAGGACCGAGGGCGTCCGGTGGGGCAATAAAAGGCCTAGGAAAAACGCGAGGACGGGCGAAGGGCCGCGAGGTAAAGAAAGCAGGCGAGGCGGTGACCAGCGGCGGGCCCCGGGGACCGGAAAATAGTAGGGGGCGCCACCGTAGAAGTGGATGGTGAGTCTGACGCTAGGGGTCGCTAGTGCAGGCCACGCCCACTTCCGCCTGCGGCGGCTATAAAAGGCAGAGCGCTCGCCGGAGCAGGTCATTCTGGTCAGCCGACCAGGATTCATCGAATCGCAGACGAGCAGACTGAGCTAGGGAGAAGAAAACAAGAAGAAAAGCAGAGAAGCGAGACGAGCAGCATCACCACGAGACAAAAACGGAAACGGCTGACGGGACGAGCTTCAGGATTGGAACGAGCCCCGAAAGCCCGGAAAACAGACACGATGAGCGGACAGTGCTGGGAAGGACATTGTCACGGAAAAAAATTTAATAGACTTACTAAAACTTATATTAATCTCTCACCTGCTGTAACGACAGAGACTCCTTCCATGTCGTATTTCCTAATGTCTTCTTCCCGAGGAACGAAACAAAATAGTCTTTGAAACATATAGGGAAGTAATATACAGGGAGGTGGTGCTTGGAACGTCGGCTGCGGATGCCCTGATAGACAAATCAAGAGGTCTGCAAAGAGCGACGAGGAGCGATCCTTCTTGGAGTTCATCGGATGGGTTCTCTATACATGCTATTTTATTGTGAATGGGCCCGTTCCGGATCTCAAACGTTGACGTTGGGTGCAGGTCCCAGTTGATGTCGTCCATCTTCACTTTCTACGGCTTCTTCTTCTCCTTCTCACTAATATCTTCAACTTACCAACTTCGAACCGTCGAGCAGCCCGGAACGGCTCGGAGCTGTTGTCTCGGCGTTCGTCATAGGCATAGTGTCTCCATGCAATGTGACATGGCACCGTGGACGACTGTGGCCTTACTCCAAAATCAAACCAGACCGGATTTTAAACTTACCTCTATTAACGAACTATTTGTTGGTATTACAGTCTTACGAAAATCGTCAATAAGCACGGTCCTCCGGGAGGACGAGGAGAAAAACTTAGTAGGCGGAGCGAGGCCCGAGAGCCTAGGAAACGAACGAGGGCCCGAGTGCCCGAAACAGGAATCCTCTTCTTAGGAAAATCATCTCATCAGTAGAACGAAGGAGCCTCCCTCTCGCCCCAAAGAGGACTGTCTTCCTGCCGTTGTTTACGGGGGGGGGGAGGGATGAGAGGCACCGGCTCCTGTCATCAAAAAGAAACTTCATCAAAACTATCTTCTTAAATCAGGTCTCCGTTCCGGTTGTTGTCATGCCACTTGGGCCCGGAACGGTGACGGAAATACTTTATTATGGTGGACTCTCTCCGACATCTCTGTCTGAAATCCTGAAATCTTCAAATGTGTCGACGTGGTCGAGGACGGAACATCTTGATGCTGGGTTAACCACGAGGACATGTGTCGTAAAAGTCAAACTTCAGTTCCTGTACGGAAAACGGACACTTCATCAATAATTAATGATTCTAATCTTCTCAGTCTCACCTTCACCCGAACTCCATCTCAAAGCTTCACCGTGACAAGTAGCACGAAACCCGCGACGTCGTCTGCTGAAGCTTCCACTCTAAGCTTTAATGAATGAAGTTAAGTTCCTTTCCACATACAACGCCATCTTCTTCTTTGGGTACCTTGGCCTCTGGCTCGAACATGTTGTCCTTGCCAACCGTGAAAAAGTCACTGGGGGGCTCTGAATGCCGAGGCGACCGAGGGTGCGAAGTCCAAAAAGAACATTCTATCTACAAAAGCTTCAGTCTTTCTTCTTCAACTCATCCTTAAAATCATCATCATCACCTAAGAGAACGCAGAGAAGAGTAACAGTTACGGAAGAACGAGGGGTCACGACCGACCGGGTAGGAGAGTCACGACCGATTCTCTACCCAAAAACAAGGGAGAACGTCTGGACGACGGTAGAACGGACCGAGGGTCGAGAGGACTAAGGGTCACGACCGACCCTGGCCTCTGGGTGAGAGAGTCACGACCGATTCTCCACCCGAACTAGGGGAGAACGTCTGAACGACGAAAAACGAAGGGAACGGGGGCACTGCGGGTCACGACCGACCCATGGCCCCGGGCAGGAGGACCACGACCGGTCCCTCTGTCCTAATGAGGGTAAAAAGGCGAGGAAAAACGCGCCGAGGGGCTAAGTAAACAGAGCCCAGAGGAGAGGAGCGGGGGCGACGGGGTCACGACCGATCCCCAGTCCCGGGTGGGAGAGCCACGACCGGCTCGCTCATCCTAAAAAACGAGAAAAACAGGAGGTCCTAAATAGATCAAGGATAAGAGAACTCTGACGAAGATAAAAAGAGACTAAGATATATAAAAACGAATTATATGAACTTTTAGAAAAACGAAGAAAGAAAAACGAAGAAAGAAGAGAAAATAATAATTAGCCGGATAGGCCCCGGGGGCCCTCCGAAGTTGACCGGGGAGGACAGAGGGTGACACCTCCTCCTCTGCCGATAAGGAGCGTAGGATTGAAATGTTTCTGGTTCTAGAGTATGTTCTGTTGTCGTTGCTGTATGAACTATGTTGAAATTTTGTATAACGTGTTTTCCCACCTTTCAAGAAGGTGCGGGAGGGTGTGATGAACGGCTATTCAGCCAAAATACATAGAGGTTAAAATAATAGAAATAAGGTAATAACGAATATGTAAAGAACGAAGAACGAAATAGATGTAAAGAACGAATATGTAAAGAACGAATAACGAATATGTAAAGAACGAATAACGAAAACGTAATGGAACGAAACCCGGAAATATGTAAACCGGAAGTGAAATGTAAACCGGAAACGGAATATATAAACCGGAAGTGACGTCAATTGTAGGTCACGTGACCGAAGGCAGCCAATCAGGGCTGACCTCTCTAGTATATAAAGGGGCGGTGAGGCCCGAATAAACAGAGTTCTTCAACAGTTCTCCTGGTGTCCAGACGTGTCCTCTTTCCTGAAACAACCACTAAAGATGAGCCGAATAGAGTAATTAAGTCGAAGTTAGGACAAAACAGTCGAAGTCCGAGATAGGTAGTCGAAACATAGGGTAAGGGGCCCGAAGGCCCGAAGAACGAGGAACGAGGGAACGAAGTAGGGCACGAAGGCCCGAAGTAGTACCGGAAACCGAGGCGTAGTATGGTACGAAGACATGGGGAGCGGAACGAGGGAGCGAAGTCCGCGGGGACGAGGGCGCGGCGTGCTCGGCCCCACGCTACCAAACAATAGGCGACCGTCGGCCCGTCGCCCCCGCGGACCGGAACTCAGGGGTGGACCGTTCCCCGGCCGACCCGTACCCCTACCATAATTTCCCTCCCCCGCAGTCCTCCGTCGACATCGAGTGCCGATCGATTCGCTCAGCCCCCCCTCGTGCGCGAGGCACGACTCTAGAAACACACCTCGGTTCTTGGCCCGGATTCCCCGTCCGCCCCGAGACCCGAACAACCCCCACGTTCCTCTGTCGTAAGAATCGGCAACCCCGACTTACCAGAGAACGTCACAATATCAATCACATAAGTTTACTGGTGGGGAATGCATGATTGATGACTTTTTGAATTTTCTAAACATATTTTGTGTGTCATTTGTGGTCATTTATCATCTGAACGTATGTTATATTTTGTCCCCTTTGTTCCCATTAACTATTGTATTCATTAGCAATGTCACATGGGAGAATGCTCATATTTTGAAAACTTTGACAATTTCTACTTCCATTTCTTTACAGAAATACTTGTGCCCGACAAACAATTTTGGTATTAAATGATAGAAAAAAATATACTGAATCTAAATATACCACTTTTATTTTTATCATAACATTATTAACAGCGCTACGGTTTTAAGACAGGTAGAAGGACTAGATATTTCAAGTTTGTCAGTCCTTTCTTGCCCTGCAGACCTATAGACTATATAATATAAAGAACTGTGGGGATCAAGAGATGGGCCGTGTGCAAAAGTCTCCCAAAACTGACCAAAATTGCCTAGCTTGAACAGATGCTTGAATGGGCCTAACTGATTATCCCATCTGTGCACTACAAACACACTTTGAAGGGTCAATAAGTAGTCAATTGCATCATTAGCATTCCCCTAATTTTTGTTTAGATCTATAATTTCTTAATCAGATAGATAAAGGTCAAAACCTTCTGCTTAATTTCATTTTTGGTCTATTTTACACTAAATGTTGAGGATCAAAACTCAAAAATGATTACAGTGGTGTGAAGCCCGAGCATATTTAAACTTTCACTGGTGTGAAACTGAAAGGTGGCCTCACAGACAGAAATTATGTCTTTTTTTATGAAAAGTCTTAAAACCTCATAAACCATAATCTCACTCCTCTCAGATCGTGAACTCCACTGCCGGCGACCGAGTGATGTTTCTGAAAAAGCCATTTAGAGACCTGCCTATTAGTCATTAGATACTGTAACAATTAGTCATGGCGCTGGAGGGCTGTCATTTTATTGCTGACTGGCATGCTAACCGGTCATTCACTCTGGGTTATTATCTCTAGTTCCCACCCTTAAGCCGGCATCTTCACGCATGTGTCAGGCTCGTCTTTCCTTCTAACATACCAAAGATATATTGTCCTTCTCTTTTTTCTTTCACAACAACCTCATTCTCTGACACCAACTCCATTTTCGCATTATTCCCTTTCCCTTTGCACCGTTCTCAACTTTCCCATTACGCTTTGTTAACCTATTTTAGGCGGTATCGTTTCATGAAATTTGGAATGATATTTCCAATAAAAGGGAACATCTTTTAGAGTATTAAGTAACATAACCCAAAATGGGTTATCAGAGCCTGAGATATCACCATTTAGATGACCATACCCAGTATCTCATCTAATTGCCTACTTTTGCAAATTACAGCTATTTTGGGATGTATGTTCAGTAACGTATGTTTATTCAAAGTGGAAAATTATTGAAACTTTCAGTTTAATCTGTGATACCTCAATTCTGATTTCAGCAGAATGAAATCTTTGAAATTGTCTATAGATAGGAATAACCTGCCCGCATAATATCATTGATATCCATTTATCTAGTAACCAGGGATTCTAGGGATACTTTCATTTAAAATATTTATTCATTTGACATATATGAATATTAAGTTCACATGTTAATCAATATAACAGCCTAGTACTTGAGATGTCTTGAAGATGTCTTGAAGTCACATCTGTAGATATATAGCCAATGGGATCAGATGAAATGTTGCTCTTAACTGGACTTTATACCAAAAAGATGTTTACAAAATAATCACTCTTTATTGTAATGGTTGAATTCCTTTTATAGATTTCACTCATTTGAAATATTAGATCATTGATAACTCGTATTGATAACCATTTGAGATCACCAGACTGAGTAACTTGGATGATCCCTGTCAAAGTAGGAAGAGTTTCTGTGAAATAAATTCTGGTTATACTGTGCTAAATTTGTAGTCCACAACAAGCGCTGTCTATCTACTGTATGATATACTGGAAAAATTCATTGCCTTTTTAGAGCATATATTCTGGGAGTATTATAAGTGTAGTAAAGAGGAAATGCATGGACCAAAAAGCGCGACTGATTCCCTCCTGTAAGTGTTGTCTGACCTTAGGGGCCTTCCATTAAGTACGTACGCACCAAGGGGGGGTGGGGGGATCTGAGATTTTGGTAATTTTGCGTACGTTCCTATACAAATCCAATGCGTACTTTAGTCTGAGGGGGGGGGGGGTGGGGGGGTCTAGAATTTGTGAATTTTTGCGTACGTACTAAATGGAAGGCCCCTTAACAAAGTTCCGATGAAGTTTTTTTTAAATAGAATTAGAAACACTGTTTTGACAAAACAGGCATTGGGTATTAAAGAATGCCATGGTGGGAAATTGGATTCATCCCAAAGGCACCACTCATAAAAGAAATCCATCCACCTTAAGGCTTGTTTACAAAGTACCCAACCACCCACTGAAGCCATGCCAACCACCGATCCACCACTCCAGGGTATTTTCTGTGCCAGATTCCCAGAGCAGTTTCCCCCAACATCAACCCTTTGTTTCACTTGTCGCTGGCCTTGTTCCCTCCCCTTTTGGCCCTGATCCCAGCCCCCATACCCATCTCTCTGAGCCGTAACCAAACATTGACGCCCTGCTGGCTGGTCTGGCAAAGTGAGCAGCTCACAAAGCAAACCTGAACAGCTCAGCATTAATCTTGGCTCGGGCCCACACCCAGAGAAGTGCATTTAGTCTTAGCGGAAGATATGAGTGGACGGTGGGGATGGATAGAGCATACACGGGTTGGGTGTGTGCCTAGGGGGTTGCTGGGGTTGGGGGAGAGGAAGTGGGGTTCTAAATGATGCATTGGGGGTTATTGGATGGCGGGTTGGAAAGGGGAAAGGGGAAGTGTAAGACTGTGCCAGTAGAAAAGATATATAGGAATGGGTCTGAGAAGAATGACAGCTGAAAAGTTGAATGGAAATTTGTGGCTATTAAGCATGCGTCTTGATAATGGAGTCAGTCACATCTTCTTCTTATTGTTTATTGATATAATCATTTGTGTTAATGTATCCAATTACTGGTAAAAAAGAAGAAAAAAGCTGTATAGAGCTCAAATATTGTTGCAGATGTTTTTTATACATTTATTTTGTTGTTCATGTATTTGTCTGTAGTTCGGTTATATAGTTCTTGTAGGGAACCTCTTGTGTTCGTTCCTGTACTCAAGGATGTGACGTTGAACATTCCACTAACGTCGCAGAATGTCACAAAACATTAAAAGAATGTTGCAGAACTTCGAAAACCATTTGCTTGGGTCCTTCTTCGCCCTTTTAATAATTACCATGTATACATTAAGTAAGGCTTATAGTTAATCCTATTTACCCCAATATATCATAAATTTTCCCATCATTTATTTCATTGGTACAGAAAAGATGGATGTGTTCTATTATTTTTACCTTCCAGTTAGAATTAATGTCTTCCTTACATAAAACATGGATGGTTGTGGTTGCTTTCAATTTCTCTGTCTAGTTATCTTCGTTTCTGAAAACACAGCAACACAGTCACACAAACATAGACTCAGACACATACAAACAGGAGTATTCAAAAATGGTTTGCACTGTCTGAAAAGTAGGATTGTAAATTCATTTTCATACTTTCCCCCTCTTGGACACAAATTCCCACGATTGGCCAAATATGGTTTGATAGGTGGTACGTGCATAAAGATAATTCGCCACAAGGTTCAGCAACCTAACCGCTGGAATGTACTGATAGATGATCACATCCGGCCCATATTGTAGGGTTCATATGAAAAGAAACATGGCAAGAGGAAATGTCTGGACCTTATTTTACTCCTTTGCTTGCAAACATTTTCATTGGTTTCATTTCTAACCATCTTTTTCTATCAATAATATTACCTCATGTGCTCATATGCATGTAGTATACTGGTGAGAACAGGCAATATAATATCATAATATAAATACAGCTAATAAAAATGAGAAACAGTACCCAATGTAATTGGCAATAATCATAGTTTCATCTACATAATTTATTCAAATTAAGACCTTAATTGCAACTTGTTCGTTATGTTTTATTTTTTGTGCATGTATTTTATGTGTTTCATAAGGTGGATAGGTCTATATAAGGTATTTATATTAAGGTAATTGTATTAAAACCTTGTTATAAATCCCAAGTCGGGGAAATACTTTTAAAAATGGGGTTCTATGCCTCCAGAAGTTTTACAAAGAAGTTCGCAAAAGATCGTCTTTTTATCTTAATATTTTTCTCTTCTTAAATCATATATTATTCTACCGTCTGGAGACCAACGAAAAAGGCATTGGCGGTATTGAACCTTGACCTCATGTACATAAATGTCTTTGCAGGTAGCCCACTAGGGACCAGTTAGGTCAGCCCTGGAGCACCTTTAGCCAGCATGCTGGCCACAATCACTGTCAATGTCCAGATTGATTATACCTATTAACAGATCACATCTGACTGGCCAATGCTTCCTAGATTCCAGTCGCTTCTTACCACCTCTAAAATATTTCCTGGAATACCTGGAGCTGGCTTAACACATTGATTTTAGATTAAATGTGGATTGAGTCGTGTTTCAGAGAGGAAGAAAATTGGTTGTATTTAAGACCTAATTCAAATAGTTTAAACGTTTCAGGTTAAAAGAATATTTCGGTGTTTTGATGTATATGTTATTAGTGAGAAAAAAGACCTAGTGTTCAAAACTTTTGTTTCCTGAATGTGGAACATTTATAAGAGATTGCCATTTAGGCTCAAGTTAATATTGATTCGCTCCAAATAATTCCAACACATGATAGAGTCGTGGACTAGGAATCATTTGCGTATAGGAGAAGGTCTTCATCCACATCCAGGAAATGGGTGACCAAAGACGAGATTATGGAGAGATTCTTAGCTGATGTACAAAGCTTTTTGGGATGTCCCCAGCTGAGGGCTAGACCCAGGAGGATCATTT
Source organism: Lepidonotus clava (assembly GCA_936440205.1). Lineage (NCBI taxonomy): Eukaryota > Metazoa > Annelida > Polychaeta > Phyllodocida > Polynoidae > Lepidonotus > Lepidonotus clava. The sequence goes on from OW387139.1 coordinate 40,434,329, forward strand.
GGACATCGGGCTATGCCCTCAGTCTGTGACCCAACCCTCCTCCTGGGTTGTACACCCAACTTCAGGCACTCCCAGTAGTTCTTCTTATATTAATAATGCAAGGCAAGACCTGTTAGTAACAGCTGCAGAATGATAGATATGTTCCCATAGGAGGTAAGGGAGGGAAAAGGGTTTTTTGGGGACCTTTGGGAATTGTACCCTTCAAAGAGATCATATTCCTAGCAACATGGCATGACTATAATCTCTATATACAGCTCATGTATCTTTCTGTATAATGATCAGGTACTAGCACTTTTTAAACCTATGGCATACATCTGTGAAGAATACTCATAGTTTTGAATAGCTTTTTTCTCTTGACATGGTTCCTTAACAATTATCAAGATCTTAACATTCTGATTCACTGTAAGTGTTATAAACTGAGTTTTTTTTATATAGGTTAAAATACAATAATCATCTCGTTTCATGTCATCAGTGCACGAAAGCAAGGCACCAGCTGGTATGTAAATTCAATTACCATGACACTATATTGTCATTACCAGAATTATATATACTTATACATAAATCAGAAATGGGGTTCCCTGATCCGTTCATTCTGCATGTTGAAGATACTAATAGGGGAGTGAGAGTGAGTGAGTGATGGATGCTTTACACCATTTCGACAACTAAGGTCATATCCATGGCGAAAACGGTTGTTAACAATGAAAAGATGGACTAAAAGTTGTCAATAGAACAACATTATACATATACAAGATCTTATCCTAAGGATAAAAATGGATTAATAGACTAATCATATCAGTTCACACAGACTCCTTAAGTCTACTGGGGACGCAGCTGGCCCAGAGTTATTGAGGTGTAGATAGGGAGTTATTTTGTAAAAGAGGTGCCGAGAGCAGACCACAGCTGGGGAAGATAGCTGAAGAACGCATGACCTCCAACCAGCAGGAATTATGTGAGAAAAATGGACAGTATTAGTAGGGCTTGCAATATACTAAGGTATCCATAGGGAAAAAAGACACTACAGATCCCATAAATCCTCTTGTGTGCCTAGCGGATATGGTAGGGGCGGATCCAAGGGGTGCTGAAAATTGGAGAAGATGCTGTACGTGTGTGAAAATGCATGCCATTTAGGTCTGTAGCATAAATACTATGGTGACTTCAACTTTCAGAAATTCTATATTGTCGCTGTATGGTAACATTCATTCATCTATGATATCAAAGTGTGGAATATGAATGCCTTCTAGCGAATCAAATATTATAAGCTTCTAGTAAGATATCTGCTTTATCTTTCCATTGCATATAATGTAAAGTATGTAATCAGTTCTCTTTATTTACATAACCAGCTGACAATAAGGCTACTATTATTTCCAGTTCAATCGGGCTCTCTACACTTTATCGGTAAATATCGGTATTCGTTATCTTATATAAACGAAACTCCTACATCAACTTATGGTCATATATTAGACGCCGTGAGAACTCGAGAGAATTCAAACCATAAGATACCACATATTATATAGGTTTGTTTATAGCAAATGATAAAGTGAACTTCATACCCTTCACAACTGTTCCTTACATATGGTTCATGCATGTGCATAATAATTTATATGTTTTGAGGGACTACACAGCAACTATACTTTGTATCTGAATCGGAAATGGTTCCAATCACTGAATTGGAGAAGTATGTTAAGACACTAAGTGACAAAAGACACTAAATCACAAAATTTTGTCACTTAGTGCCATTGTGTGACTTAGAGCCATTACAAGACACTATGTGACATAAAAAATCCTTAAATGGTGAAAACACTAAATCACAAAACATCAGATGGCACTAAGTAACAAAAAAAGGTATGATTCAGTTGAAACTTATATATGAATGAATAGGTTTTTTCTGGTCATTTAGTTGTTATATCACATTGTACTCAGGAATAGTTCTGATTTGATGATTATATCAATAATTTATCAATTAACATTGTCAGAATGAATAATTTTAATCATTTTGTAAATTGATCAACATCAGAAAATGATGATATCTGATTAATATCAATAATTTTTTTTCACAATTTTAGTTGATAACTTATGACAATCATGGTAAATCATTGATTATAAATCAGATTAAAAAACTAATATCTATAATATATAGAAATTCATATTTAAGTAGAATCTAGTATAATGTTTTTCAGAAATATTCTCATGGAAATATTTTTTTGGGTAAATATGTTGAACATATTATACAAAATTTTGCATACTCACATAATGTGACGTATTTGATAAACCTGATTTTATATAGTCTTACATCCCTACAATGTTTTTGATTTAAATTCCTTCCATTTTGTGACAGTATCTTTTGTGATTTAGTGTCTTAGATAGGAAGACACTAAGTCACACAAGCTTTTGTGACATAAAACGTTGTGTGATTTAGTGTCTGGACAATGGCACTATGTCACACAAATATATTTTTTGTGACTTAGTGTCTTTGTGTGAGTTAGTGTCTTAACAGAAGTACCTTCCTTAACAGGAAATTTAAAATTATTTACCGCTAACATGCTACACTGATAAACAGTAGCTGGTGCCCAGTAGCCTCGAAAAGTATATTTCCTCATCATCTATTCCTTGCAAAATGTTCATTCTTAAATTTGACAAGTAATAGATTACTATTTTTGACATTACTGTAGTAGTGATATTCCACCGCCTTGACTGTTAGGGGACAGTGGAAAAGTCAAAGGTTCAAATGCTCAAGGGCCATACTGTTAGGATGCTATCCTACAAACATATACTATCCAACAAATGTTTGTGGTTTAGTGACTTTTTGCAGGATAGCATCCCCACAGGATGCTAAGCTACAAACAAATGCTAAACCAAAAATATTTTAAGGATAGCATCTTTCCAAACATAGACGCTAAGTCATAAATATTTGTAGCTTAGCATGCTTTTGTGAGTAAGCATCACCACAAGATACTAAGCTACAAACAGATCTGCTAAGTCACAAATATTTGCGGGATAGCATCTCTACACGTAGCTATATAAAACAGCTATATAAAACTATCATACAGCAAACCCAAGCAAGAATATGACGTTACAATAACGTTATTATAACGTCCTGGTGAGTTATGGATTGGTTCTTGTTACGTTTTTTTGATGGCACCCAAAGACGTCTTTAGAACTTAACATTGTGACGTCGCAATATAACATTATTGTGATGTTATTGTAAAGGGAAAGAACGTTATTATAACGTTGTAATAACATTCTTTATTAGTTAGGTCACAACCCGACCAAAATATAATGTTATTATAACGTTCTTTTTTGATAAGTTGTAACTATTCCTTAAAATAACGTTATTGTTACGTGACAGTTGGATAGGTTTCAAATTAACTAAAAAAGTATGTCGCAGAACGTTCCTGTTAAGTCGCTGCTTGCCTGGGAAGTTACCTTTTCCGTAGGACTGAAAGGGGGTGTCAGGTCTTTTATGTATTATGCCCCAAAATGTTAAGTTCCTTATCTATATTTTGATAAAATGTCCTATAAAATAGAAAGTATATTTTTGTCTAAATGTTTTTAGCTATCTATTCAGGGAAATGTGAGATAAGAAATCATGGAAAATATGCATTTTTCAGTGGGGCAACATAATTCAGGGGACAATTTCAAGTAATCACTATGTGAGAGGTGATAGACATAAGCTTTTTCTGAAATTTTGGTCTTTTTAGTATGATCTTCAAAGAGTATTGATAGAATTTGTGGGGAAAAAAGATTGTCTGCCACAACTAACAACTAGGTATACAAAAATAGGTTTTATATTCTGCAAATAGGAGAATCAATTTAGATGAGTGAGTTATCATTCTGAATAAACCAATATTTGTTTATAATTTATCATTTTTCACTGTTATGAAGTGACAAGGGGCTGAACAACTGAAGTCTTCTTGAACAACTTTTGCTTCTTGAATTTATTTTGTTAATAATTTACCAATATTCAAATTTCTCTTGATATGGAATAGAAATTGCAAAATGAAAGTGTGATTTAATTTTCCTAAATAAATGATATGTTTGAAAATTTGAAAAGTTTAGTCTTATGTCCTCTAGGAGTTTGCAGTAGGCCTACACATCTCTTCCAAACCCCAACGAAATATCCTTCAAAATTGGATTGCTATTTTTCAGCATAAATCTGTAGGATAGCATCCATTGTAGGATAGCATCTTGTTGGATAGCATTTGATTGTAGCTTAGCAGCTTATGGGTGCTGCTAACTGACAAAGCACATTGTGGTTTAGTGAATGTTTGCATGATAGTGTCCTGACATGGATGTTAAGTGACAATTAGGTTGCATTTGTGGGATAGCACCCATTTGTGGTGTAGCGTCCTAACAATACCCACTAGGCGATTTTACCGTCACCGGGCGACGGACGACTGGAAGGAAGGCCATTGCCATCGCCTGGCGACACTAATATAATTATATAGCAAGAAACAGCTCATTTTGTGTACCTTTTACTGTGAAATAGCGATATTTAAGAGTTCTGGCTAGATATTATAAACATTAATTCATATGTAGTATTGTACATTAACAGGGCACCTATTGTCATTACACTTTGAATTTGCCATTGGAGTTGCATTTTGGTTAATCTACAAGATCATAGGAAAAGATGAACTAACAAGAGGTGACAGAAAATGTTCAGGTTTTTAAGTTGTTTCTTGTGTTCCAGATCTATAGCAGGTTTGATTTTTTTCTGGCAATTTTCCCGATGATTTTCCCGGTGATCACATCATCCATCGCCCAGAATGCACACCATACCCATGGAAAATCGCCTGGCGATTGTAGTGAGGAAATTGGCACCTGTACCGTTGCCTGTTGCCGATAAAATTGCTTAAGCCCCATACCCACTAGGTGATTTTACCGGTGATTGGCGACGGGCAACTGAGAGAATCGACCAATTCTTATGATCTCCTGTAAGTACAGTATATTGAAATGTGCGTGTTTGATCTGAATCGGTGCCAAAATCGGCCGATTCTAGGGGTAGATTCGGCCGACTGTGTAAAAATCTCCTAGTGGGTATGGGGCTTTAGTGGGTATGGGGCTTTACGCCTACTCCAGTAACTCGATGTATGCTGACACCCTGTAGGAAACTGTAGAGCCTGTTGTTACAGCGTAAATCCGACTGCTACCTTGCTGAATGGATTATACCTTTAGCCGATTGACAGTCATGTGAGAAAGTCTGGTGTCTTCCTCTTACAAGTTCTATGCTCCCAGACGTGGAGGATTACCTCAGAGAGTTCTAGGAATTCTTAAATTGTTGAGAACATGTGAAACCTTTGAGGTAACATTGTTAAAAACTTTATACTGTTGATTAGACTGCACATTGGATTCTAACAAGAACATGAGGTATTAGCTAATACATTTTGTATAATGTTGAGTAGAAAGGTGCTGATTGTGTTGCTTTGATAACGGTAATGTAATGACCCTGCTAATTGGATATGCGGACTTGAATATCCTATTGAAAACTTAATGAAATAATTTTAATTTCAATTCCTTTTATCAAGGTTATGTAGTTCAAAACACTCACAAAATTACAACAAAATATTTAAATGGTGATTAATATTAGTCTATCTTATCGATGAAATTAATTCATAGGGATTGATGTAAATCTTGAGTACTGGCATAGCAATCTGATTGTTTCGTTCTTTCCATTGGAAGTCAACACAACAAGAAACGTGAGTTTTGAATTGAGGCTCTTGGCTGCGTTGCCTAACTGAATTACGTTTTTTTTAATTTCGTTTCTTTCCCAGAGGGCGTCAGTAAAGGACAGTCACAAGATTCAATTTTCTTTTTGCCCCTATTCTTTATGAACTTCTTAAATCTTCCGTAATGTTCCAGAAGCAAAAAAGTTAGTTTCATCACTTCTATGAGAAAAAGAAATTAAATTGTGTGATTGAATGGTGGGGGTAGTCGTTTGACGCTATCAAAGACCATTAATGCCTTCCTGAATGTGTCCCAGCTTCTTAATATTTAATTGGAAAAGGAACAGTCGGGCACAGTATGGGGGCCATTTTAATATTTTTAGACGATTATTCAGTTGTGGAAAGCATCATTCCAGTTTTATGGGCAGCTCAACTTCAATGAAGGTATCTCAGGTACTGAGGTAGTCAGGCATCATAGCCGTAGATATTCTGTCCCGCGAGACTTTTATGAAGAGAATAGGATACCCATCGAGATATGTAGAACGGACTGTAAGGTCCAAGGAAAAGTTTGATTGTAGTCTAGGAGAATGCTCTGGTTGCTATAAAAACCGTTTGAAATACAAAAATGGCAGAAAATCAGGAAAATTGTATTTTCATCCTGCCTCTCCCAGTTTATTGAACTATTGAGTAATTTTGTTATTAATCATTAGGTTACCAGTTATGGCTATTCCTTATTCATAATTCCGGTATACTAGCCATCTGGTATGCTAGCCATTTTAATATATCACAGTCCTCCTTCATGTCTCAACCATTAATTGTCCCAGAACACAGTTCATCATTCAGAGGCGATAAAGAATACTCACGCGAAAGGATAATGTTTATTTAGTCCAAATGCATATGATAAGTGTCGCTGTGCTCCTGATGACAATACCAGTCCAGAGAGGCTGCCCACTCAACCACTAACAACCAACACTCCTAAACACTTCGGCCAGCCTGGCCCTGCTCAGCCGCCCAGTCAGTAATCTGAGTTTGGAGCACCAGTAACTACAAGATTGTGCCTTTGGCCTACGGTTTACACTCTGGAGTTCCCGGCACACTACGCTTCTATTTACCTGACCGATGACGTCACCTCCATGCTCTCTGTCCCTATACACAGCGAGACACTCCTAAGGTGCCTTTCCATACATGCATAGCGGATCCGCTTTTTCCATTTAAGGTATGCAGGGGCTATGCATTTTTCCATGTATGGAATTTGGGATAGCCTCCGCATACCCTATATGGAAAAAAACGCATCTTCAATGCATGTATGAAAAAGCACCTTTAGCCCTGATCCCTGCTTTTTCTGAAAGCTAGCTAAAATTCTACGTAGTGGAATATGATTAAACTAAAGGGAGAATCTAACTTTGAAATCACAACCTAGTTGCACTGGGACCTTACAGAAGGCCTCGGTTACATGTTTTTTTGTTAAAAGCTGAAGGTAACTTTTTATTTAGGTTAATACCCAAGGTCAAGGTCGTTTTGTAGATTTTCATTAAAGTAGGTGGCATACCCGCTAGGCTGAATCGGCCAACTAACCAGCCAATTCCTACCAAAAGAATTGACCTGTAAGTGCATCGATTCAGTTCACCAATCAGTATACCATATTGAAATTTACACATGCTTCAGCCATGCTACACTAATAAACTAGGGCCCATTGGCACAGAACATTAGTAATTCTCATCCTCAGTGTTTCCTTCTCAATTAGAGCTCAGTCTCGCACATGTTACAATTTGGGGAATAATAAAGATGCTGGAGCACGTCCACGATCTTAAGGATCTGTTATTGAAATATGTAATACCGCCCACATGAAAATTTATAAAGAGATGGCTCAGTTTTGCATCAAGTAATAAATTGAAAAAGCAGGTACCTGGTAAGTTAGTTTGATAAAACGTAATCGAATTCTCCGGTTTTTGAAAAGCGATGAACAATAAACTAAGAAGTAACATGTTCCAAACAAACCTTTCTATTGCAAGAGTTGAATAAAGAAACCTGAGGAGTCTCATGCCGCAGGTCCGATTTAAACTAAAAAGAATGCCTGCTTAACTGCTTAAAGCCTGTATTCCACGATGCATTGTTGTCACATGCATCGTCAGCTTGTGTTGCAACGCAAGTAATTAACGCATCTAGGGTGAAACGCAAGGTATATTCCACAATGCGTTTTATTTGCGTTCATGATGCGTTGTACTTGCGTTATTGGGAATTGCAAGTTCACATGCGATTTTGCTTGCGTTAAGATACCAACATGTTGGTATCTGAAATGCAAACTGCTTGCGATTCCTATTTGGAAGCAACGCAAGTGCCACTGAACGCATCGTGGAATATAGCCTTAAGTCTGCCTACTTTGTTGACGATCTCAATTTTCACTGTTACCAACCTAAGGATAGACAGTGGTGATTTGGCTGCGATGTGCAATAGTTCCACTTATATTGTGTATCTAATTTAATTACTAAAATAGATTCACATTAACTTAAACATGTAAAGTTGAACGTGCCACCTATATAATTATGCAAGAAAAAACAATTCAATAGACAAATAAACCCTTGGGATACCGAGCATACGTGTGAAAATTCATGAGTTCCTACTTTTGTTTTTTAAACGTCAATAATATAATATATGACTTACTTTTCAAGCTACATAAATTAAACTTCATATATCAATTAATAGCATTGGTTCAGAGGAAACAATATCCCAGATTTACGGTATACTTTTAATTGATATACTTTGATTTTTGATATATTGGTTTAATTTATATGTTTATTTGGAAAAGTATTGAGAAATATGATATCTGAGACCCTCTGCCTCGAAAAGATTGTTTTGACCAACTGTCGCATTTCATAATGAGATCTTCATTATAAAGTGACACAAAGGCATAAATTGTCTTTGCATGTCATAGTTTCTAATCAAGTTTAATCCAACTAGCACTTAGGTAATACACTAGAAACAGAAAAAAATCCTTTTATTTCATAATCATAATTATATATGTTCAACACAAGCCATAGTTCTAAAGATTTATCAAAAATCTAATTAACGTGACTGAAAACCACCTTTGTCTACCTTTAATATGAGTTCCATAATATTGCTAAATATTTCAATGTGCCCTTTTGCACCTTACAGTTGATCATTACAAATACATTGAAAGATTATTTTCACGTGAGAACACAACTGCACATTATTGTACAATTGTCTACCCAGAATTAAGTTACTTTGTGTTTTGCATTACTTCTATTCTACACCTCAATGTGGAATGGTAGACACTAGACTTTGAAACAACCTTGACGTTTAGACAGTATGTGTTTCTTCTCCCAGACATAGCGACTGACTTTGACGTTTAAAAGATGCAGTAGTCTTGAGAAATGTGCTCAGACTGACAATTAGGCTCTTATAGACATTTCACAGTAGGAAAAGGGTAATGGACAGTGTGCTGTTGGAAAGTGAGACTTAATTATTCTTTTCTTGTTCAGAAATATTAATATTATGTTAGCTTCAAAGGATATTGGCAATAGCACTAATACAATGGGTTAGAACACTTAAGGCTGGAACCCATTAAGCGATTGAACTAAAATTCCGATTGTTTTGATCAGTTCTGGTCGCTTGGTTCTGATCGAAACGACCAGAAATTGACAAAAATGACCAGAAATGGTGTTCCCATTGTGCGATTTCTGGTAAATCGCTAAGTGGGAACACCTGTTTTGGTCGTTTGTGACCATTTCTAGTCGAAAACCACCAGAACTGAGCGACCAGAACTGATCAATTTTAGTTTAATCGCTTAGTGGGTTCCAGCCTTTAATTGGACATTAGTTCTCCACTGCTAATTGCACAGGCAATTTCACCAATAACTGTAATTAAATAATCCTGATATGGCTTTAGAAAGATAATACTAAATATGCAACATACAATAGCTAGGGGCTAAACCACTCAACACTACCACAAGTTTCAGGTGTTGCAAACATAACTATTATGGGAGCACACACATCAAGATCAAATCAGAAAGGAATTATGAACCCCCTCTCTAAAAGATGGACTAGGCATGGCATTAGGTCTTTCTCATCATTTCTGAGTAGTCAATGCATAACATATCCATATGACTAAGTATGGCCTTGACTTGTCACAGGCTGTTGCCCTGTTGTTGATATGCCAAAAACAGACCTAGGTTTTTGAAAAATGGATGTAGGGTGCTCATATTATACAGCGACAAGTCCCTACAGGATTTAAGCCAACAACATAGGTGTTTGGAGGGGGTTGCTAACCTTTACACAATGAAGCCACATAGTGGATGAGAGGGGAACTAAATAATGGTGTCATGACCTAAGTTGCTGGTTCCTACAGGTCCTTTAAGAAGTTATTTAACAAATCAACAACCAAATTGTCTGGCTTGTAACAGCTTATTTCGCTGGTTCTTGGTATGGCCAGAAGTAAGTTCAGTGTAACCAACACACGCCACATCTACACATCCATAAGTTCAGTGTGTAGACTATAACATGCGAAAGGACATCATTTTAGAAATAGTAGGGTAATAGGGTCAGCCCTCCATGGTTTTTTGCGACAGGAAATCTAACCAGACACAGATTTAAGTGTAGCAATATGCAGGGCAGGAACAACAATGGGCAATGGCCGCTTCTGGCAATTTGAATGAGAAGTGACTTCGGTGAGCAATATCAATGGGTGGTGGCCTCCTACAGGCTACGGGTATGGGTAACAGGAATGGGTAGTATATGTAACATTATTTAGGAATGATTGGGCAGTCACTTCTACTGAGCAGTTCATAGGTCAATGGCCTTCAAGAGGGAGTACTAATAGCTAATGATCTTTCAATAAGCAGCAGCAATGGGCAGTGGCCAATGGGCAGTGATGCCACACAAACAAAGGGCAGCAACAGAGAAGACAATGACTTCTTCTGGACAACAGCAACGGGCAAATACTTCCTTCAGGTTACTGCAAAGTATAAAGGCAGTGATCAGGCAGTAGCAAAGGTCAGAGGCCTCTTTCACAACTGTTTCAGGCAGCTTCGAAGGCTAGATACTTTTCACAATGCAGTAGCAAAGGGCAGAGACCTTCACAAGCTATTGGCAAAGAACAGAAACTCTCCTAAAGTAGAAGAACAGGCCAGACACCTTTACAAGACAGTGATAAAGGACAGAAAACTCCCCCAGGCAGCTGTAAAAAGGATAGACCCCAACAAGGCAGTCTAACAAATCTCTTAGGTGTCGATTATGAACTAAATATTAATATTTACCTATTGGGGAGGGACAGGGTAGTTAGAAACCCTTTGGACTTCCCCACCATGGACCCCTTTGACTTGCTTCTATTTTTATTATACAGTCGATCAGTTTAGGACCAACCAAACTATGACATTTTTGGTTTTATAAGTCATTGTTTAGTTTTAAGAATGCCTATGTTTCAAATGTGATAAGGGAATTTGATTATATATCTTCATGAATAACTTTAGATATGTATGAACTTACTTTTAAAAACATGTGCAACAGGCAAAGGTTATACGCATGGGCATTCCTGCTTGTACAGTGACCATCTTTTAGCGCAGACTTTATATAGTTCGAGTATATAAGTATAGCTTGTGTATACCAACATATCAATGTCATCACCCTCTATAATAGGAAGTTTAATTTCAACCCCACAATCACTTGTTACTGAATTACTTCTAATTGAAATTATGATGCATGGATCAGACTTAAAAGTGCAAAAGTTGGAATTTATAACGTTCGTAATGTACACGGATGTCCGCGTCCACTTATACTATTTTACATTGTATATAAAGGAAGGAAAGATGTGTAACTGATTATGTTATCACTCCAATTAACTCCTTTGATAAGGTCAAGTTATAAGTATCTATTGTACCGGCGACGTCCGCACCCCAACTGTTGCACTTGTATAACCAATGCCTGCACAATATGGATGGTCTCAGGGTTGTACTCCATTGGTACTTGACAGGTCATGGTTAAATTGTTAGAGGAGGTGGCAGGTGCCCTGAGGGATCATAGGGCCTTGTGGTGACCTCCATCCCTAAGGGCATTGGGTCAGACCACCCTGGCTTCAAGTAGAAACAGCATTGACTGTCTCTTTTGGTCTTCTTTATTCAACAACTTCACTTACATTTTGGCTAAGATTTATGTTCTACCAGGTGTAGTTAGAGTGTCATGAATATATAGATCTGATGAAGTTCAAAAGATAATGGTTGATATTGTTATCAGGTCTTTTCTGCTACATTATTTCTTGCTGTATGATTGAAAATGATTGATAATTCATGGGAAATGGAAGAGATTACCTTCATACCCAGTCCAATACACAAGGACATTTTACTTCTTCAATTGGTCCTTCATGGTAAGTCCTCAACAGGCTAAACGAAGTGTGTCCTATTACTTCACACATTTCTAGAAAGGAATCAGGTGCTTTTTAAAAACAAAAAGCTAAACTAAGACAGACTGTATGTCTAGACAATTGTCATGGCTAATGTTTCTTTTATACGACTTTATACAGGGAAGTCAATATGCTTGCTCCTTTTACTTGACAGGCCTCTTTAACCATTTCAGTTCCATTCAATCTGAGCAACTTGCATTAGGATGCCGCATTTGACAAGACTAAATTTATAAAGAAAATGAGATCATACATGGAAATATAGAGGTGCAGAAACATATCCCCCCAATCATTTTTCATGGATTTATTCAAAATAACCGTTCATAAATCAGATATGGACAGCAGTGAAGGTTTGTATGACACCTAACTAGGACTGTATTTGATGGAATACAATAGTTTATGTTCCATTAGATTGCAATGAATCTAGCTTTATCACCATGAATAATCAGCTGATAATATTAAGAGATCGTCTGGGCATTCTAACATGACGGTCTAGCATCGTTTATATTGGATTTGTTTAAAAATATGTTTATATGCAAAAGACCATATGTAAGGACTTCACTTAATGACTGACATTAAAAAACAGGTAATTATATCAGCATTTATTTTATTTTGATTTGTAACTAACCAATACATTGCAATGGTCTAAACTATCTTATTGAAGTGTCAACACATGGAGTGAGTGGTTATAAACATCACCATTGTCCCTGAGCCAGATATCACAATTAAAACAAGTGTCATAATTCAGAAAATTGTTAAGTTGACTAATAAATGTAGGTGCATGGAAATGCGTATTTCAGGAAAAATTGCTTTATTCCCAACACTAGTTGTAGGTCTACATTAAAGCGTTTCCATTCAAACGGCCACAAACTAGAATTGATTGAGCTAAAGCCAGTGGCAAGAAGACCAAAGAGTGTTCTCTTTATCTAGATGAGAAATGGGAAAAGTCGGGAAGGCGTTAAATGTGCATCTAGCCTCTGGGGAAAGGAGCCAACCTATACTTGTTTTTTTTGCCATCTCTGTAATGACTTCGTACCTTTCCTTGGCTACACACGATAGAGGCGGATATAGAGCTACTGGAATAGAGCCGGATAAAAGTAATTGAAATAGTTGGGAGGCAATAAGCGTAACGCCTAAATGTTGGTAGATAACAGTTTGAATGACTTATTATATTCACAGGCAGGATATGATAAATTATATTGAAAGCAAATAGGGACAAGTTCAAGACTATTTTAGCAACCCTCAGATAAAATTAATGGTTTAATGTGAAAAGGGCATAGCCCTTGGGCTCATGATAGAACCATTTTAGGGCTGGGGAACCATTGTGGCTTGATTGTCCCAAAGGGGCCGTTCTAACTGATGGATTAATCTAATTCCAGTCTGATTATCTCAGAGCAGTTGCAAACACATGACAATCCTTCCCCCCAGTGCTTTACCCTGAGTGCCTTGCCCAGTAGAATTAATGGGTCATTTGCAAACCTAATCATAATATTCCTTATTCTGTAGATATTGATAGTAAAGATCTCGTATAGGTACCCATGCTGACACATATCTCCGAGAAAGCTATATATTATGAATGACATTTTTTTTAAGTTAAAGTGGTTTATCGGTTTTAAGTCAAAGTGGCTTAAAGGGGCTTAATAATGGGCCACAAGGCGGTGACTAAAGGAACATCTAATTTGATCAAAAAACGTTTTGAAATGTACCCTTTCTACTATCATATTTAGTCATTAGGGCCTTCATCAAAGGGTATACATAAACCATCAGCAGGAGACAAGAACTGTATGGGACGCATATATATACTTTATTAATACATTCCCTGCAAGCTATACAGCACTTGCTTGGAAATGGGTCATATCGAATGCCTCTTTCAGTGCAGTTTAATGGATCAATCCTCTCGAGTAACACACTCATTAATGCCATAGCCCATCAGTAATTGCTGCCTATTTAAGTCAAAGGAAAAGTGCTGTGGACACATTAGTAAGCCCACAACTCATCACAGAGGCATAAATCCTACATTTCAATCTACAGAAAAATATACCCATTGTTGAATTAAGAGGCGCTTTGGGAATTTTAGAATCTAATAGTATCGTTGATGGCCTTAGAAGTGGGGAATGCAATTTGACCGGCTGTCATAATTATGGCTTGGGTGACAGGACGTCTTATGGAATGCAGTTATACTCAAATGACCTGAATGCATAACAAGGCTTTCACATTAGTTAAGGCTGTATTCCACATGCCGATGTTGATGCTGCCGATTTTGCATTTGGTTGATTTTCTCTGAGAACGTGGGATGAAATCATACATCCTATATATCATTTGAAAGAGAATTTTTATACCTTTCTAATGATGTATAATGTTTTTATATTTGAACATTTTTCCCACTGCCGATTTTTAAAATCGCCAGCAAAATCGGCATGTGGAATACAGGCTTTAAGCTGTTAACTGTGTGGCTGTCCTTACAATAGAGTTGCTAGGAATAGGTTGTATGAGCAGCGGTATATTGCTTGCGCTTTCTATCGTGATCTAGATGTCTAAGATCTGAAGCTGCTTGGATATAATCCGTATAATAATTATAAGTCTGGCGAAGGAGAAAGGTTTAGTTCTTAAGTGCTTAATTAGGAAAAGGATACCAGGACTATGTATTATTATATCTCTTTGATATCCTGTATTACATAAGCTTGTCATCTTCTTCTAGAAATTAGATAATACTTGTAATGTTACATGGTCATTATATAGACAATGGGAATAGCGGGAATGTACTATAACTTCATATTGCTCCAGCCCCAAAGATTACAAATAATTAATGATGTAAACTGATCGGCGACGAGTGAGCACAATAGAATAATAATTTCTGACCATTGATGGTATGATCTATATATCCGTATACCCAGTATTATCAAACTCAATTTCATACAATGACCGTAGAGACTTGGTGCTGCTGGAATAAATTGCTTGTGTCTTTCAAGCAACAGTGTTTTAGCAAATAAAGATTCATGATTCATGATGTTTCACAGTGAACGACGAGATGGTGGTGCCCCCTATGAGAGCCCATATAAACCGTTATAACCCCCCGGTCTGTTTCAAATTGTTCGTGAAGTCATTGACGGTGTGTGTTATGAAAAAAGGTTGAAAGAGACAGACTGCTGTATTATTTGAAACGGTTTGCATGGACTTTCATAGGGGGCGCCAGCTTTTGTAAACATCAGGAAAATTGAGTAGGCGATGGTTGAAGTTGCATATCTTAGTGCAGTTATAATATACAACTTTAAATTCACCAGCACATTGTTTGAAAAGAAGATAATCTCTGGGCGAGACATAAAAAATATCGCATATCAATGCAACTGTGAAAGGAGTTAGGAAAAAAGGTTTAGGATTTTCGAGCATAAACTCATCTGTAAATATAAATTGCACCAATATTTTATGACTTTTTGGTTTATTTTAAAAATCGGATTCTGTTGTATTCCTCAGGATATAGGCGGACCCTGCATAGGCAAGCGTTGACCTAATAATAAAGTCAATATGCACAGCTTTTGGCCCTCTGCTGACTGGGTTGACAAAGGTTCATGATCCTACATACAGTATGCTGCTTGCCTCTATTAGACCGCCTTTTATCAATGTCATCGTTGGCGTGGAGATGTATGCTAAGGGTTTATTAGATTCCTGGTGGCCTGTCTGGACGTAAATGTACAACGGTCTTGCAAGCCAAGCAGCCCTGCATGACGAAACATAAAGGAAAGAAATAAGGAAAGATATAAGACAGAACCGTACATTTCATAGACAGAAATTCTAAGATGCGACATAGAAATGATATCAAATAAACGTAGATTAAAGTTGAATCGGATTGAGTGTGAGTTGTCTGTATATTGAATACCAAGAATATGATGGTAACTTGACATGGTTCCAGGGGGGTCGACCGAAAAACGATTTTTCGTGGCAGTGATTTCAGGCCCACGAGAAGAATTTCAGGCCCGAAAGAAGAAAATTCTTCCCAAAATACATCCACGAGAGGTTTTGGATATGAAAGTTTCTTTAAAATTCATACTTAAATCATTCCCATAATATATTTATTTATACTTAATACTTTTTAAGGTATGTTAGAAGGACATTGGAACACTTTAAGGGTTGACAAAATTAATTCTGTGCCACAAGAAGTTAATAACTCACGAGATCAAATTTCGTGATTGTGTGTATTTTAACTTCTCGTGGCACAGAATTCTCCTGGGTTTGTTTCAGTCAGCCCCCCAGATAAAATAACTTTTACGTGATCCCTAATTTTTCATCAGGCACCATTACTCCTGTACCTCTTTTTTCATTGTATGTGTTATGTTCAATGTTAGACTGAGAAGTAGAATGAAAATATACTGTTGGGAGATATCTTATCTTTTCCATCTTCCTGCACACAAATAATGATATCTGGAAAGTAACAATATGCATTGATCTTGATACACAGCGTCAAAAGGTTAGAGCTTACAAGTTTGTTGCAATACTTCCGGGTAAAGGTGACTTTTCTTTCCTGTTTATCTCTCCGAAGTAATTGGTTTAATTTGAAATTTTACAACAGACACAACATAAATCAAGAAAAAGTAGCTTAAGTAGATCAAAAATCATATGAGTTATCCCTTTCAATTAGTGACGGAAACAACGAAGTTAATTAAACTGCAATGCGAAGAATTAAGAGGATTAAAGAGGTCTGTATATTCATTATATTCTAAATGTAAGGATTTAAAAGTATTTTTAACATTTGCAAATGATTTGTGTGGTCATTAATCTTATCGTAGTAACCTTTTCATTTAAGCACACTGACTGGATTTACGTTCAAACGTATTTGTCATGCACTTTATCAAATAACTGGCTTGAGATTGACGGAAAAAAACCAGGACTTTAGGAAATTCATGTTAAAACATTATAAAGGATTTTCAAAATTTAAGGATATTACAATATCTGTGCATCTTTAAAATTGGAAAGAAAGAGCAGAAAGTCGTATGCGTGTCCCGCATTAAAGCAACACTAAACTGTTTAATATGAAAGGGAAAATCAGCATATAACACTGTCAAAATACAAATTGAATTTTAAAACTTTTAACACAAAGAATTAAACAATCTCTACCAGAGAAATATGGCCATATGGACTAATGTCAAAGTGGTCTAACCATATGGGCCTATGCAGTTAGAAAGCTAATTAGTAATAATTGTGGGAGATGTCAGAGAGAAACACAGACAATTGGCATCCGCCTCTAACCTCCATCCTGAAAAGTTCACTTCACAGAGGCCATTTAAAACTAATTAAAGCCACCCTTCCATCTTCTGTTTCTGTCCACGGCTAAAATAAAATAATCACAGTCGGATCAGGTAACAATGATTTTGGGCAACTTTTAAAAATGATCATTCTGGTGCGTTTTTGTTTAAAAAGAACACTTCGATGATTAAATACTATTGGATATAAGAGTAAACACTTAATGGTGGCCTACTCTTTTGGGATCATTTAACAGCTCTAGCCTCAACTTTCGCTGCTCTTCTGACGTGAAATATTCAAGTTGCTGCTGCAATATCACCCCTCTTGAAAGTAACCTTAGGTAATTGCAAGGGGATCCTTTGGCTAAAACGACCCCCTTCCCTGTTTAGTTGGGACTTTGGGGCCGCAACGCTGTGAACATGCATTAGGGAGCTTCTTCCTTGTATTTGATATACAGATACTTTATCCTTTGTTTACACTTAGGCAGACACATAGTGAAACATGAACGCAATTATCAGTGAAACAGGTTCATAACGTGACAGATTCTCGGCATAATATTGACCTGTTGCTATTTGACAGACTGGTGGGGATTACGGTAAAGCCTAACATACGTTTTGGTATTCTAAAGGTCCCTCTTTGTTCTAGCTACGACCACTTACCTTAAGGCCCTCTCAAGGCATCCTGTGCGACCCCTTATGTCTAGTACCCTTGATACCCCCTGGAGGTAATTTCAGAACAATTTTATTTCATGGAATCTTTGTTGCTACTCCTTACTCCAATTTCTTTGCCATATGATTTTCTTTGAGAAGCAATTTGAGAATTCTTCATTTAAGCCTTTCATAAAGTATCATTGTTACTCTCCTGTGAGTGATTTATGAGTAGTTGGAGGTCTGAGATGATTTAAAATGTGATCTCAGACACTGATATTTCAATGGTTTATGGGTTGCCAAGAAATAATTTTGACCTGGGTATTTCATAAGGACCATGTGCCAAAAATGTGGTACAAAGATAGTAATTTCTGTTTCATAATGATACATTAGAATTCTTAAATTCTAACTTTAAGAATTCATAGTGAAACCCTTTCATAAATCATTGTTAGACTTCTCAACTTAGTCACATTTTGGTATCAGGTCCCCCTAGTCTATATTTTGCTTGATCTAAGTTGTTATTTGGTATTCATTTACTGACATAGAGGGAGGGTTGATGAGATTCCCTAATAAAAAGGATGGAAAATCCAAGGTCAAGAATACCACAAGAAAGACGAACAAAGAATGTATTATGTTATCAGTGAAAGTTCTACAATAGTGTTTTTTAAGAAAATAGCTGAGAAAATTCTTAAATATTTCGTAAGGTTTTAAGAAAATTGAACAACAACAATTTGTTCAATGAATTTTTTATGAAATACCCTCCTGGCCGCCTCTTCTTTGTTCTAGGTGCGACCCCTCACCTCTAGATCCTCTTAACACCTTCAGGAGGGTATTTCATAACAAAATAATAAGAAACGGGTGAATCTTAGTAACCAAAATAAGATATTCTTAATTCAAATTTGATGTTGAATTGTACAAAGATGCTTTTTAAGAATCGATTGATTCTTAACATCATGTTATGAAATACCTAGGTAAAATTACTTTCTTACCTGTGTTTTGCCATTGATATAACATTGACCATACTCGGTCTAAGATCAGGTTGTAGGTCTCTTTAATGAACAAAGATTTTTTATACAGCCTTTAGAAAGAATTCTTTTCTTCTTCTTAAAACCTCTCTTATCTTTAAGAAAATCTTATTACAACAAAGAAAAAAAATCTTTAACTAAGATTTTGTTCTGAAAATGCCTCCTTGCTGGATATATATTTTCCGTTCTCAGTGCAACCACTTCTATATTAAAATATCTTTTCCGGAAAAGTCGACTTAATTCAGGTTGTTCTACAACTCTCAGACAGCTGTCCACTAACCTAGAGTCCGCTAAGCAACAACTTTACATTGTTTCAGCAGACGAACTTCAAAGGTTTCAGCATCTGTAAGCTTGTGCTTGTGCGCGGTTGTGGATCTGTGGATCTGTGTGTGTGTGTGTGTGTGTGTGTGTGTGTGTGTGTGTGTGTGTGTGGGTGTGTACATCGCGGCAGGGAGCCCCACATTGTGAAGGGGTTCAGATCATATATGAGGGGTGTCCTGGTTAATAGGAAGGGGTTCTATATAAGTCTTAGATCAATTATTCTCTTTGGCTATTAGCCAGTCACTTTAGGTTGAAAGGACTGAGGTAGTCTCTTATAGACGATGCGGTTTAGACCTCACTAAAAGACAAAAAATATACTCATACCTAAGAACTCAACAAATGGAAGGATAAAAGCAAATCTACCTCAGATGGTTGATAGAGAAAAGCTTCCGAACGACTAAGTGTATAAGAAGTATTTTGTCGTAGAAACTATGAAAGATTGTAGCTCAAAAGAAATAGATACTTTAACTATGAAAACAGTACAAAAAGATCACTTTCTAAGGGAAACATAAAAAACATAGACATAAGACTTCCTCGCTCTCTACGTTTCACTTAGAAAACCGAAAAGATAAATAGCCTCAAGCTATTATAAAACATATGCACTACTTGTATTATATCGCTCTATCGACATTTAATCGTCTGTGAAAGAAAAGAATTATGAGATGGAAGAACTTGGAGTGCGTGATGATTGAATGGAATACAACACATATCACATTAACTGATGGGGTTTGTTACATATTACATTTTCAGTCTACCAGTCTCACCTTTTTCTATAGTTTAAAATAGATACAAACAAAAATATTCAACATGTCCATTAATCAATCTTTTTAAGCTAATCAGCTAAAAGATTGTTACAACCGTGATACTTTGAAGAGGAAGCATCCTTAGGGACCGTTGATTTACAGTATCAGAGCCAGTAAAATTTTAAAATATTAAAAATAACATCAGAGCCATGCCAAACTACAAGAGAACCTGTCAGATATTCATGTAGTGGTCACAAACATTAGGCCCCTTGTGAATATCATCTCCACACTAACTGATATGGGCTGAGACTCAAGCTGACCAACTGGGAGGGTACAGGGGACAGATATTGGTCTAGTGGTGTGATGATTGATTGGTCTGGCAGAAATACTGTGGGATGATGTATCACCTTCTGCACTGGTTCACACCAATGGGGTGCCAAATGTCAAACATATCTCTTGCCATTTGTCGTTCCTTATGGCGCCATTGTCACCTGTATTTCCCTTCATTTAGCGTTCATACTGTCAGGTGATTATGTACTTGTGACCTATTACTTTGGTAAAATTCTAGAGAGTGATATCGATTTACCTTATCGGTCTCACACCCACCTACATATAAGGCCCATAACACCAGACGAGTCAGTGTACAATGACTCATTGATAGAATGTATTTATTTTATAGAACAGGCGAAAAGGATGGTCACTGCATGTTGTCAGCACTGACATAAGATGTTAAAAAACAAATAATGAATTGTAATGATAATAATGAAGTAAGGAACGGTGTCAGAGGGGAGCTAAGACTGCCATCAAAATTGATATATGTAGCATGTATGACAGTGTCACCTGCCTTCATATGAGATTGGTGGAATAAGTTGGTTCTGATGGTATTCTAACTTGGCCAAGTAATTGGTTAGATTAAGAAAGACTGCATGCAGTATGCCGTGGGGCTAGGATACTAGGAACTAAAGGTATATCATTGGATAAGACCTTGTGTGCTTATACGATCATATATAGTTACGGTTGGGATCTATGGGTAAGTAGAACAATCCAAGGAGTTGGACTTATATGATGAATAGCTGTACTTCTATAGTCTGCAGTTACTTTAATATACCTCTGCGAAGTGAGTCTAATCATTAAGAATTGAACACCCTGCATGAAGTAGTTACTCTACCCTTGACCAGCATACAATGAAATTTACTTAGAATAACAATGACTATTTGTCAAAATGAAATTCTGCTTCCCAGACATAAATAATAATTATTCAACATTCTTGTTCATTACTATAAATCCTGTATCTAGTATTTCAAAATTCATTGCTGATCTGTGTACATAATGATATTGATATAATATTAATTTCATGACACCAATCACCTAACACCTAGAAGAACATATTACTTACATGAAGATGTTAAAAATCCATTATCAAAAGGAAAAAAATTAGCAATACTTATTTATCAACAAAATGCAGTCACCTGACCATGTTTGCACTAGGTCTAATGATGAAATATTTCAAGTTTCTATCCAACATCCAAAGTAAAACAATCTACTTAACTTAATGTAAAATTAAATAACTATAAATGTTAGATTACACCGAAAGAAACATTCTCCAACAAAAACAGCCATACAACTTCCTGAAGCATTTGATACCCGTCTTTCCAGCTTAACCCAGCTGGGGCTTATTAAAGCTGGCTGACTGTGAGTTCTGTCAGTCTAAGCTGGCTGGCTGTCAGCCCCTTCCAAGCCTGCATCAATCTTAGACCCATGAAACATTCAAGTGGGGGGATATTAGTGATATTGCAGCGGGTCCTTGGTAAATAGTGAAGGTTTTGTCTGCAGCTAGAGGTGGGTGGTCAGACAGGCCTGGCTGCCTGGAGACGTGCTCTCACTAGTTACAAGAGGGATGATGACAGAGAGAGGGGCAGGGGCTATTCCTGATAAGGACTGCTTGTTCTATGCTGTCCTTTTTGTAATATCTCAAGGCCTTATGAGTCTCCAAACCTTGTGTAGATGAAGGTGAAGATATTCATCTGTTACATGTGTTTTTTCTTATGTAGGGCACAATGAAAAAAGTGCAATCTGGGATATTTGCTGCCAAATTATTGTTTTACCCCAAGGCTTTGGTACTTGTGTTTGGTAAAAATGATATATTGAATTGGTTATCATAAATGGAACTATAGAAAAGTTTATCTGCTTTTATGGTTCACTTGTGTACATAGGCCCTTCGGCCCAAGGCCATAGTCTATCAAAATGATAACATAGGACAGTAATTTAATACCAGTGAGTTGTCATGACTTCGGTGAAACTTCAGTATTAACGTAATGTCAAGAGGGACCTTGTGTTCCATAAAATAATACACACAGTAGCATCTCAGATTTACAGTAATGTTGACTAATGTTACACAAATGTGTCTAAGTTCATATTGCTATAGCTACTTGGCCAAAATTTAATATTGTGACAACAGTGATAAAACAACCTAGAATCAACATTTGTTTAATGAGCGTTGTTTCAATTTGCAACCCAACCAATGCTTGTTTAATGTCAGTGCACCTGAAATATGGATGGGAATACATGAGGTGTTTTGGTTCGTGCTATGGAAAAAGTATTGATAGCAAAATCAACATTCAATAAAACAAATAGAAACAAAGTTACTTAACCATAGTGATTTATTAAAGAGAAAAAAAGAGAGTTGGGTAGGTAAGATCATGAGCAAAACCTTAAACAGACTAATTAAGATTTTCTTGTCCTTTGTTAGTTTTTCATTTCCTCATAGAAAAGGAACTAGTTTTTAGGTTTATTGGCTGACTGCCCTCTCCCCTTCTCAGGAAACAGGAGGGAACCCAACCACAGTTTCTAATTCGTACAATCTTTGAAGATGAAAAACAAAATGATCCTGCCATTCCGGCCAAGTTCCCTTCACCATCAGTTCTTTTTTCTAAGGTCTTTGAGTTTTTACACCATGTTGTAATGGACTTCTCGTTCCGTCACATCCCCCACTCTAGCTTGCCATAATTGCCCAAACACAACCCATTCTGCCTTAATTAGACTAAATTGTTTAAGGAGATCCACTGCAAATCTTTTTTTATCCTCAATTTCTGGGTTGGCTCATTAATACCCCCGGATGTTCACTGCAATCAGATCGTTTTGCATGGATTAGGGTGTCGGGCAAAAGGTCAAACCTTTTCTCTGAATGTCAGGGCCACTGTAAAAAATATCATAAATACTACTATGAATTATAAAATAGGCTTCATTTACACAGTGATTCCCCTTCGATGGGAAACACACAGAAGACAGTATTTTCTTTTCATAACTGCGATGGAAATATGGAAAAAGTTATTACATAATGATTCCCCTCCCAACGGTAGGATACATGGGAAAGTATCTTTTTCATTACTGCGACAGAAATGTGGAAAAACTTAATACATGATGATTCCCCTCCCAATGGTAGGATACAGAAGACAGTGTTTTTTTTATCAATTGTGATAGAAATACAGAAAAACTGTGGGTTGTCTGTTTGTGGGGCAAGTAGAGTGATGTAAGGTTCATTTGCTGCAAATCACACACAAATGTGGCTGAGAATGTGACATCTTTCTGGTCCTTGCACCTTCAACTCTTTCTTCCTTTGAGAAGGATCACCTATATTCTTTGCTCAGTTTACACACACACTATATATATATATATATATATATATATATATATATATATATCCAGAAAACGTCATCTGGGACCTCTCAGGATTGACCAGATACCTAGGATTTGGTTGTATAGTACAAATAACTAGACATTCATTTAAAGGCCGTATTCCATATACTGAAAATGTACTAATGATTTGCTGCCGATACACTTTCGGCTGTGCAGATACACTTTCGTCAGCATTGCCGATAATATTTACCAACATGTTGGTAAATTATTGCTGCCGATTTTGGACTGGCCACTGATGTTGCATTTACAGCTGCCGTTTACGCACTTTCGGCTTTCGGCCACCAGTATAGATGGTTACCGAGGCGAGGGTCAATATCGACGGCCAGTACTTTTGGTATGTGGAATACGCCTTAAGAAAGACAAACATCATGAACGATTTTAATTTTTCTTAACTGTACTTTGGAACCTTAGTAGTGAAATGTTCAATATTATTTTAGTGGGAACCAGACTTAAAATCGCGTAAGTTGCTCAGATCAACTCAGAAAATTTAGCTAAATAGGGTGGAAAGAGATCCTATCCTACAAAGCTCACATATATATTTGTTGGTCTTAATTTGAAAAAGAATAATCTGTAAAGTGTATACGTAAACTTCTTATACCAAAGAGAACGGGGAGTAGATTCAGAAGATTATGATTAGATCTCATTCAGGCTCATTTAATTACATGAACAGGTAGGCCTATAAAAGAATCAAAGACCATTAATGATGAAGGATCATTAACTCGATCCCAAATTGCTAAGAATATAAAACCACCAAAATAATGCCAATTTAAAGCCAAATCCTTTCTAATGTAATTTTGGTTGAACATCTAAAGTATCTTACTTTGAAAAGCCCCTGAGGATTTCAAGATCATAATTGTTGAAAATCATGTCTAATTATTAGTAGCTTAAATGAAACATGACTGTCTATTTAGGTAATCCTATTAGTAATGGAAGCAAATTAGTCAAAGTATCATCTGCAAAAGGTAATTAAGTCATTGCCATTAGGCTAAGGGCAGCAGGTAAAGGATGATCGGGGTTTTAAAGGAGTAATCAGAAAATTCACAATGATTAACAATGCGCCAAAACGTAATGGTAAAATTATCAAAAGCTAATGTAGGCCTAATTCACTTGCCCCTGCATCTCTTTGGTTCTTCGAAATCATAACTAAAGCATATTTGAAAGCTTACATAAGTTAAACAAGTCAGTAATGCATCTTCATTTTATTCAAAAGTGAATATGCACATGCTAATCAATCTGTTATCGTGCTACTTGCCTCTAACTATTATTTTATTTTCTATATTGTTATTGTTTTTTAATCATGTTTCACCACTTTTATTGTTTCTTACTGTATAATTCATGATGTAACCATCAGTATGACTTTACTATTATTATCATTATTTCTGAATTTGCATCCTCCAGTATAGTATACTGGAATATGCAAGTTTTAGAGTTAAAGCTCTGTAAGTTAAGGAACAACATAATATGTTGTTCTTTAACATACAGAGCTTTAACTCTAAATATGACACTGAGGCTCCTTTAATTTCTTCCTGGGTTAATATTTTGGTCATCTGATCCCCCATACTCTGCCAGATAGTATATCTTTACAGGATACTAAGTAGATACTGACCGGGGTGTGGTCCCGCGCGCTGGATTACGGCGAGGGGTTTGGTTCCCCAGGGTCCGCTAGAGGGACTGAAGGTCCCGAGAGCGGACCCTGGGGAACCAAACCCCGAGACGGAATCCAGTAGTGTGGGACCACAACCAATGTCAGTATCATATTTATTTCACCCCCTAACACATTATTGAACATTGAACATTATTGTGCGACAATTGTGTGCACTATGAGGATTATTGTGCGAAGTTGTTCACTTATTTAGATGTTGTCTGTCGCAGTGAAAGCGCGGGCCACTCTGTCACGGCTCTCGGGAAGTGGCGCACCGTAGGGGGCCTCAGGGAGAATGCCTGGATCGCCCAGGCGTGACGTCACGCCGGGGCTATACAAACGTTGTATTGCCCGGGCCGGCGCGCTGGTGGTCCGCAGTGTTAAAGGATAGGCAACTTTGTATCGGGGGTGAAATAAAAAGGAATATTGGGGCTGCCAAGATTCATAATCACACCGATCATGTATCTGGTCAAAAGGAGCCCTTAATCATCAGATTACATGTGCAATATTCATGTGGCAGGCTGCCCATGCATTTCTTATTTAGCGTCAGTGACACTGATATTAACAGCAGAATTGCAATAAAGGAGTGGTAGCCTTGGCAGTTTCTTTTCTGGGATTGTTGGGTATGAGGGAGTGTTAGTATGGTTTGTACTGATATCCGAAAATGTTTGTACTATAATGTAACCTGCGAAAATTTTATGAAAATGTTATATTTGCATTTAAGATGGTCAAATAATAGTATTTAATAGTGGCGGGAAATAAAAGAAGAACTATTTATTTAACAACCATCCGCTACATTATTTTTCACACCAGCTTTGTGATTCTAGCTTACTCAACGATCCATGAAGTGAATGTTAATATATCTAACACTCTCATCTTTTTAACAACCAGTAATAACTGTGAGCTATTACTGTTTAAGTAACCTCAAGAGGCAGTGGAGTTGATGGTAGATTCCTTTAATGTCTTTTGGATAAATACTGAACAAAGAAAAATAAACCTCAACTGTGTAGGGAGAAATCAAATCTTGCAGGATATCTACTAAAGACTGATATACACTTTGCAAATAATGCCATTGTTAGCTACCAACATCCACCGACAACAGTAGAACCCATTTAAAGTATTTTCATCATGTTGGCGTGTTGTGGATGATGTTGCACCAATGGTAAGATGAAACACCTATATTTAACTGTTGATTGTTTCAATTTCTGGCTGCTAATTATATAATATATAATCAGCAGCCAGAAATTGAATCTGGAAAGTTGGCTACCAACATGTGGAACATATTATGTTCCACATGTTGGTAGCCAACTTTCCAGATAAAACGAGTTCGATTATGTCAGTGCAGACAGAGCCGACTTGTTGTTTTGTCGGCCACAGTTTAAATCGGCCGCTGACAACCTGAAACTCGTCGGCATGTGGCATTGAAGAGCCCTGCTACAAAGAGAAACAAATAAACACTTAAGCCACTGAAGAGGCTAGCCTGCGCTGCAAGACGAGTACTTTCTCTATGAAGAGGCCTGCTCCAAAAAAAACATATGGTTGAAACGACGGTAGTTCTCTATATCAGAGTGGAATTTCACTGAAAGTGGCTTGCGGCCTCTCTCTGTTAAAGGGCCATTGTGTTCCTGATATCTTGATAAGGTTAGTGCGAATAATACATGACATTCTTCCTGTTACATTAAAGAGTCTTACCTAGCCGACATAAAAGGGGTGTATGTTAAATGTCAGGCTGACAAAAACGTACTTAAAGGCGCTCTTTTTGCTTTTGTATCGGTAAGAGAGGTATATCACAGTATGCTGTTGGTCGTATCGTATAGGCCTTAGGTCGAATGCATGGTCATTCAAAATTAATGGTAATGGGACCTTTTGAGAATGTAGCTTTCTAACACAGCAGTTTAAGGTTAACCTGGCAGATATTCTGGGGCTCCTTTATGGAGGATGGTTTCCAAAGAAGAAAACTGTCCTGAGTTTGTTAGCATCAGTTATAAGTTATTGTTTTTGTATGTACAAAAGTCTTGACTCAGTTCACCCTATCCATGCATAGTTAGTGTTTGAAGATCATGGTTCGAATGTGAAACAGTCAATAAAAAATGCTTTATGAGCTCATAAGCTCATTATCTTTAGATAATTCTGTTTATTCATATATAAATAATGAAACTTGCCTTAAAGATCCAATTCATGTATACAATAGTGTTCATCTAAAAAGAAATAGCATCTTGACAACACAGATTTTTACTCAAATTAAAGTGGTAGAGACGAGTTGTGAAGGGTTTTGTTTACATAGAAATATACAGGAATTGCCAATTATTGGAACCTGATCCAGGCAATATTCAATCATAAAACGGTGGTAAAACGTCCCTTTAGGTAACAGAATATCATGTTTCTTCTACAGAATGGCATTCACCTCACTTGCTGTCATGTTTTATTTTCCCATTGAAAGAATATCCAAACCTTTGTGTTCAGGGATCTCGTTCACTGTCATTCCCCTCTTGTCGGCAATAATACCCTGACTGCAGAACTGTTGTGTCTTTCAAAGCCTGGCTTAATGGCAACGATCAAAATGGAGCATCGAGAGGGCAATGACCCATGTTAGAACAAAAGAAGCAGGTTTCAGATACTTTGAATGCAGATGTCAAAAATAGCGTATCCAGGATCATGGAATAGGGATATCTGCATACATTGTCCTGGCCTTTTGACTCCACAACGGCAAGATATAATCACTAAAAAGCAAATGTTTTGGTTTGATTCTAATTTCTGTTGCGCCAATGCAAGACACATGCTATCTGAAAAAGTTATAATATGCTATCCCCATAGTTTTTCTTCATACATCTACAGCTGCAATTACAAAAACAAAAGAGGAAAAAGCAATTCAACGCTGGTAAACTTGTCAGTGTGATAAAGTCAAAGGCATAATAATTATGATCGCTGTTAAGATGCCTTGCCCTATTCACCCTTTTCATGAGGCATGCGCACTAAACCGTCCAATAGACACAGTACCTTTAGCCTGGGAGCATTGAACTCCATATCACGATTCATTATTTTGCACTTATAATTCCTGCAATAAAATATCCCATTGAAAAGGATCTATAGACAGCATTATTTTCCTGGAACCGCGTATACGAATGACAATGGGCTATTCACAATAAACCTGTCTGAGCTGGTCTTTTCATCGCGAACCTACCCATACAAAGTTCCCTTTTGTGAAACAGCAATGATTTTTACATCCTAATAATATTATTGGAGATTATGGAGATGAGGGGCGAGACTAGACTTCAGCTGAGAGGAGTAGAGCAATTCATTATCATAATTCCCACCAAAGTGAAAGAGGGAGTTAAAGAAATAGTCTCAAGAATTGTCGGGATTGTGACAGTGACATTAGGGATAAGGCTGTTGAGGAGCAGAGGCAATGAAGTGGAGACTCAGTGACGGCAGCAGAATGAAATTATCTGGAAAGATCTCCATTAGAGTTTCAATTCTCAAACTAGCAGAAGAGATTATATTTTTGCCTAGAATTATATTGAACAGACCTGGGAAGGTTCTGAGGCTCTTCAATATAACATGCGGGAAGGCCCCTTAAGTGGGAGCAATTATTGAGTGAATACTGTGAGAAAATGGGGTGTAACAATCAAGAACGAAAGGTAGTTTTGAAATGTTGGCATTACATTTGAATAACATAAACAAGCACCAGCTTAAATCATATATCGGCCTATTGCAACAATCAGATTAAAGGCTTTGGATAGTTCTGCTGAGCTTCATTGATGTATTTCCAATGTAGTGAGAAAGGTATCCATATTCACAACTGGCAAGATGACAACCACCATTTCTTTCAATCAGTATTATTCTAATTTATATTATGTTTGGGTTCGACTTTCATCATTTAAGGGTGAGTTTCACACTAGGGGAATTGGAAATACGTTTCTCACATTTCACAAAATTTAAGATGAGATGTTCTTAATAATCAATCATCTTAACTCTAATAATATATAGATAACAATAGGAACATAAGGTCATAACGTCTGAAACTCAAGCATGAAAAAGTCAAAATATCTTAACTAAAAATACGATCTTAAAGTTATGACCAGTGTGAAACTCCCCCTAAATCACAGCAGTTCTGTGATTTGTGGAAAACAGCTGCGAAAGCCGGAGACCCAGTTTTAAGTTTGGCTCAGTTAAGGCTAATTAAAACCTTATTTGACGAAGCAGATACTTGTGTTTAGTCTAAAAGCGAACTGTGGGAGAAAATCATTTTGTATTTATATTTTGCCAAAACAATCATATTCACCTACGTTCTTGTTTTCTCCTAATTTCTAAGTATTAATATTCAAAAAGGCCACCAGTAAATATGTTATGGTACTCTTAAAGTAACCTTTAATACAGGTGCGCAATCCATAAGCTATAGTACCTACGACAATGACATCCTGACCTTACAATTGATTGAATAATCCGAGCGGATACTCCCACACTTTGTAAAGTAACTTTGGTTTGGGTTACTTATTATTTTAGTTAGACTGGGGTAGAAGTCACCTTGGAATGTTGATTTCTCAGGCATGATGGTCAGGGTATGGTCCGGCCAACCCTTTAATTCACCTGTTTCTTTTTCCAAATAACCAATAATGGTCCACTATCACCCATTTGCAATTCCTCATTCTACAAAATTATATATTTCGTATTTTTATGAGAATACAGGAATGTGGTCATTTTCTGCCCCCCTTTAGCCTATTCCTGGTTATAACATTTTTTTTTTTTTTTTTTACAAAATTGAGAAAACGGAAAAGGGTTTGCAAAATGCAAAGCTACCTACGTCTTCCCTTCTCCATTTTCCCTTTTCCTTATCCTACTCACAAAATCAGGCCCCCTATCTCATTAGTATGACTACTGGCTGAAATTAATTGACTCATTAAGCACCCAGGTGATTAGGGGGCGGGCCTATGATAATTAGGGGGCGTGACTAAATGGTGGGAGGAATCATGTGAAAAGAGAAAATTGAAAAAAAGGAATAGGTCAAAATTTGAAAAAATACAAAAAAAGGAAAAGGGAAAACGAACCAAATGGTATAACACTTAAAAAGCGAAAAAGGAATAGGGTGGTAGATTGGGCAACTTGACTATGACATGATAAGGGAAAACGGCTTAGGGTATGACCATGTAAGGATGAAATAGTGTAATAAGGAACAGGGAGGTAAGAAAAAAAATAAGAAAAAAGGGAATAGGGAAAAGGGAGAAGGTAAAATATGTATACAAAAAAGGGGTGGACACTCTATACCCTCATCCATGATCTATGTATGTCATCTGTCACTGACGTAGTTTTCTTGAAAAATAATTATATGTGACAGCCTCTGCGAAAAGCAGTCTTATGGCCTGAAATATTAAATTAAGAAGGTGTCTTGGGGAATCTAAAACTGAAAAAAATAGGTAAATATTCTCATTAGAAAAAAAGTTATGTTGATTTGAAGACACAAAGGTCGGATATGCTAAATATGCTAATTCAGACCAGTCTTTGGTATTTATAAAGATAAAACTTATATATAATCAAGGCAAAAAATTGAAAGCCCAAATATGATTTCAAGAAATAAAGTGGCATTCCCTTTCCATTTAAGATATTCAGAATCTGTTTTGGCTCAACACAGCCAAACAGTCCCTTGATTCAGAATTTCAAATTTTGAAAACTTAATTTTGTTCCATGGTTACCATGGAAACCCTCATTTGTATAGTCATAGTATCGGCGGGTATGGACGTTCTATCACCATTTCGGTTACCATGGCAACAAAATGCAAAGAACGCAAATTTTTTCACCACTAATGAAAACTATGAAATATTTCATTTATAGCATGAATTTAGCTTATTTTTATGATTTTTATGATTTCTAAGCTAAATAAAGGCTCTAGAACCATGAATAGGCATTTCCATAAGGCTGGAAATCCCAGACACTGTCACATATTATCTGGAATGCCTATCCTTTTCCATTTCACTTAACCTGATTGGTATCGCAAAAGTCCGGGGATCCCACGCAAAATCGTCGTATTAGACTAGTAAATAATTATGACGAACGTAATATCAAATTTACTCGAATTTAGAGTTGTTTAAGAAGTGTTGCAAATCCATATACCACTTTGGAAAATTACATGAATATGCAGAGACATAGATATGTCTTTGGTGAAATATACTCAGTACTCGTTTACTGTTTACTGTGTCACCTTGACTATAGTCATTTAAGTTACTATTATTCCGTTTTGTTTCCCTAAAGGTTGTAGCTTAATACAGCATTGTGCTAATCAATTAAACTATGCACAGCCACACGCAAAGGTCCTGGGCTTGCTCCTATCAAAATTTAATTTTTTATCAAAGCAGAAATAAGTGAAAACTTTGCTTAAGAAATGTCATATGTGATCATTCAGACATGAAATCTTGGGATAAATCTGAGAGAAGCATGAAGTCTGACTAAGTAGTAGAAGCCATCTTGTCAATCAGTTTTATTCCTAACTCTAGCATAGGAGAGTTCCACCAACAGGTATCACTACACGAAATATTATATCACGACAAGAAAGAATCTATCCTTGCAGTGGGATTCCAAAAAATGTTAACTCTTCAATGCGATCATGCATTTGTGTATGAAGTACATGGTGGAAGATTAAAAACTAAACGGCAAATAGATCCAAGGAAAGGTTTTATATAAGCAAAATCTGTGACATGTATCTTTGGCTTGTGTAACACTGTTTTGAAGGTAACATATGGTAATAAACCCACACCCACGCCTTCCACGTCTTAGCCCACCCATCTAGTTAGGATTTGCTCTCAGCTACTCTAAATATTTAAATCCCTGTAGCTCTGACATTACTTCCCAAGGCGTGTAAGGTGGACACGTCAGGCCAAGGGATAAAAGCTGACTCTTAATATTTCTGTTATCCGGGAAATGAATTATCGGGACGGGGGAGTTTTAATAATGTAATGGTCAGGTTTTACTTCTGTGAGAGCTTATACATTATTTGGCTTTGAACCAGGGGTGATGGATAAACCTGTCAAGTGGAATTTTCTATATTACATCGGTTTTATTTTTTACATGGGATGTAACTTGAGTAGAAACTACCAAGTTTAGGGCACAACTTTGGAACATTTTGGTGGAACCTTAGAAAATCTGAAGGAAACTCATACAGAAAGATGATTTTTATGGCATTTGCACAATTTATTGGTGAATTAGTTAACTCGAGTAAATGAGGGCGCACATCCCTAGACTTCTTTGCCAACAACTTTCCTAATTTAATATCCTAATCTTTTTTGTTAAATGTTGTTCCCTATATTAACAATCTCTTTACTAGACAGTTCTCAGTAGTAACTGGTTTTCATCATCGTGCCAGTTTGGCTAACAAATTTTTCAAATCAAAAGTACAAAGACATTATAGAATATTATACTGAATATTAAAATTTCTGAACGTTTATTTTTACTGAATATTACTTTTTTTACTGAATATTAAAACTTTCCACAATATCTGCCAGAGATATGCCATTGTCAGAAGTCAGAAGATCTGGATCCCTTCCAGGTGGCTAAGGTTTGCGTCTGGTGGGTGCTGGAGGAGGCCCTGACGAGTGGTCATCCATTACCCTGCTAACAGGAGGAGGCCAACTCTCACATCAGACAGACCCTGATCAATGGGACCTGACAGGCTGTATGTGACCAGCCTGTGGGGAGCAAACTTCTCCAACTTTAATTGGAAAGTTTTTCTTTCATGTTGCAACTTTGATGAATGAATCATACCAAATTATACTCATGATACTCAGAATAAGTTTTGAAAAGAAGACAGGTATTGTTCGAATCGGTTTTGATAAGAAGGCAGATGTTGGTAAGGGTTTATAAATGGGAATTTTGTTATGTTTCTCTCATGTTATTTTCTTCAAATATTTTATATTTAAATGGTTATAATAAGAGTGATCATCTATTTATTAGGATTGGTCCAACATCAATTGTAACACACAATGCATCTGGACTATTTCTTTCATTTGTAATTAGAAACGTTTTCTGAGATTGAGCCACCAAAACTATGTCAAAATAGGCATAGACAAGTTGTTATAAATCAATATCTTGCACACAGTCTAATACACTTTTATAGAAAAAGCAGCAATAGCAACATAAAAAATACTTTATCTATAACTTTCGCCCTTCTCTTTAAAGTGGCTCACGTCTCTAGGAAACAATGTATCCTGATAGCTCATCCCTGCAGGTGCCTAGATATATGCCTCATATCTCGATTCCTGCTATAAGGTTGACTAATTAGAGCCTTCAAAGCCTGCTCTAGTCTGGATTAGCGTGAGAGGAGTTGAAGAGATGCAGAGATACAGAGGTTTTCCCTATAGAACAAGCCTCTGTCTTCCGTATGTGATGTCCTGAGTTCCCTCAGGATCTTAAGAAAATTAGCAGTCTCTTTATATAGTGTAGATTCTACATTTCTGAAAAGAAATCTCTAAAGCCCCATACCCACTAAGCAATTTTACCGTCTCCTGGGGACGGGCACCTGTCGTTGTCACCCGGTGACGGTAATATCTAGCAATCTATCTATCTATCTATCTCATATTTTCCTGGCGATTTTGTAGGCGATTTTATTGGCGATCCTGTACCACGTCCACCCGTTGCCCAGAAAGCACACTATACCCACAGAGAATCAATCGGCGATTGTGATCGCCGGCCGTGGGTGACCGTCGCCCACCGATTATGTAATCCCCAGTGGTCGCCCATCGACTAGTGGGTATGGCCCTCTAAAGCCCCATACCCACTTGGGCGACGGGTGACTGGGAGAATCACTGGTAAAATCGCCCAGCAACTCAGGATCGCTGGGCGACTCCCTGTTGGTATGGTGCAGTTCTGGGCGACGAGCGGCGGACGACGTGATCACCGAGAAAATCGTCAGGAAAATCGCTGGAAAAATATCAAACTTGCCAAATATTACAGTCGCTCGGCGACAGTGATGGCAATCCTTCCAGTCGCCCGTTGCTCATCAACAGCAAGATCGCCTAGTCGGTATGGGGCTAAAGGTTGTGCCATTATAAGTTCTTTTGTTGCCCCACAGCCTGGTCTATATCTAGTTCAGTGATCTAATGCTCCATCCATGTGGTCATTTTGAATTATATTTAACGAGAAACTATCATCTATTCCCTTGTGAACATGGTAGCTTAATAATCAAACGGGATATCGAAAGAAAAACAATGAATGTCGTTTGTATTTGATATTTAGAATATCGTGGATGAACGTTATTTTCTGAAGAGTAACTTTACAATCTTTCGGTAAATTTTTACATATTCCCCGTTCCTCACATTTATAAGTTCCATTATTCTACCATTCAACTGAGGAAATTGTATCACAACCGAACACAATGAAAGAAATGATTTAGATAACATTAATTTTACATTAAACTGAATTTAAGATAGAAATTAGCGACGATTAAAGCAATGCTGTTACTTGATTAGTCTGTTAATAGATATAAGTTTACCATTGTTGCTGTCTGTCCATAACCTCTACTATGTCAAAGGATAATTAATTTGTAAAACAGTAAAATGCTTTGCTGCCATGTCATAACAGCCAAGAGAAAAGTGCCTTAACTTTAGAGAACACTTTGGATATCCTTAATCAACTAGCAATGACCGATAGTAGAACTTTTCTTTCTTACTTCGGTTACTCCAGCGGGAACCTTCGTCCAATTCCAAGTCTTCACTTGGATCCTCGAGAGATTTCAAAACCCATCCTCCCTCTGACAACCATGGCTACAACACGTGTTTGTTCTTCTGCCCATCCTTAATCTATTACCTCATAAAAAATGTAGTATAATTATTATTCTATTGTCTCTCTTTTCCTGTTTTAATATTATTTTTGTCTATTTGAAACAATTTGTATAAATTTAAACCATCTCAGGCCATAGTTTAGGACTAATAAATTATTCCTATCGATGTATTCGAAGTAACTCATTAAAATGTATTCCTCTCAATATACTTTAGTTATAGTAGACAATTATGATATGCTAAAATATGCTAGCCTAAAAGTCTCATGTAGTAGTGTAAAGGGATTCTAGGACAATCACCCCTGGGACAACTACCCCTGGGACAACTACCCCTGGGACAACTACCGCTGGGACAGCTACCCCCTAGGACTATTACCCCCTAGGACTATTACCCCCTAGGACTATTACCCCCATAGGACAACTACCCCTGGGACAACTACCCCTTAGGACAACTACCACTTAGGACAATTACCCCTATGGGTAAGACAACTACCCCTATAGGACAACTACCCCTATAGGACAACTACCCCTCTAGATAGGACAATTACCCCTACAGATAGGGCAACTACCCCCATTGGTAGGACCTGCCCTGGGTGTCCAGGGCTGAGCAAAAGAAGGGGAAGGCCATGGGGAGCTGATCTGGGTGTAGCTGGGGGTAGTTGTCAATAGGGGTAGTACCAATACTGTCCTACCAATGTCCTACCAATGTCCTACTAAGGGGGGTAGTTGTCCTACCAATGGGGGTAGTTGTCCTACTAAGGGGGTAGTTCTCCTACCAATGGGGGTAGTTATCCTACCAATGGGGGTAGTTGTCCTACCTCAATGGGGGTAGTTGTCCTATCAATGGGGATAATTGTCCTATCAAGGGGGGTAGTTGTCCTATCATAGAAGAAGTTGTCCTATCAAGGGGGGTAGTTGTCCTACCCATAGGGGTAATTGTCCTAAGGGATAGTTGCCCTAAGGGGTAGTTGTCCCAGGGGTAGTTGTCCTAGGGGGGTTATAGTCCTAGGGGGTAATAGTCCTAAGGGGTAGTTGTCCTAGGGGGTAGTTGTCCAAGGGGTAGTTGTCCCAGGGGTAGTTGTCCTGTCACCGTGTAGAGGCCCTATCCACCACCCGACATGAGCTGCGATATTCATTCATGTCGTAGAGAAGTTACATATATTAGACACAAACTCTTTTTACACATAGGTGATGTGTCTGTGATTTGCAATTGTCTGTAATATCTTGATATTGCACCCCATGTCGCAGCTCAAGGTGGTGCCCAAGAAAAGGTTATGAAATTCAATGGAGTTGGTTTTCCCATTTTTTCATGGTCACGATAGATAATCCTGCCCAGAAAACATCTGTGAAATTTCATGGACTTGAAAGTTCACTGAAAAATTAAACTAAAATCATTCAGAATGTATATATTCACCTAACATGTTGTTTAATGTTTATCTGGACAACATTAGGACAATAATTATGAGATCGGAGAAAATTGAAAAATAATTAAGGAAAGTCCACGAAAAATTTTGGAATTTTAAATTACACGATAACAAATGGACCTATCGTGAGTATCAAACTTTTCATGGGACTCGATTTTTCGTAACCTTTTTTGCCCAGCTAAGCTGCGACGTAACAGAACTGTTCTGCGACCATACTTTTTTGGTCAGTGTGTTACTTACTAAAATGGCATGTAGCAGTAACGTTATTTAATGGTGAGGTCTCAACCTAACCAAACCAGAATGTTGTTATAACATTCTGTTCTAGTAAGGTCTTGCCGTGACTTAATCAGAATGTTATAATAACGTTCTGCTCTGGTGAGGTCTCAACCTAACCAAATCAGAATGTTGTAATAACATTCTGTTCTAGTAAGATCTCGATGTGACTTAATCAGAATGTTATGATAACATTCTGCTCTGGTGAGGTCTCAACCTAACCAAATCAGAACATTATAATAATGGTTGAGACCTAACCATAATGTTAAGGTCTCCTATGTATGTATGTATGTATGTATGTATGTATGTATGTATGTATGTATATATATATAGGAGACCTTCAGTTAAGTTTTATTGTGTTTTTTCTAGCAATATTTTTTCTAACAATATGACAATAATAACTGAATGGTCCATGATAACTTAGAGATAAAATGGGTTACCCTTTCTTGTATTCAATATGGAATGTGGTCAATAAATAAGAAACATTAGGAAAATGAAAGCCTGACCCCTATGGGGATAGAACCCCGGACCTCTCACACAGAAAGCAGGGAACATACCACTGAGCTACTGAGGATTGCACTGGTTGGTAGGGTCAAGCCATTGCATTTATGCTAGTACTTCTACTATTGCTACAATTAGTGCTATGAGCCCATGCCTACATATATTTAGTTATATCTAGACATATAAATTATACATAACTATGCATGTATACATACATACATACATACATACATACATACATAGTTAGTACATGTCATACATACATCTAGACATATATATTTTGCCTAACTGTATATGTATGTATGTATGTATACATACATATAGTTATGCATACTATAATGTCTAGATATCACTCAATCAGATTATCTAAATAATTATATATGTATGACATGGACTAATCTAGCAGTTATTTTAGTAATAGTAATAGTACTAGCATAAATGCAATGGCTTGACCCTACCAACCAGTGCAATCCTCAGTAGCTCAGTGGTATGTTCCCTGCTTTGTGTGTGAGAGGTCTGGGGTTCTATCCCCATAGGGGTCAGGCTTTCATTTTCCAAATGTTT
This sequence comes from Lepidonotus clava, assembly GCA_936440205.1. Taxonomy (NCBI): domain Eukaryota; kingdom Metazoa; phylum Annelida; class Polychaeta; order Phyllodocida; family Polynoidae; genus Lepidonotus; species Lepidonotus clava. Next base: position 40,472,228 of record OW387139.1, read on the forward strand.
CTTATTTATTGACCACATTCCAACTTGAATACAAGAAAGGGTTACCTATTTTATCTCTAAGTTATCAAAGACTATTCAGTTATTTAGAAATGGAAGATACAATGAAATCCTAGGTATAGTTCATGAATCAAGTCCAATGAATAAAAGATATCAATCATATTGTTTGAAAAACCACAATAAAACTTACCATGACTGAAGAATGTAACCAGAAAGTTCTATAACGTTTTAATAACGTCACAGTGTGACGTCGCAATGGGAGGTTGCAGCAACGTTATTGGGAGCCATCAAAATAACGTAACAAGACCCAAAACAGTACCAAACAGAACGTTGCTGCAACGTTATAATAACGTCATGTGCTTGCCTGGGTGGGCACCCTGTCGTGTAGTGTAATATGGCCTTGATGCTGTTGTGTTGTGCGTTTCCTAGGTTCAAGCCCTCCCCCAACCGAAGTGAGCATTCACCATTCATCTCCCGAGCTCCTCTTTCCCAGGGGCACAGACACAGACACCCCGGCCCGTTGGCGACCTTTGACAAACCGACCTTGGCAGCCCGTCACCCTGACTGGTGCCGACGACACCGCGCCGGGAGAGTAGCGCAAATGGCGGCCAGCGCGACAACTTCCGGTGGAGGGGAGAGGGTCAACATGGCCCGTCCACGATGGTTAGGGTGGACCAAGAGTCGGGTGGGGGACGTGTATTCTTACTCAAGAAAACAATGTGTCTTTTGACTCAACAAAAAAGTGAGTCCTTGTACTCAATAAAACAATGTGTCTTTTGACCCAAGAAAACAACATGTCTTTTTACTCAAGAAAACAACGTGTCTTTTTACTCAAGAAATCAACGTGTCTTTTTACTCAAGAAAACAACATGTCTTTTTATTCAATAAAACAAAGCATCTCTTTACTCAAGAAAACAATGTGTCTTTTTATTCAAGATAACAATATTAATGTGTCTTTTAGTTATAAACATTTTTTGGTATCCAACATCAATTTCGCCCCTTATTTGGAGGGTGTGTCTTCAATCAACTAGGCCTCCTGGACTCAGCCAACGTTTGAATAAGTGCATTACATAAAAAATATAGCACTAGTATGTACTTATGAAAGTACACGTAAAGCTCAATCAACAAAAATAATAAAGACTTTTGGTCACGGCATGGTCACAAACCGACCATTAATTGCAAAGTTCTGGTAATTAGTAATCTACTTTAAGGTACCAGAACTTACAGAGAAAAACGAGAAAAGCCACTCTTTATTGGCTTCTCAGAAAGCCTTCAATATCAGCAATCTGCATCTATACTCAAAGGTATACATAACCATCAAGTTGTATGACTAATAATTACTCCCACAGAGTGGTATCATTCGACACTTTTTCCAATCACATATATACATTGCACCTTCCTTGCAGTACATTCGTTTCTTTGGCAGTCACTATAATCAAAACATTCTTCGGGTACTGATTTCGCAATGCCGATACCGACTTGCTGTTTCATTAGTAATAGTGTCGGTCCAATCTCATTGAATGGGTATGTGCTATGGTTCGTATGGCCATTTGGAAATGATTCTTGATGAGAACCGTAGTTGAGAACAATGCCCTTAGTTTATGCTCAGTGCTCAAGGCCGTTTGGTGATTGCAAATAGGAAAATGATACATGGATTCTGCTTTGTCTTCCTGATGTAACTACAAGGTAGTAAACTATGGGGAGGGAATAGCCAGTAAAAGGTGACAACTTTTACATTAAATCCACGATTCACGGCCTAGTATTTTGGTCACCAGTTATCATCAATTTTGTTGTAGGTGCTTTAACATTTTAGGATATCATTTATAAATGTCAGTAGAATTGTCACAATTAATTTACAATTAATTGACCTATGCACAGTTTGAATTCCTTTAACTATATTCAATAACTCACAGTGGACTTAGTTGTCTTTAACATTGCTCCGTTTTTCCCGAATTAATTAAATCTACATAGATGATATACCATTAATGAAATTTACATAGATTATATACTACTCTAGTACTACTACAAAATCAATAATATAAACTCCGGGGGCGGGGGGGCAAAAAAAAACTACGAAAAATCACGTCCACGAAAAGTAATAAAAGCCACGGTATGGCTAGTCAACTATTGTGGGATTTTAGAAACAAAAAAATATTCGTGGATTTTTTTCCCATTTTTTTTAAATCAAAATTATACCATCTCAAGTTGTCCCAGTGTATTTCAAACACACATTAGAACGCATTTTAGGCGAAAATATATTATCATGAATGACTTTAGTACGAAATTTTCGTACATTTTTTCTGGGGACGGATTTCTATTGTGGCCACGAAAAAAGGGTAAACACTTGGGCACCCCCGCTGGTATTGTTTGTTTTGGTTTTGGTTTTGGTTTTGATAATTTTCTATTTCTTTCTATTCGGTGTTGTCTTAAGCCGGGTTTCCACCGAACGACTTTCATGGTAAGTTTGTAACGACCATGAACGACTTTAAAAAAAGAAAAGCTTTGCTCCTGTTGGTCGTTCAGAAAGCAACAAATTCTTGTTTCCACTGAATGACTAAAATACTGATATCTGAATGATTATTGGACAATCTGGACGATTTTTCCGAACGACAGAGGTTAGAAAAGTCAGGGAACAATAGATTTAATTGCTTTTAACTGGTCTTGGAAAAATCGTTGGCATTTGTCGTCCAGAAATATTAAACAGGTTAGATATTTGGTCGTTTATGAATCTTTCACTTTAGTCTTGAGCAAATGTCGTTTGGGGTCGTTCACAAAATGTCTTAACCTACGATTCTGTGTTTCCACTGAATGATTAAGCCGGGTTTCCACCAAATGATTCAGGTTGAGAATATGTTACGACCACAAACGACTGGAAAAAATTGTTACCATCATCAAATTGTCTTGAGAAAAATTCTTTTATAAGTAAATGACTAGTTGTTTCCACCAAGCGACTGAAATTCAGATATTTAGACGATTCTGGGACATTGTGAACGACTTTTTTCAACAACAGGGCATGGAAAACAGGGGAAACAATAGATTTGATTGCTTTTAATTGCCCTTGGAAAAAATCGTTGGTATCTGTCGTCCAAAAATATTAAACAGGTTTAATATTTGGTCGTTGGTAAATCGTTCACTTTGGTCTTGAGCAAAAATCATTTGCAGTCTTTAACAAAAGTCTTAACTACCGATTTTCTGTTTCCACTGAACGATTTTACTAATGACCACAAAAGATTTGTGAATCGTTCATGGTCGTTCACAGTCGTTAGCATAATGTCATTTGGTGGAAACAGGCCTTTATACTAACAACCACAAAAGATTTGTGAATCGTCCAGTGTCGTTCATGGTCGTTAGCAAATTGTCGTTCGGTGGAAACAGGGCTTAATCTTCCAGATGTTACACTTATTATTTTTACACAGTAGGTAAAGTTCAATATGTATTGTTAAGTGTCCAGGACATAATGTATAGCTACCACAACAATTATAACTACAATAAACATAGTTTGGTCATAATATTATGTCGCTTTGAGGTAATCAATGCACTTATGACTTCGATAAATACCAAATACATAAATTATTTGGTGTACTGGGGTATATTTACTACATTTCATAGCAATGGCAACCCACTCTGTCACCTTGACGTGCACGTAGCCTTAAGAGGGGTCGCACGTAGCCGTAAGGAGAGGTCATACGGCGCTGATCTGATTAAGGCAGATCTTCCCTGAGCCTCTGATAATTAGCAATCACCTTGGGAAAAGATAACCTCATTAATAAGGGCTGTCCTGGAACCTTGTTTACCGAGTTTCCAGTGATCATCTTGCTGCTGTACCTGTAGACTGTCTACCGAGTGAACGAATGAATTATTATGTCCATGTGATTTTTTGCATTAAGTATGTATGAGACTCCGGTATGCTCCTTTTCTGTTCTGTATAATTATGATCCATAAAGTTTGATAACAATGTCATCAACATCTTTAACCCTTTAGACCCCAATCCAGCCATAGCTGCCCGAGGGTGCCAGTCCCCAATCCGGCCGTAGCGCCCGGGAAAAATGATCATTGAAAGCTTATCTAATTCTTTTTTCAATGCTTCAAACCAGATTTCTAAAATTGTTATTGCTATTTTGTGGATGATCCTTTGAAATCCATCAATTTATGAAAATTTAACGGATTCCTGAGGGAACCCACGGAAATCCTGGGGAAATAGAGCAATTCATAGTCGCTATCTGTGGGGTCTAAAGGGTTAACAAAAAGCTGAAAATTGGTCTTAATTAGTGAGATGAGTACTCCCCAGATTTGGTCCTTATACATTAACGTTCCATTCTACCAGCGGATTTTACTCCGAATTTCTAAGTCGCGAGCATGAATATTGGTTAATTGAAAACATGTAATTATAAACATATTATAAACATCGATATTATCGAGAAGAGTACTGAATTACAAGGTTGGCGGTAAATCGCCTTTTGGAATACAAACTTTGAAGTCAATGATGCAGTAGCTAGATCAAAATCACAGAATTTATCCTCTTCCAAGTACTGCCTTCCTGGGCTACTATTTCAACTATATGATAGAATCGTTGATGATACCCACGCTCATCTGTAAAATGTTTGATTCATATTTAGTTTATGTAACAGTCAGGGCTTATGTATTCAGTGGATTACATAAAGTACTAAATATAACCAGATAAGACATTCTCTGCATAAATATCTCATATCTCATATCAAGGCCCTTCTGAGTAAACAGGATACACCTTTTGTACACTGGGAAGCAACAGGAACTGGAAAAGGTATATTGAGCATGCGCAATGGAGCTTATGTTGCTCATGCTGTCGAAAAAAAGCAATAAGCCGTGATTAATAGCAACTTTCCCACAATACACTTCTCATATGTCACTGCCGAAACCATAGACAAGGTCTCATATTCTGCCTTGTCCAATGTAATTCATCAGGCTTACATCTGAAAACATTGACATTGAAGTATTACTTTGGAAAAAAAAGTCTTGACCTCATCTTTTGATAGCGTGTATTAGTAGAGCTATTTAGGTTGAATGTTCTCAGGTGTTACTTAATATCCAGGGCTGAGAGATGTGCATTAATTTTGATGTATAGTGTGTCATATTCATACGCAACTGATATCAATTGATTATTCATGGAAAGCAGGAAAAGAAATATTGGATTCTATACTAGTACTACTATGATAGCAGAATTATCAAATACCAGGAACGAGGCTTTGTAGATATAATATGAAGGTCAATGTTAGTACCAATGATATAATCCATTTCATGTCAGCCAAAGATATAAAAGTGTTTCATAGTGATCTTTTCAATGAAGGGAAAGATGCAGCTACCTTCTCTGTGTATGTAACGAGTACCAACATTGGAATAAATACGTGAGCAGTAGTATTGATATGACATAGCTGGTTACAAAAAGACATTTGTTTCCATGGACCTCAGTGGCCTGTTGCACAATAGAATTTCGTTACTAAGATAAAACAATGAAAGCACAACGAACTTTTGCTTAGTAACAAAAAGTTTCGTTGTTACGAAAATGCAATATTTCGGGATCTAATGAATGAAATTAAATTCTGTAAATTGTTCTAAACTAGAAAAAATTTAGAAAAAATTCAGTCAAAGTTACAGCTCTTTGAGGCTATTCTAAATATAGAAAAAAACTATTGCAAAATCATCGTTGTTAAGATAAAAGTAACAAGGAACTCTTTCGTTGTTTACAATATTTTCGTTGTTACGCAACCCATTGTGCAACGGGCCACAGTGGCCCGTTGCACAATAGAATTTCGTTACTAAGATAAAACAACGAAAGCACAACAAACTTTTGCTTAGTAACGAAAAGTTCGTTGTTACGAAAATGCAATATCTCGGGATCTAATGAATGAAATTAAATTCTGTAAAGTGTTATGAACTAAGAAAAAATTATAAAAAATTCAGTAAAAGTTACAGCTCTTTGGGAACATTCTAAATATAGAAAAAATACGATAAAAGTAACAACGAAATGTTTCGTTGTTTACAATATTTTCGTTGTTACGAAACCCATTGTGCAACGGGCCACAGGGCACGTATCTTTATATTAGGGAGGTTGAGAGGCTGACTTGCACAAACACAAACATGATTGGAAGGGCAAATCTAGGTCAATTTCATGTAGCAAATGATTGAAACTGATCATGTCATGTGTCGTATTTTGGTCGATCTGTATCAATAGGGAGATTTTGCTTTTGACTTGTGTAGATGCAAACATGATGTGGAGGACAAATCTATAAAACTTTTGTGTAGAGTATGGTAGAAACAGATGACGTCATACATCACTTAATATTGACTCAACACCAGATAAAGTCATATATCACTTGATATTGACACGAATGTGACATGAAGGGCAAATCTAGGTCGCATTTATGTAGCCAATGGTGGAAACTTATGACATCGCACATCACATGCAAATCAATATTGGGCAAAAGCTAAACCTTGCTTATATCTATAGACTTCCCCAGGGACGGATCCAGAGATTTAAAAAAAAAGGAGGGGGAGAGGTGGACCGCCCTAATATAGGTTTTGAGGCACACCATTCAAGGGCTAGAATTTTACATTAAAAAATATCTAAATTTGGCAAAAAATAGTGGGGAGGGGTTGCGCCCCGGGTGCCCCGACCCTAAATCCGTCCCTGCAATTACAAGGTTTAGATACTGACTCACGTTGACACACACAAAAAAACATGATAAGATGAGTAAATCTAGGTAATCTTATTAAGCCAATTTAAGAAACTAGTGACGTCACATGTCACGTTCACTTTGACGCTAGACAAAGCCCGAACCTTGCTGATATCTATTGACCTCTCTTATATATATATATATATATATATATATATATATATATATATATATATCTGTTTGCAACATTAGGTGAGCACACACAGCCGACCTCTGTATGCGCAGGAATGTCAGCGCCTGTAACCTCAGCCCAAAGCGGAAGGGTCCTTCAACACTCATTTGTCCTTGCACTCTCAATTTGGCTTTGGCCATCAAGTGTCCTCTTCTGTGGGATCAGAGGGATTTCTCAGGCACCCCTGCCTAGTGGTCACTAGAGGGTCAAGGCCTGGCCCGATATGTCAGGGACAGCCCCACTGACCAGGGGATTGACCAGAGGTCCCAAGGCCACTCATTCCACCACGGTGACATTCCTGATAGGACTTCATCCCCCCACTTTTTCAGTGAAAGCCTTCCCCCCACAGGGAACCCCTTTTAGCGGCATCTTTCAACCCATACACTTCTGTTTTCAGATGTCACCGCAGGTAGTATTGCTGCTCACTTAAGTTTAATCCAAATTTCTGTTGCGTTCATGACCCGCATTCTGGTTATCATTCTTTTTTCCCACAATTTCAATCACAATGTATAAAATTAACATTAATTTCCATTTTCCATCTCTTTGCCAATGATGTTATTTATATGTACCTCGCTGCCATAAACAAATTTTGCCAATACCCCTATTTGTGCCAATCATCCAATACCAATAATTATCGTGAAGGTTGGTGACTTAAAAGTATCTTTGTACCAGTTAGGTATCTAAAATAATTGCAAACAACTTTTAGCAAAATACAGCATGATTATTTAAATCCTTTTGAATAACTGTTACAAAAGACTACTTTTTAAAACAATGATGTGTCTGTTAAATATTTTCCTGTTAAATATGTTAAATATTTCTATTCAATGGGTTGGTTTGTTTTCTCAGCATACCTAGTTCACGTAACATTACCCTTATGTGAAATTTCTTTGATCTATTATTACACGTACAACACTCTCCATTTGAAACCTCCTGCCTGTACATGTCCTTCCGTTTCTCCCTTTTTGCAATCCAGTAATTATAGTACCCTTGGTTCGTGATTGAACATTTCCTAATGTTTCTTTCATTTCGTTATACATTTGACCTACAAATCTCGTGTAATTGATACCTTCTTGTCTCTGAAGAAGGCCGTGGTTTGATTCAAGGACAAGCGGTAATTTGCATTGTCCTTTTGCAGTTTTAATTTTCTTCTGTTGTTGCTGTTCAAGTGCCCAACAATGGGTGGGGGAGGAGTTGGGGGGATCAGGACCCCTTGGCCCTCCTTTAATTCCTCCTGGCCAGGATCCGCTCTTGAGGTCGCACAATACATCTCAAGGGCGGTACACATTGGGTGATTCAATTGAAATTCTCGTTTAATCTTATCTTTCAAGAGACCAGAAATCATCAAAAATTAACACAAAGTGTCAGGAACGACCAGAAATTGTGCTTCCATTTATTCATGTCACCATAAATCTCTCAAAATAGGTGGTCAATCACTTGAAAAGAGTCTGCCAATGTTAGATATTGGTTCCTAGTGACCTCTGATTCCAGTCGCATCGCTCACTGATGTCTTCCAATACCAAAATGTTTCCCTCCTGGCCAACCTGCTCCCCACAAGTGTTTTATTGCCCTCCAATTTTAACCGGTCCACTTCCAGACCTTCGCGACTAGCCTTTCCTACTATATAATATATATCCCGATCTCACCTCACGTCATCTGCAGGGCTGTGCTTTTAACTCTGCATGCATCAAATGCCTGCTTACATATTATTATACGTGTTTAGAATACTTTCTGATTGATGTAGGAGATACGTTTAACAATATAAACATAAAACAATTTTAGCCCTGTGCAGACTTTGGAGGTTGAAAAGATTTTAATGAAATATATTAACTATATGAGCATGTTCTTTATAATTATACCCTTGTGCAATTCGAGATAAAAAAAGAACTTTGCTTTTTAATGAAAGAGAGATGAGACACTAACTGGATAGTTATCAAACTTCAAAAGTTTAATATCTCCCTAAATCCATCTGTTCTGATATGTGAGCTTAAAATATACATACATTTTCTTTATAGCCTACTGGCCATGATGCTGAATAAGATAAGCAAGTACAAACGATCTATTGTAGTTCTTTATGATGTGTATAGATCAGATTAAATAAAGTGCATTTTTTCTTAGAGTTATTCTTTTTAAAGGAATTTGTGATAAGATAGGTGTGATCTCCAACAGTGTGGAACTAAAAGGCAGCCAGAAAAGTTTTAGTAGAACTGGAGGTGTTCGGGTGAGAAATTGAGAAATAAAAAACACTAGGACCAATCAGGCAAGGGTAATGCAATGCAGCTGTAGGCCATCTTTCACACAAAGTATTTAGATACCTTTATAAAAAGAACATCCTCTGGACCCACTCAAAGGGGGAGAATGATATGGCTTTTTCCTCTAGTTTTTTTCTTTATGACCATTCGCTCACAGTTCATTTCCTGAGGCATTGCGGTTCAACCCATGATAAGTCTAGCCTTTCATTGCAAGAAAAATGGTAATTGCTGTTTAGATAAGACTTTTTGAAGTCAAGCACTTGAGTTATATAGGCCTAATTCAAATTACAAAAAGCGGGGCTTTCTTTGATTTTCTTATATACTGGCTTATTACCGTGTATTCTCCCTTATTACCGTGTATATTATGATGTGTCTATTTCTTTTGAATCAGGATAACAGGTGTTCTGATGAATTTGGTGTTTTTTCCGTGAAACTGAGCACCCATGCTCAACCTGTTCACCTAAGAGTTTTTGAAGGAGCAGGAGACGCGTAGGGGCGATTTATTAGGGCTGGAACCCACTAAGGGACTCAACTAAATTCTGGTCGTTTTCACCAGTTCTGGTCGCTTGGTTCCGGTCGAAACGACCAGAACTGGTTGGAAACGACCAGAAATGGTGTTCCCACTGAGGGATTTCTGGAAAAAAAAATTTTGTGTTTTGCGACCAGTTCTGCTCATTTCGACCAGAACAAAGCGACCAGAACTGGTGAAAACAACCAGAATTCCAGCCTTTAGGTGCGACAATTTGAAACCTGATGAGCGAATGATGTTATTATGCCGCCCTGAGCTTCAGAGGGAGTAGGGGAGGGGTAGGGCCGACAATTTGACACCTGGTGAGCGAATATGCCGCCCTGATCCTTTGAGGGAGTATAAAAGGAGTATAAAAGGGAATTGGGGTGACGTAAGTGAGACAATATGACATCTGGGAAGTCAGCAAGCAACCCTAAGCTTCTGAGGGAGAAGGAGAGGGGCCAGCCTGGTGTAACACTTATTAAGAGACATCTAATGTATTGATGACTACTTTTGGACACGGTTCCCTCAGCAGGGTTAGAAGCATTTCATTATTTCAGTTAAATAACTAAGTAAGTGAAACATTAACGTTCAAAAAGTACAAAAACATAGAAACAATTTAAAATCTATAATTTCTATCAATTTCCAGTCGAATGTATAACACGTGCATCATTCAATGGAACAAAAGAGCTTTCTTAAAATGTGTACTGTGTGTGAGACTAAATAAAACATGAAACAGAAGGAAATATTTCGTTCTGAGCAAATAGTTGTCTATAAGTGGGGTAGTTTTCTAAGTGAAGTGATCGAAGTTGGTCTCTACTGTATAGACATACCAATATGATCGTAATCTTTTTCATTTACATTACTCAAATAAGTGCAATAGCGACGACTATAACGTCATTCATTGAAAGTTCTTTAAAATTCTTGCTATTGAGAAGAGTGGTTCTGCTATGGGCCACTGGGGCGGGGGAGGCAGGGTATTTGATGGTTCATCCAAGCTTTATAAAATGCAAAATGTAGGAAGGATTATAAAAAGTAATCATGGGATGGCTCCTAAAATGTCACGCCTCTGCACTTTGTTTATGTAAGATTATTGTTTAGGTGAAACCTTGGGTGTCTGGTGGGCATACACCATGGTTCGAAGAAGCTTTCAAAGATACTGTTGACGTGAAAAGAAGGAGAGAGCGTATTGAACTAGTTTCACTTTTCTAGGCATTCATCTTAATGTTATAGATAAGGTACCTACCAGGAACTGTCACTTTCTTAGGTTAGGTTAAAGACTGGCGATGTTATAATGAGATATGTGGGGCCCTCCGGCTATTTCTTGGTCCCTCAGGGTAGTTCCTATGAAAAAAAGATTATCATATTCTTGTTGTATTAATATCCTTTACAATAAGATGAAGACAACAATACTTTCTGAAGTCTGATAAGTCTGTTTTATGAGAGGGTTTCAATGTATCTTTTTTATGTTTATTTATCGAACAAATTTGTTTCATAAAATACAGTGCTCTTCCAACAGAGGTGTTTATATCTGTGTGTAGGTCGTTTTCTTGTTTTCTTCTGTGATGAATCTGTCCTAACGAACTTTGAAGCCTTTTATTTAGGGCAGCACGTGTTTTGAAAATGGGTACAAATTATATGCTAAAGTTATGGGTTAATTGTCTGTTCGTCAATTGTTGCTGTACACATACAAGTAATTGTTTGAGTAATGGTACAAAATAATGAGTGTTCCCAAATGGCAACAAGTATTTGTATAATGGCAAGAAAGCCCAAATTAATTAACACAGATATCAATTACTAGCACAAAAACATGTAACCAAAAATTATGTCACACAGGGTCATGTAGACCATGTGACCGGGATTAGCCAATGAGAACAAAGATCATAACTATATAAGTATCTATGTAAGCACAAAATAAACAGTCCTTCTTTGGTACTTACTATGTTCACACCTCCTTCTTTCTCGGTAGAACCGCTGCAGAACTAAGACAGTATTTCGATAACTACACGCAAAGAACGAGAACATGACTAAACAGTATAGTTAGGCCGATTGACGATTGGACTTAGATGGATTCTGGCTAAATCATTATGAGTAGAAGAGAACTATGGTACAACTAGAGGTTAGCATGAACCTGCAGATAGGAACGGGGCATGAGAAGTCGGGCGCACGTACAACACACAACCACCCTTCAATGATAGGCGAGGCCCGACTCTGAGAGACTCTTATCCTTCGTCTCCATACCCAGCATGCGCTTGTGCACCTGGGTCTGAGACACAAAGGAGGTGACCAACACCCCCTTTCCTTTTTCTCATTCCTTGAGGGACCATCCAGACCAACGGTCGAGTAAACAAACCCAGAAAGCACAAGAAACCCTCCATGCCCTGCTTTTCACATCATGCTTACCTATAGCCTGAGATATAACACCCACTCAACCATTATAGGACTGCGTGGCATAATGAAAATGCGTCCTACTTTTCCAAATGCATTAAGGTGAAACCATGTAGTCCACCCACACAAAATGAGAATTGTCTGATAATGAAATGCACTGTTAGACAACGTAATGTTAAACTTAACATTAGAACTTGATTCAGCCATCCAAAATCTGAGCTCGAATCTTACCTAAGATGAACTTCCAATAGGAGAGCTTTTCTACAACTTCACCTCCAATTCACCGCAAAGTAACTTATTTTCCTTGAACACCTATCCATACTTAGTTCGCCTACTGGCACGGAGATATGAAATGCACTGTTAGTGAGATATGATAATCGTTATAGGCTCAATGATTTCACGGATATCGCTGACATTGTTGGGCTTGAGTAAAATTGCGAAAAGAAGGGGCCAGTTCAAAAATCATTCTGAATATATGTCTATCAAGTCAGTAAATATTTATGATCAGAGTATCGAGTGTCAGATCTACCATGTAGGCCTTGTTGGAACAACTGCCCAAACCTTTCAGATGGGGTTGTCTTCAGGTCAATAGGTGGTTGAACAACTAGGATCCCTTGGCTCATTCCTGGGTCTGTCCTCGGATTAAAGTCCCATACCCACTAGGCGATTTTACCGGCGACTGGCGACGGGCAACAGCCAGAAAAGTGGTAAAATAGTCACCAATTCAGATAATATGTTAGTATGTAATATTTCAATATTACATTCTAATATGTGACTTGAATTGGTAACAATTGTACCACTATTCAGGCAGTTGCCCGTCCCCAGTTGCCGGTAAAATCGCCTAGTGGGTATGGGGCTTTAGATAAAGCCCCATACCCACTAGGCGAATTTAGCGGCGACGGACGACGGGAGACGGGCAGAATCGGCCAATTCTTATGATCTCCTGTTAGTATAGTATATTGGAATGTGCAGGTTTGATCTGAATTGGCACTGAAATCGGCCAATTCTCAGGGCAGAATTGGCCGATTTCAACGCCGATCTATCGGCCGACTCAGGCATAATCGCCTAGTGGGTATGGCCCTTTAGTGTCATAATGTTATTTCCCCCAACTGTAAGTGAAAAACAAAGAGATGTTAACAATAGTGCCAAAGAGTCACTGATTTCTTCTCCTGAAACAAGGCGCCTTTGATAGGCATCTGAGAGGTACAGAGCAGTTGTTTAGTCTGAATAATTCAGCTATTTAGTCCCATGACTAAAATAGTCATGTAACTAAATAGCTTGTGTTATTTGAGGCCATTGACAATTTGATACCCTCGAGTTTACACACTTTCAAGTCATATTTTGAGTATCATCTTTTTTGGTGTCATATTTACTTTTGTGTCAATTAACACTTGAATAATTCAATTCATCATTACGATATAGATCTATATTGGTGAAATACATATGTCAATCTTAATATCCAACTAAGGTTGTATTGAAGCTAGTTGCATAGTCTGTGACCAATGAATGTATTTCACATGTCAACACCAACCTTTTATATAATAAAAAAAACAAAAAAAACTGAATATTCCTTTTTTCTTAATTTTGACATTTTGTACTGTATAACCTTACATAATCAACATTTGAGTCATTCAAGTGCTATAATTTTAACATGCAATAATCTGAAATAAGGTTTTGGGTCCTCCAAATTCTCTGGGCCAGGCTCACTACCTGCATTGGGTGTTGGGCTGCTATCGGCAGGGCCAGCAGGGCTCAGGGCAGCCATCAGTGTCAGGCATGTCCTCCAGGGTGAGCTGTGAGGTAATCAGGGCAGCTGGGCTAATTAGGGGGATCCCCTTATTAATGGGGTGCCAACTGTTGGTTCCCTGATTTTAGCCATAGTGATTAGTTTCTTTATATATACGAGAAGACCTATTTGCATAAGTAAAAAGGCTTTCCATGTGGTTTCTAAGTATCAGAAATATCTAAGCCCCTCGATCCCTACCCTATGGGCAATACATATAACCAACTGAGAAGGGAGTACGAGGGTGGTTATCACCCTGAGCCGGGACCCCGATATCAGCCCGAGGCCAGGGCCCGAAGGGCCGGCCGAGGGCTGATATCGGGGTCTCGGCGAGGGGTGATAACTGCCCGAGTACTCCCTTCGAGGTTGGTTATGGATTTATTATACCTTTTCTGTTAGATCTGAGCTCCCAAGGAAGGATGCACAGCAATCAGTGATGGTGGGACTGTGATGTTGCACATTATTTTAATGTTTTTCCATATAACTCTTTTGATATCCATCAAATCCACAAACAGTAAGCAGTAAAATGTAGCTAGGAACGTTGTGCAGATAATGCATATATGTTAGTTTTTAATTTCTTAATGATTTCATTTTTTCATGAATTTTAGAAAAATAAAAAGTTTCTGTATCACACTGCAGTGTGATACAAGGCTGGTTATCACCCAGGTTTGTATCGCCCTGAGTTAAACTCTTAACTACTAAACTTGTATCACCCTAAGGTGTAATAAAAGTATGTATTCTTGTGTTATTTAAGGGCATTGGCAATCTTTCAAGTCATATTTTGAGTATTATCTATTTGGTGTCAGATATGTGTTCCTGTTTGATTATCTAGATATCTCCATGACTGTGCAATCTCCTAAATGGTACCAGTTAGCCCTTACGGTATGATTTTTGATTTTATTGAAAGGCCATGATGTTGTGGTTATCACTTGGTAGTCACCACAAAATCTGTACAAGTCATTATCTGCGTCTCCATGTGTCATTCAATACCCAAGGACTTAAAGCTGAAAGATGACTAATGTAGGTTCCTTTTATCAGCATTTTTAGTGAATTTATAAGTGAAAACACACACTTTAATACAATGCAGTAGAATTAGTTCCGAAGAAAAAAGGCAATACAGCAGGTTAAAATTACATTCTAAAAATCAGGCCTCAGTCTCTAGCCAAATGTGGATGAATTCATTAGCCCATTTCAGGTCAAGTTGCATCACTTAGATCTGCAGCCTGTTTCATAGGGAATTAACGAGAAATTAGATGTTTTGCTATGTTAACAGAGCCATTTCCGTTATCTTAAGCTATGGGAGTTCGGTTTCTTAGTTGATTCTTTAGGATAACTTAATGGAGGTTTAAGGGGCTCCAGCAGAGGTGTTGAGGTCCCTAACAGAGGTTTTTCTTTTGATACGCTATCGCTGTTTTATATCATCCGCTATCTTTCCTTCAGGTGAGCATGCACTGAACCTCCCAGTTCCACACACTTCAAACTTCAATTATAATATAATATATATATATATATTATTATATATATATATATATATATATTTGAAGTGTGAAGCATATATCATATACTTCAGACAATTTTAATTTTCAATCTGATCGGGCTACATTTTCACTATTTCATGTTGATATCACCAGACAAACGAGGATCCCATAATCCTACAGGCACAGATAGCTGTATTAAGACAATTAACATCCACATTTAGAAAGTAACAGGGCCCTACATTGAGACTTAGGTCAAGACCTATGTGAAACACCCCTACAGACCGTAAGCCTGGATAATTAAGAATATTATTCTTGCATCATGATACCATGACTTAACATTTAATACTAGATGATGAGTGGTAATAAGCCTGTTGTGACGTCACTAATTAATGACTAGAGAGATAATTAGTAATTTGGATTTGTAACTCGTTATAGATTGTACCCCGGTTCTTTGTGCAATTCCTTTATTTAAACTGCCGAAGGACTCATACAAAAACACCATATTTATAAGCTATAACTGAAGGAGTTTTATTTTTCCAATTGAGATAGTAATGAGTATGGATAAACAACATCTTATTTATTTTCATTTTAATTCCATTGCAAATTTTGGGAATATTTTTGTAGAACCAGCTTTAAACCTAAAGGCTTTGGATAGATATGACAAGAAATTTGAAATCTGAAGTTGCACATGAAGATCATAATTATTGTCATACTCTGTATCTGGAAATATTGTTGTTTAAGCACCTTTGAACATACATATTTTACCGTATGCTTTATGTTGAATCCTAAATGTACAGTGCACCGTAATGATCAGAAAAGTGCAACCCTTTTAAATTGTATGTGCATTTATCCGGAGTTTTACAATGCAATGTATTATTTAATAAATTGCTAGGGTTTGGATGCTACTATTATCGCATTTGTGATTTTCTATCATACATTAATTATTTTTAACAAACTGTAACATTCACATTGAATGATAACGAATCTTCTATATATAAGTGACGAACAATGAAAAGTCACTACGTTTCTGAAGCAATCGTACGATATGACGGACCATCTCCATTGTGTCAAATGTGAAATGTGTACAATGAAATCCACACAATGGAGAATAAAAGACGAAGAATACAATGTTCCTTTTCGATATCATAATATTTTGTATCCCCATTTCCTTTCTTTCAATAGGAACACAATATTCACTCATACTTGATATGGCAGTGATATGGCACACCCATAACGAAAGGACGTCAGCAGCTCATTTTGACAGATGCTGCCAATAATAATCTTAAAGTTCTGACTGTAAGAACGCGTGCTGGCGGTCTAGGCAATCGCAATATATGTCGGTGTACATGTGCACATAGTTGGTCATGCAAACACACGTGTGTGTGTGTGTGTGTGTGTGTGTGTGTGTGTGTATGTATATGTGTGTATGTATGTATGTGTGTGTGTGTGTGTGTGTGTGTGTGCTTCATTGTGTGTATGTACATAGTAATGTGTGTGTTGTGATATGAATTCTTTTCTTCATATTGGTGGTCTTATGAAATAATATTTCTTAGTTTCATTGCACAGCGGCCGAATTTTACTTTTATTTGTTTACGTGTCCTTTCTGGGAATGCTCTAAATTGAATAAAATAGTAAGCCTTTTGATATTATGTATATTTTATCACATAGAACTTTATCGCAAACTCAACCAAATGCCACACAAACGATCCATTCAAGAATTCTGCAATTTATTTTCACTTAAAGCATGTTTCTCGGCGAATAATGTTAGTGCAATTTCACACACTTTAATTGCTATGGGGAAGAACAGTTCTGTTACACAGAATGTTGTCTGTCAAGTTTCAATACAGACTCTGGCTCCAAAGTCCAACTCGAGTAGGGCATTAGGAAGAAACTGTCATCGCTTCTCTGGGGAAGTTTGGAAAGTTTTACTGAAATGCAAACATGCCATATGGATGTATCGCGGTTATGTTTGCAGAGAAGGAAATGGGCGTCTTATTTGAGTGGTCGCTCTGTGGGGGAGGCAAATAGGTGGCTGAGGGTGGCGTTCTCAGATCAAAATCCTCTCTTGATAGAAAAGTAGAACAAGTTGTTTGTGTAAAATGATAGAAACGACAGGAATGGGTGGAAATGATACAAGTGCTGTGCTTGAGGTAACATGCAATGCGGTACAATTTAATTGATTTATTGAAAGATAATGGAAAAATGAAAAAAGTACTTTTGAACTTTTAAATCTACTTCAATTTTCTGAAAATTACTGATTGTTTGCAGTTGTAGGAAACGTTTGATTAAATTTATATTTGTAAGATCCGAACTTTCTATTCTTAGCAACTGCAATTGTGTTCCATGTCTCCATAAAGCATTTAATTGAAAAACAACTGTCGCCACCCGAAATAGGTATGAAACAGACTTGCTCGGCTGAAATAGTGTGCTTGTTCTAGATCTACATTAAATTTTCTTACCATGAAGCTATATCATAACAGAGATTGATGTTGATTTGATTGTAATTGGACCGTGCGTATATATTCAGCCTTTTGCAATGTATACCCAGCAAAGTATGCAACGGTAATGTAACATTACAGGGACATTCTGTTTCACATTTTTGTTTCTAGTTATATGAAATAGACGGCTCCCAATAATGTTGCTGCAACTTACTGCTCTGATGTCTCACTGCAACATTATTGCAGTGTTCTGGTTAGATTCTTCAACCAAACTGAATGTTGTCATACCGTTCCGTTTTGTTTGAGTCTTGAGTCATAACAAAATATTAATGTTATGATAATGTTCTAATTTACTGAGGTCTGAACTTCACAACCTTAATTAAATACATCATGTTACTTGTCTTTTTAGCTAACACCATACGCAAAAGGTATGGTCACAGAATGGTACTGTTACATCGCAGTTACGTCGCAGTGCTACATTAACCCTTTCACTGCCAGATATATCACAATGTAACTGATATTTACTGAGATATTGCCCAAAATACAAAAATTAGTGCATAAAATCCCTAAAACTCAAATTTAGTTTAGATTCTTCAGATGAAAAGCTTTTTTCAATAATTTTGATATAAACGTTCCAAATGTTGGCACTGTGCCAATAAGGCAAATCTCTTGCGCAGAGTAATTGTTCATACGATCGTAATTTGCAGGTTACCATGGTAACCGATAATCAATAAAATAACTATGACACTCTTTATAAAAATAACATGAAAACATTATCTTTTTTGTGCAAAAGACAGTTTGTGATTATCATAAGTGAAAGAAAAGTTAGAGCAAATTAAAAATCATGTCATTTACATAAATTCACCCATTTTTCATGATTTTTTAATTAGTATGGCAAATTCAAATGTAAATACACTGTTTATGGTTTCTCGAATCTCAATTCTAACATTTTTGGGTGACTTGATAGTCTGATTTTCAAATACCTGTATCTCTGGTTCTAATTGGAATATCTGAAAAATTCTTTCAGATTCTGAAAGCATAATTTGCATTCTGTCAATGGTGTTCCTATGGGATTTTACTATAGGGCCCCATATGAGGCCTCTGGCAGTGTAAGGGTTAAAATACAAAATCTCTGAAAGTGCTAAATTTCCCAGCACCTTTATAAATCCTTAGAAGGCATATCAGTTACTTCTGAAGACGTCTCGTAATTCTTCGCGTTTATCAAATGCTATTTTCCCTACCATGGATAGCTGATTTACATTATTTCAAGCACCTGCAGGTTAATTTTGGCTAATTTTGTCGAAAGAACACATGGGAATCTATAGAAATTATACAAACATTTGCCATATTTCTATGTGTAATCAATGAATTTTCAAACCAACTCATAATCTGATACACATCTATAAATATCAAAAAATAGTTGATATTGATGCCTACGATTTCAAACCACGAATAATGCCATGATTAGTGAAAATTTCTATACTTAAGACCTGTAGTTTGTAAACTTATTTCCCAGCATGCATTCTGATTTAGGCTAAACTGCAGGTAAAAAGAAATTTGTTATCCGTGGTTGGGAGAATTCTACCCAAAGTGTTGTTCCTTTACCTACAAAGAAAAACCCTGCTGTTTTATATCAGGAATGCGGTAAAGAAGGATATTAGCTGCAAGAGAGATGGGTTGATGCCTTAAAAGGCCTATACATCTGCAGGCCTCAATCCCATTACACCATTACCGTTTATCAGCCATATGTTCTCCGCACCCGATTGCCTTTATAAAATAGCACCAGGATCCATTAGGTTCAATAGACTATGCTTGTATGGAGCAGGAAGGGGTACTATCTCATAAAGAGGTATCTCATATGGTGGTATCTCACAAGGAGCTATCTCTTTAGATATAGCATTAAGGATGAGGCTGCTTGTAGACTCGATTCTTTCTTTGGCTGAGTGAAGTTTGGGGCTAGATTAATGCATTATTGGCCATTGGTAAAATAAAATGTTTCAAGGTATCAACATGTTTGTTAAGGTCTCACATATGTTTACTGGTCGCTTGCTACATGATTGATTGCGGAGTGCTTTTAGGAAATAACAAGAGCTTGGTGATTAATTTTTGACATAGGTAAAATGGGAGCTATTTATCAAATCTTTACTAATAAGGCCTACATTAACTCTAAAGTTTAAAAAAGATGATGCACGCAGCTTGATGTCGATGTTGAGTGAGCAACTGAAAAATAACCGTTTTTCCCATGAGTTAAATAGTCAGACATCAACGAATCTGCAGATCCATGGTTTCAAAAGGGTTATCTCACCTGTTGCTCCAAAGAAATGTTTATCATAATATATTATCAAAAATACGTTCTGGGCCTTTTATTCAATAACGGCCTCTATACTGACCTTTGCAAGATAATGTATACATGTTTGGACAGTTGAGTCTTACTCTAATGCATAGCATGCATAGATAATGTCTAAACAAATTAAATAAAATCATCGACCTCTCAATGAGGAGACAATTTGAAGAGTGAGTGGAAAACAACCTGTGCTCAAGATTCTTTATTGCATAGAACAATTGGTACAGTACTCGTTGGCTTGCCACATGATGTAAATTTCTAAAGACGAGACCTACTCAACAATAGTCTTTGATAAAAGTAAATCCCTTGTTATCTCTTTGCTCTTTGAAAATAAGAAGACGAGGTCCTATTTACCCCTGCAGATCATTGCACAAAGCTCTGTCTCTGTTTTGCGACCTTCGGGAACATACCTTTATTATTTGAGGTACTGAGCTGTGTGTGTGTATGTGTATATGCCCGTCTGTGTCTGTGTGTTTGTGTATTGGCAATGGCTATTGTCAAGCGTATTCACTGGGGAGGTATTAACAAAGTGTTGTTGGCATTCGTATATGTTGCAGGCTTTTGTTTCACATTGACAGTACTTTGCTTTGGGTTTCTCATTAACGTCAAACACTGGAGTGGAACCAAAGGGGAGAATGTCATACAGAGCAGGCTCCATAGCTACATATGAGAGCAACTCTGAAAATTAGAGGCCTATCAACATACACTTTAAAGGTCCAAAGTCAAAGGTATAGACATGAAAACAACCGTGAGCCGTAATTTAAGCTGAAATTTGACTAAACACACATTTGTGTGAAGTATTATATGAAAGGTAGACTAATGGTTTTGGAAATCCTCTATAATGATGTACGGTACCTAAATTATATGGCGCATCAGATCGTAATAATACTGCTCAAACTAATTTATGATACAATGCCATATCGACGACCTTTTTTCGACGGAAAAGTAATAAACAGAGGCACACGGTATTCCTTAAAGAAACTTTGTGGGCGTATATCTTTAAGTTATATTAGAGTTGGGGTAGTTTCCTACCAACGTTATTCAAATGAGTTAACAGCAGTTGTATCACTCAGCTTTAGATTTCCAGAAATATGTTGGGCCATATGTAAACATAAAGGATACGACTATTCCTTTGATATGTGAAGATATTTTTGTGACTATTCCAAATATATCTATAGTCACTATGACCATATGCTCATGATTATGGCAGCTTAGTCACTATCTGGCTAAGGCAAGGTAGCCAATGGATTATCAGTGTGCACCAAGAATCACAATATCGGTTGCTATAAAACATCGGGTAGCCATAATACATGGGCGATATTATGTGCATATTGAATGATTAATGCAGACCCAATCATAGGGAGAGATATGAGGTTCGGGATAATATTGAGCCAATTTACGTTAGACTTTCCTATTTAGACGGGCAGTGTTTTACTTGTGAGCACAGCTCACTTTAGACTTATGCAAAATATGTACAGGGAAATGTGACCTTGAATACATTCACGGGCATGAACCCTCCAGATGGCACCAGGGTTCCTGATTAGAACTATAAGAATAGAAAGGGTAGCACACTCGCCATTTTGTTTTTAGCTGGTGCCTGTCAAAACCTATAAGCTGATGACCAGCAGACTGATAGGATTCACACAAGACCACAGTAAATGACCTAGTTTTATTTCTAATTTGAATAGGAAAAACATATCTAACTTATCATATTTGTCTGATTTGTATTAAAATGAATCATAATTATTACAGTTTGTTTTGTATTATTGTGTGGCCTATTTTACAAGTAAATGTAGCTGTGTGTATAGTTTCCCCCTTCAGTGCCCCTTTACTGGTCAGAATGCAACTCATTGACTAGGTTGGTCGGTTATTTATAGTGCTAAAAGGGTTTCCCCAAAGTTGTTCAAACATTCTGTAAAGTGATCACAGGTAACAAGTTAGAAGCTATATGCTCATACCATTCATGAACACCCTCCTTTACTATGAGACAAACTAGCCTAGTGCTTAGAGCTTAGAGCTTCAAATCTGAAAGTTGGTGGTTCAAGTCCCACCCATGGCTAGTCAAGCACTTTTTCTTTTACAAATAAACCCATTTTAGGAATTGTTGCAAAATATAAAACAGAACTTTGAAATCATATAGATCTATGCAAGTGGCAAATATTTATCCACAAGTTATATTGTATTTATCACACAAATGTCATTTTCAGTTTACGGTATAGTAAAATATAAAAAGGTTTTATCCTGATTTGAACTCTTAACCTTTATATTTGCAGATTATCTCTCTAACCGTTAGGCCATATGTATCTACCTTCCTACCTTCTTTAGAGTAACATTTATTTATACATATATAATGAATTATGTCAAAGTGCAAGTAGTAGTATTTTATGCTATTTATATAACGGTACCCTTCTTACAAAATAAAGCTATAATTTATATGTGTAAGTATCCCAGGGTAATTCATATATGTATGTTTCTCAGAGTATGAATACATGTAATATAAATGGTTAAAATGATAGAAATTGAAAAATAACTACTAAGATGAACATCTGGGATCTGAACCTCCAACCTCCTGATTTGAAGTCCACCACCTTAGCCACTAGGCCATCAGTTACTGTGATGTCAGAGGCACAAATGCCTGGCTTGTATGAGAGTACAGTTTTATGTAAACCAGGGAGTCTTTTGTTCAGAGCCCCTATATGGGGGCCTCTTGTATAACTAACATTGTGATGTCACACGGGATTCCCCTACCCTACCAAGTCCTAACTAACCTGTTTGAAGGAAATAGTAATGCATATTATTTAAAAACCTGAAAACTATGGTCAAATAAAGGTTTTAACATGCATAGGAGTTATAATTACGATTGTCCATTGCCTATAATTACCAATTGGCATATATGCACATTGCCCTATGTGGTTGGTCATGTGACCTCCATTCATAAAGTCCTTTCCAAATAAGGGCATTGCCATATATGGTATGCTGCTATGCTGGGTGGGGTTGCATTTATTTCAATAAATTTGTCAATTGCCATGTATTGAGCATAAATATCAATAAAACACGACAGCCAATTGTTTTTAGCATTTGTCTGAAATACAAACCATTGTTTTTTTCACAAAAAAACATAATAGTTTAGGCATAAATCCAAAATATATGTCTGTGCAAACTGCAGGGTACAGTTTTAGGTTCTTACCCTGTTAGTATTATAAGTAACTGTGAGACAGGGGTAGCGCCATCTAGAGAGTTCATGCCCGTGAATACATTGGCCTACGTTTATGTTTTCATATCAAGTCTGTTGACATATGCATAAGGTGGTAGCTTCACATGTGTATGCAGGGTAGGCCTACATTAAACAATATGGTTTCAACATCTGACCTTACATGGATATAGATGTATTCAAACAAGGTTCAGACCGTTCACTAAAACTAGACTACTATAGGAGGGCGTTTCACACTGGTCATAATTCTAAGATCGTATTTTCAGTTAAGATATTTGGACTTTTTCAAGGTTGTATTTCTGACTTATGATCGCATATTCCTTTTGTTAACCATAGATTTAAGACTACTGACTTTTAAAACATCTTATCTCAAATTTTGATATGTGAGAAACGTATTTACAATTGTCCTAGTGTGAAACTCGCCCTTAATCACTAAAGTGATAATCTAATTACAACCAACAATATACCTTGGTATGAATGTAATGTTTTTACATTGGGATGAATGTGTTATAACTGTATAATTGTATATTTTATGATAGTATTGTGTAGTATTATCCTTAAATTGATTGGATCTTATTGACAGAAATATTATGGTATTCTGGATCCATATCAAGTGACAGTATATTACTAATGTCAAATAAGGTAAGAACCACAATTGTGGGACAGCATATTATAATCCCTTCGCTACTACCTAAAATCTATATAATGTAGGCATTGAATAAACTATAATCACAGGCAATTGTCTCTTGGTAAAGAGTCACAGTCGTCTTAGTTAGTTAACTATTTACAAGCAGAATTCGCTGTTGCAAGATGTGACAAAGCTTTAACTAATGGATGATTTCACGACCAGACTCTTCCTGGAATTATGCATTGATGCATGTGGTTGTCAGCTACACACCTGCCTTACCTCAGGTAAATCCTCATGGGGATTCCCCGTTATCGTATGAAAATAACATTGTTTAAGAAATATACTTGATGTTATGAGTAAATCCGCGAAAGGGACAGTGGAAAGTATGAGAAAACATTGCAGCTCCTAATAAAAAATGTTAAAGCAAAAGAGAAAGAAACCCATGTTATTTATCTGTCCAGCACTACCCTATTTCACAAACTATGTACCGGCCTTGTCTCCTTTGATATGTGAAGATGGGAAATTCATGTCGGACATTATGCCCAAAACCCATTTAAACGTTTATTTCATGACCTATCCCACCCCTTCCTCCACCTTCTCCACATCTACACTTTTCAATGAAATGCACATTAAATATCTAGTTCTTGGAAAGAAATTCAAATCGTCATAGTTATTTCTGTTTTTGCCATAGGCGTACTTGAAAAGGGTGCCACAAAACCAAAACGGAATATTTGCTGAAGTAAAAGCCCCATCGGGTTGGTTTGAACTGTGACATTCTGTTTTAACGTTTCCAGGAATGCTCTTTTTCCTTTTAAGATCTTAAAGTGCAATTAAGGAGCTCGTATCTTCTCATTTGGCGCAGCATTAGGTGTGATTATTTTAACAGTTCTGACACATTTCTCGAAAGAAATAGTTCAAATATGAAGTAATTGCTGTTGCATCCACCAGGTGGTGCTCAAGGGAGACAGTGCCATGTGTCTGTACCCATCCCTCATTTTGCCATCATCAGCATTTGCTGTTATTTGTCAGTGTATGAACATTAAAGCCCCATACCCACTAGGCGACTTTTACACAGTTTACAAATGGATCGGCGCTTAAATCGGCCAATTCTTAAGGTTGAATGTAAGTGCAATATATTGGAAGTTGCATGTTTGATCTGAATCTGCACTAAAATCGGCTGATTTTACCCCTAGAATCGGCCGATTTTACCACCAATCAGTCGGCCAACTTGGCCAAAATCGCCTAGTAGGTATGGAAACACTGGCTTACTAGTTCCAATAGATTGATAGTAATACTAGGATCCGAGCAATAGTCTACCAAAGAAAACAAATACATTTTCCCTCAGGGACCGTTACCAATCAGGTTATTCATAAGAAGCCGTTTTACATATACCATTTATAAGAGCTCAGCGTAAGGAGGTGTTTCACACTGGTCTTAACTTTAAGAGCGTATTCTGGCTATGAAACAATACATTGATGATTTTGCTAGCGTGAAACGTGCCTCACGTTGGGCCACCAAAAGAAGGAAAAGGAAAAATATTTATATTATGATGGACGCGCTCTGTGCCCAAAGAAAATATTATTCATCATTGATTCCTTCCGTGAATCAAAAATGTTATTTATCTCGTGTTAAATCTTTCCTGGTACATCTTATCATGTAAAAATCACCTATAAATTATGTACATCATCCGTATTACTTATGTCACGCATCTCACGTATATCACGCTTCCCCGCACGTACCACACGTATCATCACGTATCTATCGTATATATATATATATATATATATATATATATATATATATATATATATATATATTTATTGTACATCACGTATCTAGCATATATCAGGTATCACACGTATATCACGTATATCACGTATCACACCCCATAAGCAGGTCAGCACGTGGGCGTGGGCTGACATCATTGCCTTGAAGTTATTTTCTTCTCTGAAGGAAACGTTTTAGGTGGCAAGTATTCCTGATACGCCACGGCCGTGTTGCTATGTGGCCTATCTCTCCTCCTGTGCCCTTTGGGCCACTCACGTACTATCAATCCCCACCGAACTACTATCACACCCACAGCCCAAGGACAAAGTATGAGGAAGGAAGCTGCAGAGTACGTAGCACCGATTTCATATCAGAGGCGTAGGGATATATAGGCATTTGTGGCAGAGTTTTCTGTTGCAGTTCAATAATTCTACAGTGAGTTATTTAAGCCCATGATCCACGGTGTGATTTTGGACCAATTTTGAACCGATTTTGAAAATCGGTTTGTCAAATGCTTGTTTTACCTATGATGGATGCAATTTTCCAAAGAGTTTGGAACAATCTTTATCAGAAAAATTATATTTTGACCGGAAAATATAATTCCAAATAATACGAAAAATGTGTGAAAAGAAAATCGGATCATGGGCTTTAGGTTGGTGTTTTTCAGCTATGCAGACACCGTGCAGCCATAATTATTTCATTTGTTTTGATTAGTGTTATCAGTTACGTCAAGTTCGCTTTAGCTAATCCTTGAACACAGTTAATGTTGGATATAATGATGTACCTTTTTAGCTACAGAAGTCCCCTCTTTCTTATAATTCATCTTGGACCTATTGCTTAGAATGGTAGGCCTAAAGGTCTATGATATTTGGTCAAATGTCGATCTGTGTAGGGAGGCACTTTGGTTTCCATGTCATAATAAGCCCATCCCACATTGGGTATATCCCAGGGTTAGACAAGGGTTTGACAAAATAACCATTTAGGACATCTTTGCCTCCTGGAGTTTGGGTTGCTAAATAACAATAATCAAATTTTTCTATATCCCCAGGTCCCAGGTAACCATTATGATTTCTTGAATTTTATTAATTGACAGATTTGTAGGTCTGACAGCCAGTCAAAATGCTGCATTTCATGGCAAAACAGGCTGGATATTAACGTTAGGGCTGACAGGCTTTAGCACTGGTTCCTACAGGAAAGAAGCCAATACATAAAGCCGCATTTTACAAATTTTGAGAGCAATATGTCAACCAAATTCTTTTTGTTAAGTTTGCATTATGCAACTCTTTTGACGGATTAAGCATGGAGGCAATTTTGAAAATATTTCATGGTAAACTCTAATTTTAGTTTAAACTGGGATGGCCTTACTGTAGCTCGTCACCATCGTCCAGGGAAGGAAGCCCAACTCTGGTCGGTGCAATTGCAGGTACGTGCTCCTCCATGATGTACTTTTTATACCCCCCTTGGTATTTTTTTTCCCCTTTTTTTTTTACATCTCTTTACATTCATAAAGTTCTTCTGATGTCGATGATACACGTGAAATATACAATAATGAAAACATTTGAATATTCAAGTTGTGATATCATAATACATTCTTATGTTACACTTCAATATAAAACATCATTTCAAAACCTTAATCCGTGTTTTAAATTCACACATATTTTTAGATTTATGTACACTCTCACTTAATTCAATCCACAACTTAATTCCCCTATAATAAGGGCTCCTATGAACCAGTATTATGTTTCTCATTCTCATGAGGTGTCTCATGCTCACCTGGGTTTAGACAGTGACATGTGCGAGTTTAAATAAGACCACGCTCACCCTAGTATTTTTCTCACCTTTGCTCATGAATAAAAACAACCATCAAGGTATAAACTTCATCCTTTACTATAGTAAAATTGTCATTTAACGATAGGTCTCTCTAACAGATCCGGAATGTGCTTAAACATTTGGGCATGATATTCAACGATCCATAGTGGGCTCAACCCTGAGAGCAGCCCACCAATAAGAACATTGTGTTGTCGGGAACTTCAAGCAATGTGTATTGGTCTGGCCATAGTTTGCATTCATACATATCAAATTTGTGTCTATTGAGCCAGCAACATACTACATTTAATGCTTTTAAGCTGGTCAAACAATATGACTGTATAGCTTCACAGGTACCAGCTTCTCATGACTGTGTCCTTGTTTGCATCATGTCTATGAATGCTTTCTTTGTATTATGGTCCTCTGTTACCCTTCAGGTGGCTGGGTATGAATTCCAATGCTGGTTTTTATTGGACAGATCCATACACAGAGGCTTAAAGGGTTAAGGAGATCAATGGTAATCCCTGGTACTAATGGGCCATCACAATGAGTCAGTTTGTAAAAGCCAAGACAAATCCCAGGCAAGCGTGTGATGTATTTATAACGTTGCAGCAACGTTCTGTTTGGTTCTGTACTGGTTCTTGTAACGTTATTTTGATGGCATTTAATAACGTTGCTGCAACGTACTGTTGTGACGTGGCACTGCGACGTTATCATAACATTCTGGTTACATTCTTCAACCTAATCAGGATGTTCTTTGGCGTTCTGTTTTGGTTTCATCCTAACCTCACCAAAAAATAACGTAATAACATTCTGATTTGGTGAGGTTTCAACCTCACCATCAATAACATAATTGTTACGTGCCATCTTAATAAGTAACAGACTGACAAAAAAAGTATGGTTGCAGAACGTTTCTGTTACGTCACAGCTTGGCATGGATACCCAGGCACAACCCAACACTTGGGTTGAGTTAGGAGTATGTGGGGTATACACCAGGACCGAAAAACATACCTTATAAGTGTAATAAATTGTAGACCACTCTGTGATTATAGGCATGAATTTGAGAATGCCGATAATGCTGTATGTTGGCCATGAGTATTAGTAAAAGATGCAGAATAAATCCCTGCAACTGAATTGTTAAATGATATAGTTAATTGCCCTGTAGAAACGAAATGCACGAATACTTAAGTAACTGGAAATGACCCCTGTAAAGGTCAATGAGATCACATGATTGTAACTGACCAATAGGAAGCCACTTATGGCCATTAAATGTGGAGTAGCATGAAAAAAACAGTCCATTTCTGGCACTCACTGTGTTCACACCTCTTCCTTCTTGGCACGAACCATCTCTCAACTTAGACAATTAAAGACTGTGGTGCACAAGGCACAAACAGCAGAGTTAGGACTAAGTTAGGGTTAACAGACCTCGAAGAAATATATAGGCAAAATAAGGCCCGAAAATGGGAACCAAGAGAATTGGAAAACATATGCATTTCTAGTCACAATTATATAACATGATTATAGATAACTTTTACTCCCACTGCTGATTTTTAAAATCGGCAGCAAAATAAGCATTCCAGTGCAGTTGGGTTGAGTTGGTAAGTGTGGCTGGACGTTTCGTGTGCGAGGCCAAATCATGTTTACCGGACATCAATTTATTGACGTTCTGTTCATGAGCGGCTGGTTATAGGGATAGAAATAAGGCCAGGGCAGGTATGTCTACTATTCATTCATAGATCATCTGAACATGACCTGGGCTGAGTTCCTCCCTGCCAAAACTTGCCCCTGTTGTATCTTACTTAGATTTTTAGTCCTATTTAAGAGTGTGGCATTCCCAGATGGGCAGGTGCAGGCCTCTCTTAGATTGCATCTAAATATAGCCCTACCATTGGCATTAAAACTGTTCTCAAGTGCACCATTATTTCTGTCAATCTAGGTCAGGAACCCCTAACTTATGGGGCCAGTGTAAAACACCTTTTGAGCAACAATAATTCAGAGAACTTGTTAAAGGACGTTGAAAAATGTCTATAAAGTTGTCAATGTATAAATGTGTCGAATATGGAAAATGTGCATACTATAATAAAGTAGACAAAAATAAGCTTCCCATTGCTGCGTGCATTAGAATATAAAATGCATAAATTTGATTATGTGAACAGTGGAAAGAGCTGACTTGAAACATGCTTAAATTACCCCTCTATAGACAGACATTTCTGGGTTACACTTGACCTAATGCACCAGGGCCACACCTACCTGGTGCTATTGTTGGTACCAGTGGTCGTTGAGACCAGTGCTAGCAAATATAGGCCCTCTGGAGGGGGTTGCATAACTTTCCGTTATATCTAGCGGATCCATAACGGAGACAAACTGTTGCAAAAAGAATAGCGGAGACCTGGCCCCATATCTTCGTAACTAATTTGGCTGATCGGGGAAATTTTGATAAGGGTCTTAAGACCAGCAATTTTATCTTTTACCAAAATTGATGGTATCAATGCAAAATAGTATCAAAGAGGGATACTCAGATGTAAAATTTATTCATGATAGACAGAATCTCTAATCGTAAGACAGTGATCAAGTTTTCCCTGATCAGCCAAATCAGTTACGAAGATATGGGCCCTGAGTGTTGTAAAATCCGTTAATAAATTTCCGCAAAAGCTGAAAATTAACGGATTTTCCGCTAGATAAACCCGCTAACATAATAGAAAGTATAGGATATATTATGTATATTTAACGGATTTCCAAGTAACGAAATTTGCAACACTATGTCAATCCGTTCGTTATGCTATATTAGCGGAAATCTGTAACGAATATTTTCAGTAAAATGTTATGCAACTCCCCCCAGTAGTGAATGACCATTCACTGGTCAATCCAAAATTAACTGTCTGCCCACTGTCTGGTTGTATCAGGAGGGCTCTGACCATAGTCATGCTCTAATGCACTTGCTTCAATTTTTTCCTGACAGTTTTTGGCATCTAAGTTATTGTAAAATGGGTGAAATTACACATCAATGGAAAGCCAAAGGAGTAAGCTAATTTTTGACATAGCTTACACATAGAATGGTTATATATTTCATAAGAAAATGTGTGAAATATAATAATGCATGGATTCCCAATGTACTAAGGAGGGAGTAGGTCCCTCATCAGCCCTGCAGATG
Organism: Lepidonotus clava; assembly: GCA_936440205.1. NCBI lineage: Eukaryota > Metazoa > Annelida > Polychaeta > Phyllodocida > Polynoidae > Lepidonotus > Lepidonotus clava. Next base: position 40,502,858 of record OW387139.1, read on the forward strand.
TTATTGCACCAATAGGCTTTGCCTGTGTGAGGCATGACTTATTTTGGTCGCTTGGGAACACCCTAACGTAAGTTAAGGATCACAAAATATCTTTTTTTTTTTTTTTTTTTTTATTTATTTAACCATACTCACATACATGTGATCTTCCGTATAGGTGGAATTAAGGATCAACGTACAATTTGACATAAACAATCTTAAGAAAACTGTTAACAAAGTGTTTCCACTAAACGACTAAAATACTGATAACTGAACGACTCTTGGACAATCTGGACGACTTTTTCAAACAACAGAGACCAGAAAAGTCAGGGAACAATAGATTTAATAGCTCTTTATTGTCCTTGGAAGAAATCGTGAGTAACTGTCGTCCAGAAATATTAAGTAGGTTAAATATTTGGTCGTTGGTAAATCTTTCACTTTTGTCTTGAGTAAATGTCGTTTACAGTCATTTACAGATATCTTAAGCACCGATTTGTTGTTTCCACTGAACGATTTTACTAAAGATCACAAAAGATTAGAGAATCTTTCACTGTCATTCATGGTCTTTAGCATAATGTCGTTCGGTGGATACAGGCCTTTGTATTGTTATAATATTGTTATATCTTATATGCTATGGAGCAGTTATTGGTCCTATACAGCACAAGTCATAGTCTTCACACCTTAAAGAGAAGGCTCCCAATGCAACCCAATTGTTGAATCGGATCGGGATATGTGTCATGGCCTTAATTTGGGTTTATAGGCGACAGGTGTGTGTGTGTCAAAAACTACCCAGTGGGAAAAGAAACACCTACAGCCAAATGTGCACATCAGTTTAGCTTCATTGAGGAAGTATCATGTATGCACATAAATATCTTTAAACATTAGGCCTAAGTGATGGATCTTAAAATGGAATGCCTGATCTAGATTTCTTTAGACAACATCTCTTGAGGGATAATACGGTAATGTTTAGTGCCCAGAACATCCGTTTGGTTGCTCTGGGACAAAAATCATGCAGTTGAATACTTTAGTAAATACTTTACAATCCAATACAAGCTCAGCACAGGTTAAGGAATTTGAAAGAGATTGTGAAAACGAAATGGTGCTCTCCCCTTGAACGGGCTTTGAAAGGGAATTGCTGCCTGTAAAATGTTGTAGATAGCATTTTGTAATAATGCCGACATTAATATTGCATACTGCTCAAGAAGACTACCCGAGAAATGTACTTTAAGGTGTGTTATATAATGTTACGATTTGGACAAATTTAATTCATTGCTGTTGTCAAAGAAAACTTACGCCGACAAAGTTTCACCCTTTTCCCTTTCTTATTTAACCCAATAGTAAGGTTTTTGATTAAGGAGTTCTTTTATCCCCAATTAAAGGGATAAATGTAATTATTCAATTAACTACAATAAACCCTATAAAAACTGTTATCGCTTTGAAGAGTGAGACTGGGACACAAATAAATAGGCATGGAAATTGAATTATTTCAAGAGAATGGAATACCTCTATGACATTTACATGTCTGAGTTACATGTGGGGAATTCTCCTCAAACATATTTACAACAAAAGGAATCAATTTAGTGCACGTTTCACAAAACACACCATCATAGTAACTAATTTCATGCAATATGACTAACATGCAAAAAGAAATATCACTTTGGTTCTCCTTTTTCCATGCCTCATTAACTCATTAAAAACTCAAAGGTCGCATGAGGTTACAAGCATGCCACACTGGCATTTTGTTATCCTTCAGTTCTAAATATTTCCATCTAGATCCCTCCAATACCTCATGCTTCCAGGCACGGGATGAATGAACAAAGAGCAGAAAATAGCCAATTTCCAAAAAAGTAAATTTCTCTTGTGGGTGTGCGTCTTTAACATAACAACCGTGTAGAATACCATGAATTGTCTAACATGTTATGTCATGAATGATAATGGTATACATGGTGTTTGCTTTGAAATCAAAAGTCTCAATCCTGCTGCTGTGGTGCTTCTCATCCTCTCTATGGTCAAAAACAGGGTTATATCAACGATCAATAGCCAACAAGTGATGTGTGTTTTTCAACGCATAGAACACTGCATAAAAGAACACCTACCTTGGTAAAAGTTTAGGAGTATGGTACGTCTCTATATCTTCTCATGACTTTGACCATCCCAGAGCAAGGTTAAACATTCAGTGTTCTAGAGCTTAAACCATGCCAGCAACCAACCATTTGAACCAATTGCTCACTCGTTTTAAACGGATATTTATGCATTTGTATTGCCCTAATGCAATTACTCTTTCGCTTCATTGATATGTTGTTATTAAATAGAGTATTTCTTTTTATAAAGCTTCATCAGCAACGACCATAAATAAAACTCAGTAAGTGGTAATTTTATACAAAAAGTATACTACCTTCTGTGTGATCAATACATCTTGTTTCAAGTTTGTTTTTGTTTTGCATACTTTCAGCATCGACTGACTCTTTGTGACAAGGACAGCTGTTTTCTTCTTACCAGCGGTGAAGACAACGTGCCAGTGAAGACAACGTGCCAAACCTCTAAAGGCCCGGACACATAATTATACTGACCCGACCCGACGGTTGAGTCGGGTTGGTGTGGGTTGGTGTATGTGTGATACCATGTTTCTTCTTACCAGCAGTGAAGACAACGTGCCAGTGAAGACAACTCGACCGTCGGGAGTGTTTATGACCAGTTCATCGGGTACTGTCCAGTCATAGGGATATTCCCGGGGATGCCACATAATTATGACGACCAATTAATCATAGGAAATCAGTATATATTCCTGGGGGATGCCACATATGACGACCAATAAGTCAAAGGAAATCAGTACATTTCTAATTAATTACTAAAATGGTAATATAATTATTAAAAGAAAGAATGTCATTTGATATATTTTTTGTGTAATTTATTGTGTGCTGTTATAGAGAATGGGAATTCTAAATGTTTTTGTTTATAACATGTATACTTTTTTTATGGAAGTTATGGTTATAGGATGACATGTTATACATAATTCTAAAGCTAATTTCATGCTGAGGTTGAAAATAAAGGTATCTGTATGATGAACATAATTAAATATAAACAGTTTTGAGGTGGCACTGGCCCCCGCTGGCTCTGCAGACCCGACAGTCCAGTTGTTAATCTTCAACATCTCATCATTCTCGACCCGACGGATCCGTTAGGGAGTACACCTGACAATCCAGTCTTTGGGTTATGACATATATATACACCAACCCACCCCAACCCGACCTAACTGTCGGGTCGGGTCGGTATTATGTATCCGGGCCTTTAGAAGTTTGGCACATTGTCTTCACTTGCCAAAAGTTGTATAGACAATATCGATCGTTTTTTGTTTTTAAAACTGAACACTTTTCTGCCAATTGCATTTCATAAAGAAGTGATTCGGGATTGACCCTGAAAATGTTTATTGAAATTGAGATGGCCTATTGTTGTGTTCTCATGTTGAATAATTGCTCTTTTATGTGCCCAGTGAAATGGGTCATTGAACCATTCCTCCGGTTACAAAGCTTAATTTTTATTGTTTTTGGATAAACAGTATTTTAATTTTAAAGTACTAATTGTCATTTTCATTGACAAACTTTGTGAATCTTTTACATTGATTTTCTCTTTATGTATGTCACAATTTTGTTGTAGGGTAAGAACTTTGGTCTCAAAAGCCTGTTGAATGTAAAAACAACTGACATAGTAATAGTGATTATAAGAAGATATTCTTATCCTTGATAAGAGATCATTGTTATTGTTGGTTTGAACTACCAGACGCAGTAGTTCTGCAACTCTGGGTTACTTCAACTCATAAGATTTCTTGATTATTACCAAAATAAAATGAGAAGTCTCTATCATGAGAACTAAACAAGGAAAAGTAATGTTGATAGTTCACGTGGAGAAACTTGGCCAAATGGTCAGCCTTTATCCATTTTCCCTCTCAATGTTATCCTTGTTACAAAATAATTAACCTTTAGACAAAACGCTTATCCAACAGGCCACAATGCCATTAGGGAATTTGATTTCGGTGCACATAAGAAGCCCATCCCAGTATACATCAACATCACATTTTACCATGAAATTCCATAGCAATTTCTTTCTGATTTAATCCCCAAAGATAGAAGTGTAAATCAAAATGAATCATGGTGGTTTAGTTGACAAATCACTCCTAAAATATTTTTAAGTCAGCTTTATATATTGGCCTTTTTCCCATAGGAATCAATGTTAAAGCCTGTCAGCCCAACCTATAATGTCCAACCCTTTTTTCCCTAAACTACAGCATTTTGATTGGCTGGCAAACCTGTAAATCTGTCAAATGGTAAAATTTAAGAAATCATAACATTTTATCAGTACTTGGGGATATATAAGAACATAGTTCTTAGTCGTTCCAGTAATCCCAACTCTAAGTGACAAGGATGGCTTATTTGTCTATTTTCTCCAACCCTTGTCCAACCCTGGGATATCCCCAATGTAGGATGGGCTTATTATGATTATCAAAGTGTTAAAGTTTTAACCATAGACTAGGGCAAGGGCTGTTAAGAGAATATCGATGTGGCCCCTTTCGTGAAAATGGGGGTTCAAGAATCTGTCTCCCGATACTTTATGACCTATGAGTTAATTTTGTAATGAACTTAAACATAGAGGTTGTAATGAACTGAAAAACAGCGGCAACTCTGATGTTAATTACTGAATAAAGGTTTATGCACAAAAAAGAATAATGTGACCCTTCTCTTGGACCTCAAAACTTTCCTTATCACAATGCGCCATTATATAAGGCAATTTACTTTGGGCTGTTGCAGTTTTGTGACATCTTTAATGGATTTGGTAAGGATAACTGAAATGTAACCAATCATGTGAAGTGCTGACATACGGGGGAAATGTATTTCATTCGGATTCACAATCTCTTCTCAAAATAGTGCAAACCATTTTAGAATGTTCTAATAAGGGACCTAGGTATGCTAATTTGAAAAAAAAACAACCATGCAATCTGAACATTTTAGTTGTTGTTGCCATGGTAACATGGTATTATTGCTTATACTGGCAAGCTTAAACAGCTATTAAAGAAATCAACATTCAATGCAATTTTTTCCATAATGCAGTGATCATGAGAAGGTGAAAAAGAGAATTAACAGGGCAATACCCTTAGTTCTCCTTATGAAATGAATTTTTGGATAAAAGATCCTCAGTAGTACAGGGCCTACCCTTTAGCAGAGTACCAACATTCCATTGTACACTGATACCTTAAAAACTGACATGACTAGACACAGGCCCTTTGTCATAAATTGGAACCACAGATCTATTTCAAACCTTTACAACCTCTATAATATGCTCGTTTGAAATACATATAGAATTTCAACCCTTTAACTATATGTCTGAGAGTGATATTCTTCCATGCACATTCAGTCTGGGCAACGCTAAACTTTGGAATCGTTCAACGATCCCAAGCCAGTCTAAATGATTTAAGACAGATAAAGCGAAGCATACAAGGGAGATCTATTTAAACAATAATTTTTTAAATAAATCTACCTTGTCTGCATGAAGACTGATGTTATTCAGACTGAATTGTACATGCAAATGTGTCTGTATGTCTGTCAGCCTGTGATATACGTTTAGAATCGGTCGATGCTGTGAAAGCAAATAACGTTCCCTCGGTATAATGACTATGCGGATTTTTAAGCAACATAGCTGCACAACAAATTAGGAGATGGCTTATGTGACAATGCAAACGAACATTCCAAATGCTTCCAGTACACACGTTATTTGCGAAGTGACAAAAATCGCTCCTATTTCTGCAAAGTCTCTCGAAAACATGTAATTTCTTTCTCTGTTTTACAACCTTTGGATCGCAAAAGAAGCATTTGGCCAAACATTCATTTTTCAGATGTCACGTACAGTTTCGCATTTTAATGTCATCCCACTCAAAATCATCAGCTGGTATTACAAGAACCCTAATGGGTTGCACAAAAAGAATTTCAGTCATTAATTTTTATAATTAATCGCTATTGTGCCACCTGGGGAGGCAGAGTAATCCCTGTCTTGGTTCAGGTAATGTCTATTAGACAGTGCCCTACCTCAGGTTCCCTTTCTTAGTCTGTGTGGCTTGGTTTTAGCCTTCACCATTTCCACCACTGATTATTTCCGTCGCTGCCTTCGGCTTGGTCTTTGTTGAGACGCTCTCTGTATTGGCCTGGTCGCCGTTTTTATCGCCTCCCATTTTCCTTTAATTCGCACTCCTTTCTTGTTTCTCTGTTTTTGGTAGTTTCCTGTTATGGGAGTTGTTTGGTGGGATCTAGGATGTTGGTCGCAGGCTCCCATCTGGAATTGAAGCTGTTTCTATGGGGAAGAGACCAAGTAAACAGGACTGTGTGGAAAACAATATTGAATTGGTGTAATTTAAGTCTGCATTTGTCAACATTTTGGAAATTGATCCTACTTGTCCTGGGATTAATACCATTACATAATTTTGGATCTACAACAATGATGTTTGTAAAGTATTGTTATAATCCTAAGTCAAAATTTAATGGGATGGAAGCTACACGCGTGTAAGGAGTCAAAATGATGAATACAAGTGAAATTGGCCCCATGGTGAAGTGGGCCCAATGGCGGTATCGGCCCAAATTGGTGTCGGCCCCAAAGTGGAGAATGTTAAAATATTTTACAAATTTCATCAGGATACTTCCTTCGAATCACGCACAATAACTTCTCTCAAGGTAAAGGAAATAAGTAGAATAATATTAAGGGGAGCATGGCTATATCTATTAAAGACATAATGTGCAAACATTATTTCTCTTGTCTAGCCACGTTTAAGACTACCTTTTGTAAATGCTGGGGAAATATGGGACATTTGTATTGTAGCATTTCACTCAGGATTGGCATAGGTCTGGGAGGGCGCTTATCTCTGGGAAACAAGGGGGTGGGGTGGGTTAACATGGTTATGATACACGACGTAGGTTAGGGGGTGGTTTCCCTCCAGAGACTAGCCCCTCGTGCTGTTGTCCTCTCCAGGTTGAATATACCATCTATCCACCCGGTCCCCAGGCCTCACCCCAGTGTATAGTCTACAACCGTACCAGTGTATGCATGCTAGCCTCAAACATTTGATGACTAGAACTGTCCCAGGCAAGTGATAACATTTTGTGACCCTACCTTTTTGGTCAGTCTGTTAGTTATTACATTTTCATGTAACAATAATTATTATGCTATTTTATGGAGATTAAAACTTAACGAAACAGTATTAGGATAACATCACATGTTAATGAGGTTGGGACATTACCAATGGACAGTTATCTTTTATTGAAAGAACGTGATCAGAATGTTCCACTAACGTCACAATGCATCGTCGCAATGGAAAATAAGAAGGACCAAAACAGATCTTGACAGAACTTCACTTTAACATTATAACAATGTTGCATGTTAGCCCGGGATTGCATTGGTTAGCTGCTGTGCTACTATTGCATTAAAGCAGAACCACCGCATTTTAAAAATGGTCTAGTCTGTTCCCTGAAATCCCGTGTCTATGTTTTGCACCTCAGGTAATCCTCACAATAGTCATCTGCAAGTTGCCTCTTTCCTAGGGATATTTTTTCAATGGACACGGATTTTTCCGCCTGACAGTCACATGACCTGTATCGACCAATTAGCATACAGTATTAGATCACTGTGCCTTTATAAGGCGTGGTTTGAGCTAAAAATAGATAAGTTACTGACTGTTACTCTACTTGTTAACATCGTTCTCTTGTGTTTCCTATTCAGGGAGAATCCACATCTGAAAGAAAGACCAGACACAGCAACCATGCATCAACACTGACCACCTGCCAGAAATATTAATGGGCCCTCCAACTGGCAATGTGCATGAGGCACGTCAGTCCTATTCCCCATGAAAAACTAACCCCCTCCAAACTGTTAAGGAGAATAGGAGTTTCCCCACGGCTATGGGCCACCTCTTATACGCCAACATCGACATATCCTGACCAGTGAGGCATGAGCCATTCAACTTTCACCTTCTTGCCTTAATCACTCTGCATAGCCCATAAGTTTATATTATGCTGATGCGGCAGCAAAGCAAAACCTCAGCTGTTAAAGTTCTTGCAAGATGCTTGATTATGTCCATGTAATATGCACAGAATCTATTACTTTATCTGCATACGGCGCTTGTTAGATTATCATGAAAACTTTCATTAGGTCAGACAGCCTACACTTCGGGGAAAATCCAAGCTAAAGTCTAAAGTTTAGATGTGTATTTATTATACTCTACCTATAAAACTTGGACTTGCCATTCGGTGTAACCTATTTCTTTTCATTTTCATGTTGCTCTCAGTGTAACCCCCTGGTCAACCAGACAACCATTTCATAATCGTACTCTTGGCTTTATCTTTTCCAATAACGCAGCATCAATAAAACAATATATCCCTTTTAAAACTGATATATACGCAGTCCCTCTATACCTGCCAAACTATAATGCAACGAAACCGTTACCCTAACTTTACATAAGTCACCATTGCTTCATCTGATTAATCCTAAACCCCCCAGCCAACTAGGGAAAGATAACCTATATATAGAGAGAGAGATGCTTCGGCAGAATCTATATTATGCATACCTCCTTTGCTAAACGTAATAAATGAAACTGGGGCCTGTTGCAATGAAGTAGTGGGGATTTGATTCCCTACTTTTAAGGAAGTGCCGTCCATCTTTCTATGATTCAGATACTATCTAGAGATAGAGCACAATTTTTGTAATCCTCTTGAGAGAAAATTCTCGCACTGATGTGTATCCATAGTGAGATTAACAGATAAGATAGTTTCTCTCATTTAAGTTTCCATAGATATCATCATTCTCAAGCATTTTCTTGGAAAATGTTGAATGTTATGTATGGCTTGTCGAACTGTTACCAAGTCTGCTCAATGTAAGTAAGATTAAAACAATTATTTAGTATAAGACCCTTATAATTTTTGATATGATAAAGCGAGCAGCTCAGTGGAGAGTAAGCAACCGTTAGCCCTGCAATTCATATAGTGATGCTTCAAGAATTCCATGGAACCATGGTTACAAAACAGTTTCTTCACTCGCTGATTCACAGAAATATTTATTACCCACTAACCACTAATACCCACTAACCAATTTCAGGACGAAACAGCGCCAACGTTGGCCAACACTGATTGGACAAGACATACCCACACACATTGGCCGTCAGCGTCGGTGTTGGCCATTAGCGTCGGCCGTTGGTCCATTGGTCGGTCAGTTAGTGGGCATGGGGCTTTGATGTATCAGACTCCAAAATATTACATTATTAACTATATGTTAGATGCTGAGTGACAAAAATACCCTTTTTACAATCTGTTTGTAATACATCTGAAAACAAGGGAGAACTCTGAAGACTTGGTACGTGTTTGAATCTATATACACGAAATATAGACTCACTGAAGTTGCCCAATCAGTTTTGAATTGGGGGTCATATTTTCTTATATATTATAAATAATGTCAAATAGGAGCGCATATATAGTGTCCACGAATGAAGGCAAGAATTTTAGGTTAGACAATTCGTTCCGTTTCAAAACAGTGCCAATTTAACAGCCATCCACTTCAGTTGCATGCAGTGGTAGGTGGATTTAAAAACATAAAAGATAAGTCCCATGTCCCCAGACCCTATTGTCTTCTTGTCAGTTTGTGTGGTCTAACAATAATAAGGATATTCTTTTTTTATTCATCTTGTTTTTGTTCTGCACCTACTTGCAGAGAGAATTTAGGATAACTATTTTTCATGCCGATAATTATTTTCCTGTCAGAGAGAAATTCCCGATAATTATGGTCGATCCAGAGAGTATTTCAGGATAATTCAAAAATAATTATCGGCAGTTAAAACATTATCGGGAGAATTATCTTTTGCCGTTAGTAAAAGTTGCTAACGGGAACAGATTAATTATCGGCAACAGAGTACAGATAATTATTAATGTGTAATTTTTCTCACTTATACCCGTAAACAGGGGTACCATACAGCTGCCATCCTTATACTGGTAATTACACGAGCAGAGGCACCAAGGCTATAGTCCGCAGAAGCGGTGACATCATTTTGGTGACAAAGCCTAGTTCCAGGGTCTCCCTGGTTCAAAATAGTGTCATGTGTGTCCTCTTTAAACCATATGGAACTAGCTGTCAACATATTGGCTTTTCTCTAAATATATTTTGCTTACCTATGAATCTTTTAAGATGAATACAGAATGATATATTAACATCCAAGTAGGAAATCTTTAAATACGTCGTATGCTTTAGACAAAATCAGCCATAATTTGACACCCTGATTTGGGGTCTGGGGCACCAGGTGCCGAGACTGACCAGGGCAATGTTGGAGGTCCGGGGGGAGGTAATTTTAACCAGCCGCCGCATAGCCGCGCGGTGATAACTTCTGAACCTTTTGCAACTTTGGGTAAATATCGATTTTGCGACTTAGTGTCTTTACCATTTAAGGACTTTTTTTTGAGTTAGGGTCTTGGTGTGACCCTTAACCACAAAATGACCCTAAGTCGCAAAATTTTGCGATTTAGGGTCTTGTGCAACTTAGTGTCCTAACAAGGTGGATTGAAACCAAACTATATATGGACCCCCCTTTTCGAAATCATGTATCCGCCCCTGCTTCCTACTAGAAATTGTTGATAACAGGAATAAGAGCATTTTAGTAACATTTTAGGCTTAATTTCACGCACATATATTATATATTTGTCCTAATTTCGTGCATTAAAAACTCATGCTAACTATGAAAATGCGCAAAATTAGACCCCAATAGGTCTAAATAAAACAAATAAAACATATTTTAATTCAACTTTGATGTGCATTATTCTTTAACCAGTTTGATATAATATTGCATGCTCTCCCATGATGTTGAATCAGCCTCCCATGTGATTGACTGTGCAAGAGTAATTTAAATATCTTTTTCAAAGTATTTGTAATTAATACTTATTTTTTCATATAAATTTTTGTAATTTTCCATATTTTGTCTGTAATTTCAATATCACGTTTATGAAATAATGAACATATATGACTGATTTATCAAAAACATATAGAATCTGAATATCAATAAAAATGAATATTTTCCACCAAACGGCAAGTGTGTGGGGGGAGGGAGTGCCAGTGTGAGTGGTATGGCATTTGGATCCTGTAGATCTTTCAGTTGTCAATTAAAGTGTGCTACTACTATATTCTTCATTTTTACATTCCTAGTTGTCCAGTGTGCACCTCCCTTTTAATAATTATGGGCCTTCCCTTAATTACAACATACTCCCATTTTGAAAAGATTCTGATCCCCCTCATCCCTTCTTGGGTCTAAAGTGCGCATTAGAATTACACAGGGACATATGTATATTAAAACAAGAAACATGTAACGAAGATGGTGGAGGGTCTTAAAAATGAAAACATATATATATATATGGACCTTGAGCTCACGCAGAACCATTTTTTTTAAAGAGATTTTCATTTTTACCTTTATTTCATCTTTATTTTATGTATAATGCATGGCTTTAGGCAGGATAGATGCGCGATATTAGCCAGATATAGACCATAACATTTGAATATTACATTTTGAATTCTTAAGCCGTAAGGGTTAAGCCTAGAAACAATAAAATAACATTAACAGGTACATAGGTGTATAGCTGAAAATAAAACCGGGTCCTGTGATTACAAATCCTGATAAATGCAAGAGAAAAGTGTCCCTAGATACGGACACGCACCACCTTCCCGACACCTGTCAGGCTAGATTCATTTCATTATAATTATCTTATTATCTATTCAATTTCCCGATAATTATTTATAACTTTTCACGATAATTCTTGCCTTTTGCTGGTACATATCATGCAAAACATTCAATCTACCTATCCTGCCGGGAACATTCTTATTACTTAAGGCCTATTTACACTGATTTTACGATAATTACTTACCAACAATTACATATCAGATACAACCCATTTCCCGACACAAACCACTTTACGATAATTTCTCTGGATTGACTAAAGAACTATTATCGTAAATTGGTCACAATATATTTATCGGTTTTGGGTATATCTTCATCTCTCTCTGCAACCCGCTGCTGATGAATTGGATAAGACAGTGCTTGGTTCATCCAAAGGCAAGACGTATTGAACAGTATAACATCTATTTAGAACTGTCTGGCTTCACCTGCACACCACATATACAAATTTTATAAATCTTAATTCTTTTCTTAAACAGATCTGCTACATCCGAATGAATAGATAATTACATGTATACAGGTACGACTTGATGTCCACGTCCATTTGACATCATGAAGTACCAGTATATATGTATACATTGTCCTAGTGTTTTATGGTGTGGCCTAATCGCACACATTTTAAACTAAATCCAAATTCTGGGCACACTTTTAAAAATAGCCCTGTTGATATGTATAAGAAAATATGATCCCCAATTCATAACTGTTATGTTAACATTTCTACCTATATGGAAGATCACATTATATGTGAGTATGGTTCAATAAGGAAAAAAAAGAAAGGAAACTGATTTGGGTATACTCTCAATCCAATACATATTGCAGATCTAAGTGTTTTCTTATAACCATGTTTTTTTACTGACAATCCAACAGCAAGTATGATAATAACAGGAACTGGCTTACCTTTATACTTGGTATTTTACTTCATACTAAGTATTATGAAAAATAGAAACTAAAAACTGTTATCATTCTCAAAACGTAACCCTTTTCCAAAACATATTGAGATGTTTCTTGTTCATTGTATCTATAGATCTTTCATTGTCAGCAGAACTCAGTTAGATTAAATGAAAAAATGCAGCATCTGACATATAAGTCACTTACATAAACTGTCACACTAATTTATACAATCTATTCACCTGCTTAACCCTCTACCCCACGTACTTGGTAAAAGGAGGGCTTTTTTTACCCAGATCTTTTTATTTCAAATATTTCAGTTAATAAAGGAATTCATGCATGATAATGATCATGTCAATAATGTTTTATTAGTTTACCAAAGAGAACGTTTAAGTAGTGAAAGAGTTAGTCACATTTCAAAATAGGCACTGGCCAATGACTGGTATAGTTGGAAGTAACAGCCAATGCTCATGCTATGCAGACAACCATAATATTCCCAATACTAAGAAGCATATATTAAAGGTTATATAAACGCATAAGCATGCCACCTAAACACCTTTATAATGGCACATGATATGCAGTCTTATAAATAATTGCAAGTGAAGGCAACTTTCGTCTTATCGTCTTTCCTCAGAATAACAATATTTTTAATTGAAAATGAAAACCGGTTCGTATTTTGTTTCAAGGCTATAATGTCTTGACCTTCGCTCCAGTTTCCTTGTGCCGAGGTCCTTTGAAGTCTGGGGGGGACAAAGTACATGCACTCATCAAAACTTGAAACCTTTTGCAACTTTAAACTGTATGGAAAATGAAAACCAGTTCGTATTTTGTTTCAAGGCTAATGTTTTGACCTTCACTCCAGTTTCTTTGTGCCGAGGTCCTCTTAAGTCTGGGGCAGACAAAGTATCCGATGTTGCTAGACTAACCCTTTCACTGCTAGAACCTACCAGATGGATATATATAAATCTATATATAATAGTAAATTCTCATAGGCACCTCACTAAAGACAAGAAATTGAGCTATTGGGAACTGAAGGTAATTTTTAGCAATTCCACTTAGAACCAGGTTCTTTGAATATACTAGGAAAAATCCAATTTGGACAATCTTGCTGCGATTTACACAAATTAGAATTTGCCATACTTTTTCAAAATAATCGAATCAATTATGTTAATCGGAGGAAAATGTATTGTTTTTCCGAAAGTCAAAATATCATTTTCATTTATGACAAACTGCTGTTGTCGCCTTTCTTTGTCTTTTTTTCCAGCAAACCTGATAAATCCTTTATATTCTCTTCGAAGTAAATAAAATGAATTATTCATCATTAAATTTACTGATTGCCATGGAAACCCCTGAATTAAATTTAGTGCAGTTAGGGTCAATATCTCAGTTATTATGAAATGCAGCATGACATATTAAGCAATGAAAGGATCAACCCTATTGACCCTAATCCAACCGTAGTTGCCCGCTCGTACTAGTTTACCGACGAGAATGTTCTATATACCAAACGGCAGCTGATGACACTGCCCATATCATTCAGTTTAAACGTTCTCTTTGGTAAACTTGACATGATCATTATCATGCATGATTCCTGATATTAACGGAAATATTTGAAATAAAAAGATCTGGGTAAAAAAAAACCTCCTTTTCCCAAGTACATGGGGTAGAGGGTTAAGCAGGTGAATAGACTGTAAGGTGAGTGCAACGGTTTATGTTAGTGACTCATATGCCAAATGCTGAATTTGTTTTACCTTTATCTTTATAATAGATATGTACACTTTTTCTTCTAAGTGAGTTCTGCTGACAATTAAAAATCAATAGATACGATGAGCAAGAAACAGCTTAATTATGTTTTGGAAAAAGGTTACGTTTTGAAAATATTCCAGTTTTCTGGTTTTAGGTTCTTATTTTACATTATACTTAGTATGAAGTGAAACACAAAGTAAACAGGTGAACTAGTTCCTGTTAATATTATATTCTTGCTGATGGATTATCAGAAACGGTTAAAAGATAACACAGAGATATGCAGTATCTATTGGATTGAGAGAATAAAATCCTCGCTTTATTCTTGAAGAGAAAGCTCCGTTCAATCATATGGAACTGATCATGCCGTCTGGCAACTGAATTTAGGGGCGAGTTTTGGCCCCAGGGGTAAGAGTTCTGCAGTTATTGCGATAATGTACTTTGGGAGAGAATCTTCGTATCGTTATCAGTATTCGGCCAAAGTCCACATTCCATGGCACTCTGATCAATCATGTTTGATGCATGGTTGCATCAATAGTATTTGCACTGTGTACCTCTAACCTTTGTACATATTGCAAAACATTCGTATTTCTTCTTTTTTTTTCTCATAAAATCACAGTGTATTGATTTACTTTACTAAGACGTGCATTCCTAAATTGTCTCTGTTCTATTGACAACTTTTTTTATATATATAGCGAATTGGTCGCACAGTGTACCATTTGGCTATACATTTCTTTGAGATCTGGTTAGTGGTAAGTAATATACCAGCTTTGATTATATGAACCCCTTTGCTCCACCCACCTCAACCTAAATACCTGCGATAAGGTACATAACAGCTAGGGACCATAGTGTACGTCACAGAATCGCCTATTATACGACGCTCAATTTCCTAACAACCTCCAAAGGAAGTGACAGCCTTTCAATCCCAACCCTTAATGGGAATACCTGTCTTGAAATTGTATACACATTCTGAAACATAATGGTTTGCAGTTGTCTTTATCTGTCACTTGCGACGCTGAGTAGTTTATATCATCTTTCCCCTTATGCATTGGCGGTCTTAAAATATCTATTGACAGCCCCACGGGGTAGCTCAAGTAACCCTGTATACAGCACTCGTGGGACGAATTTGTTATTATTCTTCTATCGTTTTCCAGGTCAAGCCATTATGCTGAAATTTCAAAACAGGTATAATTCACAATCTGCGGCTCCTCTGTATAAAGGGGCACTTTGATTTACAGACTAAGGCTAGGCTGGAATTCAACTAATGGGTTAAATTTGAATTACAATTCAAAGATTAAGGGTAAGCTGGTTCTCATCTGAAATGGATGTGGTAGGATTGGTAGGATTTAGCAAACGTTGGAGTCTCCGTTATTGCAGTAATTTTTTTGTCATTTAAATTGTATTCGAATATTTAAATTTGCTCGTCTAGAACTCTATCTATCTATGATGTGCATCTAAGTAATGCTCAGCGCACTAAGAGAGAGGTTATAATGATTAATTATTCATGATACTATTATCTCTCTCTACTTGATTCAGTTCTGAAAGGAAAATACAAACACGATTCCTGCCCGCTTGTACTTTGAAGCCCCTCAGATGGATTCTGATTTAATGTACTATTTCCTTCAATGGGTTTGACAGGGTAATTTGAGAAATCCATGCCTTATCTGAAGCAAGATCGCTCGCAATAGATTACACAGGTTATAAATGAACACATCAAGCCAGGATTCTTTATTTTCTTTGTAATTGGTTACATGATATTTCAATTGAGAGGGACTTTATCATTGCCGCTTGCCTTTATAGTCATTTTATAAGTACCTGAACTTTGACATGACACTTAAGTAGGCCTATTTTTTAAGATGCATTAGTGTAACATTCAACTGCTTTTTTTGGGTTCATTTTAGTTATACAGGATTCAATTCAAACAGTGTGTCTGGTCTCCCATTGTGGTCCTGTGTGGAGCATTTGGGCACAATTCCATGCTGCACTCCATGGGACTCGAACCCATGGGGTGCCAATCCCAACAAGTGGTACCAACACCTCAACGACGTTGGCCACCCCGACCCCATTAAGCTTATAATTAAAGTACTATCAATTGAACATATGGAAGCAAACATGCAGTCCTATTTAATATCAAAATCAGAGCATAAAATACAGTAGTGTATGCCTTGCTCCAATAATGTAAACTATCCATCGGAAAATCCCGATCTCTTGAGCTCTAATGTATTTCACAGAAGGGACGGTGTTAATCTACTTTTAAGGATAGACAACACCTCTCAGGGGCCATTTCGCGGTAGTCTCTTTGAGGAGGACTGGGTCAATCATTATACAGGGCAATGATTTGTATCATGCAGCTTTAAATAGTCGTTAAACAGCTCAATCCATTGATATTTTTTATGTTGCATAATGTTGGGCACAACTTGGGGAAATTGACCAGGAAGTGAAAAAAGTCATTTTTAACTTTTATTTTTTAAACAAGTATATCTCGCTTAATAATAAAGGTAAACGCATGAAATTTTGTATATTTCTAGAAAAGATTCGTTTGGAGGGAACCTTGTCTCAAATTTTTAATTTAGGTCCCGGTTTTTGTTTTATTAAAGTAGAAAATTAATTTGAAAAAAAATCACCAAAAGTTTCCCGTTTTTTGACATAAAATAAAAACTAAGGCCTAAATAAAAAATCTGAGACACGCTTCCCTCGGTACAAATGTTATAAACAAGCTCCCAAAATTTCATAACGATCAATCAAGCGACAGCTGAGATATTCATGTTCAAAAGATAAAAGTAAGAAAATTCGTTTTTCTGCTCTTTTTTCTTTAATAAGGGTGGGAAAACAGTGTATCTTATGTCAAAAGATAGAGATTTGATATAAACTATGTTATTCTACCTCTAAAAGAGACAGCACGATAATGATTACCGCTTATGGGTTGCTGAGAGGTGTTGTCTATCCTTAATATAAACACACATATATGAAAATGTATATCAAGCTGCAGTTGAAACAAACAAAATGAATACTTGTTATCGAACGAATATCCGGAAATTATCTCCCCAATTGCAAGTTCTCAGATACCGTCGCCTGATCTTTTAATCATTAAAGTGAATTGCGCCAATTTTCATATTTTGTCAAATCGTCTCACCTTAATGAATGTGAAATGAGCTACTTGAGTAATTAATTCTCCCCATTTCTAGCCTTAATCATTGTAACTTGCAACGGCGATTACTTTATACATTATAATATGCTCCATATGGGTATCGCAGAACGTTCTAATTATGTTGCAGAGCTTCCCCAAACAATATCAGAAAGTCGTCATTACATTGCTCCTTGTCTATCTGTGACTACATTTAAATTCCATGAAGCACTCACATCGTTCCTAGAAGTCTTACCTTGCAGCCCTCAGTCCTTTTCAATCTGACTTCAATCCCTCATTACCTTAATTAACTGCCAGCCAACTCAGCACAATTACATAACTGTTTTACGCACTTGGATAGACCGGAAGCTCTGACCTATTGCCTTCTCCATCAAAACACGTCTGTTACGTAAAACCATACTCGTTGTCCTCAGCTGCAAGAAATCATTTGTGCATTTGAAACGCCAAGTGTCAGAGAAACAATTTTTTTTAAAACATAGAATTAGTAAAGGAAAACAAGCTGATACTATAAATATATAATTATACTATTTATATTTATATACTATTTTATTCATACTTTTAGGTTGGGGCGTTTTCGCCACCTGTTGGATAACGATGGAACAGGTGGGAAATTCATCTGTTTGAATCCCATTTCCAACTTGAAGTTACTCTATTTGAGTGCTGTTTGTCTTCTCACTTTGATAGATGAAACGCTGACAGTAATATATGAAAGGTCTAGCATGCGCAGTATTCATTTGTGTATAGATTGATCTGTACTTTTCATATCAAGTCATCACTTAAATGATTTTAGTCAGTATCCCTTACAATAATCCACAGCAGTAGTACAGACCAGTGCACGGAGGGGGGGGGGGGTCAAAAGGTTGCAACTATCCTTAAAGATTCAAAGTAAAACCCTTAAGATAAATGTTGAAAAAATTCACATGGTGAACCTTGCCACGCGGCTTTTTAGGTTGAAACTATGGACATTATAAGCAAAGGTTCCACTCAATGAACCTCGCCCCCCCCCCCCAGCAGCAGACGAGCGGACACTTGACCATGATAAGATATGGGCGAGGGATGTCCCCATTTAAAACAAACTTTAAGTTTCCAGTCTGCCTTACCTTTCAGGTTTTTATTTGCAGAACACAAGAACTAGCATAACCGGCGGCGGCAGGCGGGTGGTTGGCCAGCATGCACGGAGGGAGATCAGTAGTAAGGTTGGGACAGGAAGATCCTACTGCAAAACCTGTCATTCAGGTCGTATCCTAATTTACGAGTTAATGTGCGAGTCAGGGCCCAATTTTTGTAAGCGCTAATTTTTGGTTATTATCACATTCTAATAAAATAACACCAAATCCCATTTATTCAAAATTGAAAAACACTATAGCTCCAACGGAAACGAATGAATAGCCGCAAAACAAATTGGCATTTATAAAGTTGCCTGCCATGTTCATCCTACTAATTTTCCCTGTAATTAAAAATGTTGCTCAAAATAGAGGATTTACAGTTGTCTAACAGGAGGAGGAAGGGGAGGGTGCTATTTGTGTGCGGCACGCCTTAAATCTGGGCTACTAATGCACGGCCCGCGTGCTAAATCGCTTTTGCCGGCGACATTACAATAAGTAGTGAATAAGGCCATATTCCACTCTCCGATTTTACTCCCGATTTTGAAAATCGCCAGAATGAATAATGGCTACTTATAGGCATGTTACATACCAATAGAAGGGATTTTGAATTCTCTTTTTAATGGTATGTAGCATGTATGGGTTTCTGGAATATTTTTGATAAAGATTAAGAAATTACCAAATTCTCAGTAGGCAAAATCGCCCAGTGGAATACAGGTTTGAGTATAATGCGTAGCTTTACTTCCTGCCCACAAGAAATCGTGATCACAACATTGGCTTGGCGTTTTCCAGCTAACGAGGTTGTCTTGGGGACGGAACATGGCCAGATTCTGATACAGGAATTAAGCACTACTCTCAACTAGCTGCTTAGATTTTGGGTTTGCTTACAGTTGCAGCCAAGGATGTGACGTCGCAGAATGTCGTATAACGGTGCAGAACTTCAAAAGAAACCTCGTATAACGTTTCGGTTACGTCGTTTCTTAGGGTGTTTCTGGTTGCACTTGCAGAATTATCTCAGATGACAGGTTCCAGACAAATGCTAAATGTCTTTCTTTTCAAAACCTATGAAAATTATTGTCAATAACTGACTGATGATACGTATACCAAGCATTGTCTGGAAAGATAGGTGGGCGTCGACTTCCATATGCATCTTGGGACTTTATAAAGTCAGTGGTGCAAATAGACTGCGTGTGAGCTTGCGTGTGAACTTGATGAGATTACCATCGCAAACCCTTGTCTTTTCTATGCTGGGAACGCAGTAACTGGACTATTGTTAGGGGCCTTCCATAAAGTATGTACGCATCATGGGGGTGAGGGGGGGTCTAGAATTTTTGAAAATTTGCGTACGTGCCTGTATAAATCCAATGCGTACTTTGACCTAAGGGGCGGGGGGGGGGTCTGAAAATTTTGAAAATTTGCATACGTACTTAATGGAAGGCCCCTTAATTCAAAGACAGTTCACATTCTTAGCTATTGGAGGAAATGGAAATCTAGAACTTTCAACATTAATTGAATAATAATGAAAGTGACGATTGGAATAAATTATTCTAACATATAGAATGTGTATACCTTCTAACTACAAAGGGGATGGAGATAAATTCTCAATATTATACTCAGACTATTCGTTTGGGTCTAGATATAAAGCTGTCTTTTATATATCATAACAAAAGAAAACGAAACTATGGGTTCATCAGTCAATGCCTCCTTTTCCTGTAAATCAGATAGTAGCATTTCTTGCTTCCATTAATCTATGGGAGTTTAAAATAAAGATTCTGGTTCCAATTCTAAATAACTTGTCCTATCATAATATTAATTTTGTATCTGATATGTTTAATGGAAATAACAATAGTTTTTGCAGTGATACAATCTTTCTCACTATGATTTTGCTACAATGTATTCCTCTCTGATGCATTGGCTGCCGACATCAAAATCTATGAAAAATATTCCTTCTGCGTTTATTACAGTTCTAACTTCAACATCCAAACAGAAAACGAAACTCGTGTCAGTATAGTTTTATCAACTCTGTCTTTACTGTGACGCTACCAGCTGTTAGATCGGCACTTTTAATTCGTATACACATTGGATCACATAGTCTACAATTGACAATTTGACGTGCCAATCAGGAGTTGGGACCGGAGAAAAATCATTTGCCCACAAAATCGGATTTGTCCCCTGCTTATAAGCTTTACAAAGTCCATCATTCCGGCCTGCAGGTTGTGTTTGTACATAGCATTAGGGCCCACTGGTATAGGGAAACAAAGTGGTTCATTAACATGCAGGTAGCGTTATAATTAATAGCAGGGAAGCAGGGAGGTTTAGATATTCAATCGCGTCAATGTGAACGTGCCATGTGACGTCATTAGTTTCTACCATTTGCTACAGAAAATTGACCTAGATTCGTCTACACGTCACATTTACGTTGACGCAGACGAATATCTAAAACTTCCTTTTTGTTCTACGTCTGATCTAGAACAGGGGTCTGCCAAACTTAGTCGGTTCATTGTTTGGTATGTACAGTAAGGATAGAATAGAGGGAATATACACTCATACAAACAGGCAAAACACATTATGTACATCATGGAAAATACCTCAGTTCTCTGTTAGTAATCTGATTGATAATTAAGAGCAACTGTCCGCAATTCAATGTCCCTATGATTATAAAGCCACGTGGCCAAACAGTGTTGCTTGTATGTACACGTATTCCTCTTCCAGATGATGATATGGTCTTAATAATCTACAGGATGATGAGTTTTGGTGATATTAGATCATACTACACTGTCAGTCTTACTCAAACCAGAAATCCTGGTAAACAAACCTGGCAGCGAAGATATTGTTTCCATTTATCTCATTTAGGTTCATACAAAGACATTCAAATTGTCACCTATCCTCCGGGATAGTCTCTCCAGTAGGTAGGAGGTACAAATACTGATGGCTCAATACTTATGAGTTCTAAAACTACTTCCATTAATACCTGTTTTGCTTTAGTATCCTTTCGTTTATTACACGACTTTTTCCTCTTTGGTTGTGAATAGAAGACCTTTATGGCGCCTGATGGTCACATGCCAGAGCCAGTTACCTTACGCCACCCTTACGTCACCCTTACGTGACCATCACATTGCCCTTACATGACCATCACTGTGCCCTTACGTTACCCTTAGACCACCCTTACGGGACCACCACATCACCCTTACTTTGCCCTTACGTGACTATCATGTTGCCATTAGGTTGCCCTTATGTCGCCCTTACGGGATCATCACGTTGCCCTCATGTTGCCCGTACGTGATCATCACGTCACCCTTACCCCCTACATTATGCTTAAAGGGGCTTTCTCATCCGTGCGACGGTAGTGAATTAATACATTGTAACTCCCTGCCTGGCACACCAAATTCACGACGTGACCAATAACGTCGCCGGACTACGTTCTAACATCACAAAACAGGTTACCGGCTGCAGTGTCTTTAGGCTAATGTTGGCGTATGTTAGCCTAACAACACACGGACGAGACAGCCCCTTTAAGTTGCAGACGCATTGTGGTCTGCTAGCCTGCTTGTCCATAGCTCTCCTCATACTTAGCCATGTCTTCACATTGTTTCAGTATAGCCAGTATAGCTACAGTGTTTCCTTTGATGACAGCCAAGAAGGAAACAGGCCTGGGCAGGTGGGCGGATCTCCTAGCGCCCTCCGGAGGCAGTAGACAGTTGGTATGAGTGCAGGCTTAATGGATGTGTCAGGATGGATGTAGTTAATGTCCAGTGTCCAGTGTCCAGTAAGGCAGGGCCAGGAGTGACCAACTGGACATGTTGTCCACTAGCACTCACACAGGTCATGTTGATATAATAACACATGCTGGTCTTCTTCATGTCCTCCGTTGTTATAATACTTATTTATGATAACCCCATCGCCTTTGTTGTAATACTTGTTGTAATACCCCGACCGCCGCCAACACCACTTTCCACCACTCAACGTTTACCGCTCGTCTTAGCTGCAGGCCTGCTAATAGTCGCGACCTAGACAAACTATTCTAGCAAATGGTTGCAATATGCAAGTTTTGGAAAACTCAGAAGTTGTAACAATATTAATGGTAATGGCCATATGTACCGATATTGGCGATACGTTTGCAAGGCCAGATCTGTCGAAGGATACTTTTTCATGTATGAACTGCAACCAAGGTTATAAATCTGTTTTAATATTAATAGATGGTCGCGACCAACAGCATTCTTTATGATTAGAATTTTCATGCAAGCATTTGTAAGTCTGGCATGAGCCAATTGTGTAACAAGTTATAGTTCTGGGCTGTTATAGCAATCGGTCTGAACAATTGATTGCCGCCTACAGGCATCAGCTGACGAGCGGTTGCGACCTGCAGCAAAAGTCACCCTTTTATTAAAATCCATCACTCAAGGCCAATAGTGTGAGTCACCAAAGCAAAAGCAGCAGTGCCAAGAGACTATTATTACTAATAATCATAACAATAACACCTCAGTATTGTTACAAACACTTATCGGTATCGATAGTAATAACAACTTGTTATTAATGATAACACAGTTTCAGCATGATACTGCCTATTCAGAAGGACTGCTGGTCCTCTTTTTAACTAACTACAATAAACACACCTGTACAAAATGAAGAAAACTGCTTTGCATGTGCACTGTTTGGGTTATCATACAGAGTAAAAACCGCATCTCTTTTCGTTGAGGGTCATATACATGTATATAAATATTGTATATACACACATAAGTATACATGTACATACATACACATATAGACATACGTATAATATGCATATATAATACACATATGCATATATGTAGACATATGTATACATATATATTTCATATAATCATATATAATACATTTGGGTTATTTTGGGTGGTCTCAGAGCAGGGTTTCGTTGGTGGTGACGGTGGCGTTGGTGGTCGCCCGGATTGCTTTATACTCCCTTTTACAAATGTTCTGTACCAAGACCTGGCGGAAGCGCGTGTTAAAGAGGAAGTAAATGAGGAAATTCACCGAGGAATTCACAATCACCAAGGTGTTACTTATGCGACTGTAAAAGAACTGGAAGCCGCCGCAGTTACGAGCGTCATCGTCGAGCACGTTCCAGAGTATCTGATTTACGAGGGCTGGCGATTGGCAGAGAGTAAAAACGAGCACAACGATGATGAGAACGAATGTTACATTATTGTCTTGTTGCTGCTGGCGACTCTGCATCTCCATGCGCTTCTTTCTCAGCGCCTTGAGTGCATTGATCAACTTAATGTTGAGCACAGTTAGAATGAAGAGCGGCAGGATAAGGAGAAACACCAGGTAGAAAATGTTGCCGTAGACAATTAAGTAGATTTTGTTCGTGCCTAACTCGGTGTGGCTTGGGACGACTACCGTCTCGTTGTTTGCATCTGGGAGCCAGAGCAGTTCAGACTCGAAGAACTTGGGCACGTTGTAGAGCACTGCAAAGACTAGAACGATGGCTAGCTGCTTTTTGGCCTGGGCTACAGTACAGAGGCGGGGTGCTTGATATGGCTTACACACGGAGATATAGCGGTTCACCCCTACCAGAACAGTCACCCATATAGTCGCAGTTTGCGCCACAAACGCCAGTGGCAGCCCAAAGACCAGCACGTAAGGGTTAAAGTTGGAGTAGCCCTTCAGCATCTCAGTATATCGCACAAAAGGGTTAATGCAGTATAAAGGGAACACACAGACCAACATGACTGTGTCAATAAAGGAGAGTCCCTGGAAGAGGAAGGACGTGGAGGTTTTCACGTTGTCCTTCCAGAATACAATAAAGGCGGTCAGGTTGCCCACTGTTCCTAGAATGCACAGCATTCCCACCACTATGGTGTAGACGACGAATGAGTATAGGAGACACCCTGCAGGTTCTACCCCTCCCCCGACGTGCGGCTGGTGAGCTCCGCCCCCAGCCGAGGCGTTGACCGCCCCCGTCACGTTCTCCATGGCGCTGATGCTCATGCTACTGCTCGGAGCTGCTCAGAGCTGCTCGGAGCTGCTCAGGGATCCAAACCCGAGCTACTCGTCCTCACCAAGCGACCGGCATCAAAGTCAATGATTTTTATATCTGCCTGTATTCAAAGCCAAAGACGCCAGCGGCAGACATCCTATTTTGACTATTGAAATGTTCGAAGCAAATTGTTATTCCTTGAGCTGCTCCTTGAAGGTGGCTTAGACCCTGGAGTGGTTTCCACCGTTTGCCTTGGTCTCATACATCCACTCCGTGTGCGTTGTTGTAAGAATAACTCAATGATGTCTTTCAACAGTCCCACTCACTCGTGTTTGTAGCGAAAACGTTAAGCTGTTGAGCTGATGTGAGCAATTAGCAAATTGAGTTCTAGTGGCAGAAAACTTCGAGTATGATTGTTTACAGAGTTCTAACACTTCTCTGGTGTAGCAAATGTCAGGGTGGCTATCCCCCACTCCAATCCCCTAGTTGTGTGCGACAGGGCTTCCATAGTTAGAGCAGCTCGCCTCCGCCCCTACCGCCATTGCTCACCTCCTGCTCACCTGCTCACTTAATCAGCACTAATTAGCCGCCCACTGATCCTGGTTAATCCCTGTTAATCCCAGCTAATCCTTCGGACTGCCACCCAACAAATCCGGCTCGTCGGCGAAAATCAATCCCATCCGCACGGCCGGCACCTGCAACGGAAAGCATAGCGGGAATTAGAAACAGTGAGGAAATAAGGGATCGTCTGAGGGCAATTATGTTTACACTTGGATTATAGATGCTAATTATGTCCAGGTCTGTGCGTTTGGTAATCTGTATTGATGTGGACTTGTTATACGCGCTCGAATACTGGACAAGTCGAGGTATGTTTCAACAATAAATCAATGC
Source organism: Lepidonotus clava (assembly GCA_936440205.1). NCBI lineage: Eukaryota > Metazoa > Annelida > Polychaeta > Phyllodocida > Polynoidae > Lepidonotus > Lepidonotus clava. The sequence continues at coordinate 40,528,297 of OW387139.1, forward strand.
TACACAGTTATGATGACCCCCCGCATGCGCAGTAACTAATCAATACCCTGGATATATTATGCAATGTTTGGTAATTGGTCATAGAAATATCATTAATTAAGCCCTTTCTGGCATAAGACAAGCCAGCTAATTAGGCTATTGGTAAGCATCTTCCTTCCTGCACAGCGCCAAACACGGATGTAGGTACATCAACAACAAAATAGGATAATTCCCAATTACAGGTGAAACATCTAGCCCTAGGCCTGTTATTAACATAACTTGTGGTAATAGACGTAGAATGGGAAATTGGACTGGACAATAATAGCTGAAAGTAATATACCAAATAACTTCAGATTCACAACAAGACGTTTACATCACAGTTCGTGATCATCGCTGTACTTATTAAGGGCATAACGTACATGTTTTTCTGGAATGTATCAAACATGGCTTCGTTTTGGTTAAGAAACGTCACTCATTATGATTATTATGAATAGGCGGAATATAACACAGTTAGTTTTATTACGAAAGCCCTCCTTTCAATGTAGTTGTTGGCCAACATCTTTGGCAAGGATGTATAGCTAATGAAAAAAGCTTCAAAGCGATATGGATACAGCTTCAACTTATATATGTATGTAAACCAAGACCATTGGTATGATAATACTTTCTAATCAAAGTATGAAGTTTGAAAGGTTGTGTTGAAAAAATAGCTAGCATTATCTTCAATATGTGTCCTTACAAGGATATCATCTCTCTGTTTATTATAATGGGACACATGATAGACTATGACAGCTGGTAATCAATCGGGTCTACCATAGTAAATATAGAAGGACTGAAAATGGACTATATTCTAAAATCAAAGATGGTTTTATCCCAAACTAATCATACAAGCACTGCATATTTTGTTGAACTGTTCATCTAACAGTAAACCAACACACGGTGTCTTACCCAGGGTTATGGAAGTGTCAAATTTTGAAAAGTATAAGTTTCATAAAAAAGAAACATAGCTAATTTGGACGAAATTGTCAACTGGAACCCGCTCAGATTTACTTGAAACTCACTCAAATTTCCAAGAACCCCACAAAGTTTTCAGGAACCCACCCATATTTTTCAGGCAGCCCCTCAGATTTTTGAACTGGGTAGGGTCCTGTAACACTGACTTCTGAGTGCGCATTCTTCTTTATCCAAATTCTCTGACAAACCAACCCCTCTGTCCAGCTACCGCTGACCAAACACCCTCTATCAATCCACCACAAAGGCTACCACCTCACACCACCCCGCCCTGTTGCCAAATGACCTTTCAGCCGAAGCCAAATTCCATTTGCTCGTCGGACGTGACACACTGGATCCAATCGGATATCCTCACTCCTATGTTTCAAATGCAATTGCAACGGTGTTAGTCGACAAGTAATGGGTAGAGGGGAGTTGGGTGAGGGGGAGGGCCCTGCTTGACTTCTTACAGTATTGGTGGCTTAAAGCCCTGTTTTCACCAGCCGATTTTACTACCGATTTGTTGGTAATTTGTTACTTTTAACTGGTAATATGGCAAAGGATTATTTATCTTACATACCATTTAAAAGGGAATTAAAAATGCTTTCTAATGGCATATAACATGTTCATGATTAACCAATATTCCCACTGCTGATTTCTGAAATCGGGAGTAAAATCGGCCGGTGGAAACAGGGCTTCAAGGCGGTTTCTCAGTCCAATATAAAGTAAATAGTTGATAGTCCCATTACGGTAGGCTGCGACTTGTTTTATTGTAAATGTTTCGTTGATACAGAGATTGTTTGCGTCGCTAATGAAACTCTGCTGGAGGTTTAAAAAAAGGGGTTTCACCAGGGAAACCTCCATTAGGGTTTCGGGAACCTGTATTAAACAGCTTAAACAGCTTTATAACCTTCTTTAGGTTAAACTGAAAACTTTAGTTATGAAAGTTCGGAACCAAAGTAGCATAAATAACGCCAACAAATGTTTAGATCTCGGTTAGCTATGTAAGGTGAACCTCTTGTAAAGATATCTTTTCTTTTCCAACGTGTTTGTTTCTCATGTAATTTAAGGATAGACACCAGTGGTCTACGGCCAATTTAAGAAATCATCAATGAATTCTTTAATATCGCTCTCATCCTGACATACCATACACCATTTGAAAGGTCATATTTTTCTCTATCTGTTGATTTCAATAGAATTATAAAGAAGTTAAAAATTCACATTTTATCAATTTTAAACTGATTTTTTCACTTTTATTTTTTTAACATCGATATCTCGGTTAATACTTAACCTACATGAATAACATTTTGCATACATGTTCATGACAATCCTATGCAGGGAAGTGTGTCTCAGATTCTTGATTTAGGTCCTAGATTTCATTTTATGGCAAAAAACGGCCAAAAACGGGAAACTTTTTAGATTTTTATGCATTTTCATTTTCTACATTAATTTTCATAAAAACATAACTAAGACCTATATCAAAATTCTGAGACACGCTTCCCTCCATCCATATGTCAAGAAGATGTACTAAAAATTTCAAGGCTATAGGTTAGATAATAACTGAGATACCAATGTTCAAAAAATAAATTTTAAAATTGAGATTTTCAGGTTTGTGCCCATACTGTACAGCCACTGTTCTGCCTATTTTTATATAAATTATACCAATAGTTATGGTTCTTTAGGGGCTATTCAATGATGTTAATTATTAAGAAATACTATCTGAAACAAATCTTTTAATTTTGATCAAAGAGAGTCACGCTATCCACACCTTAACCACTGGTGTCTATCCTTAAGTTGTGTTGCTATGTTTATTATACCCACTGATAAAATTATTTTGGAACGAGAAATCTAAATAGGGTGAATTAATTGAATGTGCAGTTTTGCAGATGAACATATGGGGGGAGGAAGTTTAGGTTTAGCTCCAGGGGACTAATGTAAGCAGCCTAGGGCTACACCCCTAAATAGTTGTAGTTACATACCCCTGTGGCCACAGGTGGTCATGTTTTCCCTCTCCCTCCATACACCTCTAATTAGGTTGTAACTACAAACCCCTCTCATATAATCCCAGTATTTAGTTCCAAGTGTTAATAAAGTCAGTATTCATCCAGCCTCCAAATGGAACAGACCTGCCTCAGAGTTGCTCATTTATCATGTATTTTTATACTTTGTTAGTCTGCCATAAAATTGGCTGACAATGTATGGCATGCACTGCTTATTTTACACATACAGTACGATTCTACTACGAAACCATTACATTGGTACATCTTATCTAAAGACCTCTATAGATACCCATATAGATAGGTGAAGTGTCCCTTAAACGTCAATGTAATCTCCATGACTGGATAGGCGTACCCCTTTGGCTTCATAGACCCAAGTGTTTATTTATTACAAGTAGATTAGTAGGTACCATGCTGGTACTACAACTCAAGTAAACAGACCATTTGGGTGATACATGGAAACACTTTCTGGAACAACTGCGAAGGTAAAGCCCGATACCCACAAAGCAACTTTTACACAGTTTGGCAACAGATCAGTGCTATGTTCACCTGTTAGTATGGTACATTAATATCTGCACGTTTGATCTGAATCGTTGCTATAATCGGCCGATTTTAGAGGCGGAATCGCCCGATTTTAGCGCCGGTCCGTTTCCCAACTATGTAAAAGTTGCTTAGTGGGTGTGGGGCTTAAGGGTTGTTTGGCTGGCGTTTTCTTGATAAGAAGCTAAGCAGCTAGGGGCATTCCAAAATCTTTACCATGATCCTAAAAATAATGTATGTCCTCATTACTCGGTCTGTTATGTTTTCCGATTCTAGTTGGACCTTTGAAGATTATTTCTGGTGTGGAAAAGGAAAATGCAAGATTCATATTTGGGGAAAAAAATATGCTCCTATTTTCCCAATACAAATACCTATCCTCAATGGTCATGATTGTATATTTCATAGACAACAATATCCATTGATGCTAGGTAAAGAGGAAATACAAATAAAACACCGAAATGGCGCATCCGTTTTGTCAGTGCACGATGGAAGTTACATTACAAAAGAGGATAGATGTTCTTTGTCGGTGTAATTACAATTCGAAAGCCAGCGGTGGGACAGATCCTATATTTATCCCTGACAAAATGCGGCTAGGGACACGCTGACATCCTTACACAAGTCATGAAATGTCCACACCATTCCGACTGGCTGATATTGGCTTAATACCAGTCGGACCGAGCGGCCATTTGACAGCCTCCAGGAGCCATGAAAAGGCCTAATATCAGACAGATGGGTGGTGGCCCGCTCCAGGGTCGAATTTCGCCGTCAGAGGGAGCAACTCGCGCCTGGAGGCCTTCCGCTACGTTTCATCTATGAGCAGCTCAGAACGACTCAATGCGGAAAAAAGGTAAAATAAATCAGGATAAAACAAGAAAAAATAAGAGAAAATTGTAGAAAAATACCGAAAAAAGGGAAAAATAAAAGAGAGAAAAAACATAGGAAAAAGATGGAAAAGGGATAGAAAAATATCGTTGCAGCAAGCCCATATGGGGGACGGGATTACACTTGCAATGGTTCTTATGGAGATGGAATGACATCGGGTTCCCTGGCCCAACTCGACTACACATACTCGGATAGGGTGTTTTTTGGACCCTGGCAGGCGGGGACCATTCTGTAATTGGATGTAGGGGCTCGCTGTAGTATGACTCTGGGCGTATGGAGTCTGTAACCACCCCCCTCTGCACTTTCATGGGATTCTTTAGGGGATTACTGTAGGTTGGGGGTTGGGGGAGATTTGGGGGAGCAGGCATATTGGCTTATCACATCTGTAATGCTATCAGTGAGAGGCACCTCGTAGCTGGGCTGTGGAGGCGATAGGGCTGTGAAAAGGCGAGGCATTTAACAAGCCCACAAGTCGACAGGGCATATCTATGGCATGCTGAATGTTGATTTATTTGACGTTTATTATGGTTGGTTTTGAGGAATGGTCAGGAGTTGGTCTGGTGCAATGTTCTGGACCACTGACTATAGACAACAAACTAAATCATAAATAGTGTGCCTTGTAGATGAAAATGCCGGTATTTCAAAGGGTACATTCCACAGGCCCATTTTGATACTGCCGGTTCTACATTAAATTTTGTTCAAAAAATATTGCATGGAACCTTAAACCCTGATCCTGAAAAAGGATATTATAAAACCATTTTAATGATAATAACTATTACAACATGTTTATATCTAACTGTCATTTTCCATGCCAATTTTAAAAATCATCACAAACATCTGCGAGTGGAATATAGGTCTAAAATGTGTAGCTTTCATATTTCCATAGGCGTGTCCTATTTAATGATGATTCATTAATATGAGGGTACGTCTATGAACACTGCAGCACACACTGCTGTGCTCGCAGTCATCTGTTTGGCCGTTAAGACTGGTAGACATAAACTGTGTGACCTAGATCTTATGATTCATAACTTTTTTTATTGTCAATATTTATCCTAGTTTTATTAACCTCAGCTGCAAAACCTCCTGTATGATGTGAAATAAGTTCAGCTATGTTTATTAACTGTAGCCCACCTCTCTGATTTGTAAAGTCATTGAATATAAAGATTCGTGGTTTACCTTGGTTAATTCTGAATTTGAACTTGATGTCCAGATAGAATAAATGCATTTGTATGAAATTAATTGAAACCTAAATCCTGGTACAGAATACTATCCTTTTTTGACAAGTTTAATTTGACTAAATGTGTTGTCCTGAATTTATATTAAATATTATAGAGAAAGCTTTTTAATGTCTCATCAAATTATGAAAAAGTAGGGAGTAGTTCTTGCAAATAAGCAAATATAATTAACACTTTATCAACTCGGGCGATTAAAGCAAATTTTAAAAAGGCCATACCCAATAAACACAATGCCATTATTGAGTGAGGAAATGTAAGCCTGTGAATAACCTTAGATTTTTAGGTTAACCTTCCAATTAACAAGGTTATTTGCTATATTTGTCTCAGTTAATAAAGTGTTAATTCGATTTTCTCATTTGCTAGAACTATGTTCTACTTTTTCATAATTTGATGAGACATTAAAAAGATATTTAAATACTGCGCCATTCAATAGACAAATTACAGTTGGCATTCAGGTTTTCAATAAAGTACCATAAAAGAATTGATTCAAATTCTCTTCCCAAAGCTGAACGATGCAAGGCAAAATGAATCACAATGAATTTGTTTGTGCATTCATAGCTTACGCTTCATTGCCCTAATAGTTTTAACATGCCATTTCCCCTGTTGGAACCAAAGCTAAAAAAATTGACTCATAAGGTTTTGCCTTTGATTATCCCAAAAAGTTGATTGTTGGAAACCTTGTATTAGGGGCCTTCCATCTAGTAGGTATGCACATTTTAAAAAAATCTCAGACCCCTCACCCCCCTTTCGCAAAAATATGCATTGGATAATTATGTACTAAAATGTACGCACATTTTCAGAGATCCCGCCCCCCCTCCCCCCTTGATGCGTACATACTTTATGGAAGGCCATCAGATTATTCCATTTCTGAAACCAATATGTTTAACCACTGCTTGATATAAGAAACACAACCTAACTTTATCTTATTCCATTCAAGTCAGCCACAGAGCCTGCAGTCTGCTCCCTGATGCATTCTGTCCAACCTCAAGGTTGTAGCCAGTGTTGGAAAGGCTAATTGATGTCCAATAATTACATACAGTGGCAAGAGGAGCAGGACCATGTGCGTAAGTTTGGCCTGACTAATGTCCCCAGACCTACAGGGGCTAACCCCAGGGAGCCTCTGTATTCAGCACCACGGTTAGGAAACATCAATAATGAACTAGAATAAGCTGGGGCTTGTATGTAGGCAAAGTGGTAGGTGTGGTCTGGATCTTTTCCCTATTATTTACCAATACTAGTTTGCAAGAAAGAACTTCCCTATTTTGTACTTATAAGTACAAACATAGTATAAGTAATCAGTAAACAATACGATACAATCTAGATAATAAAACATAGTTAGGTGCCCACCAAGACCAATAATGATATTATGATGGGGCTGATACATTGTTATAATTATATCTGCGATCACTCTATGGATATGAGGGTTGTGTATAAAAATGTTTTTCAGAGAAATCATGTATTTGGTAATACAGATGTGTATCAAATTATTTCTAATACGGACGTAAATTGTATATCTGTCTGTAGCCAATGTACAATATCACATTGTTGTATGCAAAAAAATTGTACAATCACTGCCACAAAACTAACGGCTGGATTTCACGTCATTGGCAAATTGTTGGCTTTTGGATGTGTACAGTTAAAAGATTTATTTGTCTTTTCGACCAGTTTACAATTGGTTTTGCTCTCGATAGTGTGCATTTCTAGTTAATGACAATGATGTGTGCGTGCTGAATGGTCTTTCACTCCTCCTTTATACAATAGGCAGATTAATACAACTCCTTCAATTTATAGGCAGGCAGATGTAGTCTTCACGCTTCATTGTGTTTTAACAGTAATAGATCGATAGATTGAATGCTTGTTAAGTTAATGTTGGACACAGCTGGCCAGAGTACTTCATCACGTGATAAAGAATTGCTTGGAATTTCTTAAGTTGAAAGCCCCTTAGCTATTAGCTATTTACTTTTAGTAAATTCATAAATTTCATTGCAGACGGAATTACTTCATGGAATGAATCGCTAATCTACCACAGTTTATTCCTTCTTTGCGGGCCTTAAACAACAACAGAAAATCGGAAACCATCAGTTATCGAATATGGAAAGCCTAAAGACTGGAACCCACTGAGCAGCTAAACTAAATTCTGGTCGGTTTCACCAGTTCTGGTCGCTTGGTTCTGGTCGAAACCATCTGAACTGGTCACAAAACACAAAAAAGGTGTTCCCACTGAGCGATTTTTCAGAAATCGCTAAGTGGGAACACCATTTCTGGTCGTTTCCGACCATTTCTGGTTGTTTCAACCAGAACCAAGCGACCAGAACTGGTGAAAAACGACCAGAATTTCAGTTTAGTCGCTCAATGGGTTCCAGCCTTAAGGCATTTGCTGTGGAATTTCATGAAATAGCATTAGTATCAAAGTTTATTACTATAATTATGTGACTGAACACTGAATGCCACTGAAAAGGTGCAAAGAATGTGTCATCGTGATTGTTTCCAACGAAGTGAAGATTGATTTGGGCATAACAGAGCATTTTTTTCATCATGTGTGGTGATCTTTGTTTGTAAACACCTGAGCACATGCAATAATTGAATCTAGCAATCCTTTCAAAAGATTATCACCTAGCTACATGCTACCCTATCATTAGTGGACATTGTCATTAACACATTTGACTTCAACCAACAAGCTTTTAATAATAATCTGATGTTTCCATTTAGCTACATGCTACCCTAGCATCAGCATATATGATTATAAATAGTTTTTGCTAATCAGCCTTACATCCTCACATAAATAATAATGAAAATCGGTAGCACAGCCTCTGTTATGCTTTTGTAAGTATCAGAACTCATAAATCCATAGCAAATACATTTTAATGTTTACACTCAATCTGTCGTTTTCTATGTACTTCAAAAACTGCTACATAAATACAACACAATACAGGGTTATAATTGTGTGACAAATTAAATGTATACATAATTGAAATAGCCTCTATCCTTACATATCACCCTTCCTTTGTATTCAATTATTAAAGGCTGTCTGGAAAGGGTTAAGGCAATTCTGGCAGCTCCTCATAAAATACCCGGTGCTCCATGGAACATGCAGAATACAATATGGGCCGAACACAATATGCAAAGTGGTAATATTGGACCTGTGTCTATATCACATTATTCAGCTCAGCAACCCGTCACTTAACGTGCAAATATGCTGGAAATGATTGCCATACAATCATGATGTATTGCAATACAACACCCCTGATTGAGGTGGCGGAGGTGGGAATTAGATTGTCTGCAGGTGAATTGTCCACAGTGTACAATTTGGTAATCTAATAACTAATTCATTCATTTTCAATGATATTTTCCTGCTCCAGTGTCTGAGTTTGGCCAATCACTTTAAATGAGTTCACGCAGTAGAATGGAATATACTATTAACAATTAAGTCGGTCGCTATTTTTGATATAATAGGAAGGACAATGATTTCTTATATAACAAGTTGGAATTGTCTATACAATCAAACTTTTTAATTTCACCGGTTTTTCTGTTTAATTGTCACTAAATAATTGGCTTCGTTCACTTTATTATTCATGGACCATCTATATTTATGGATCAATCATCGGCTGATTATAAATTCATATGAAAATTGTATCTTATCATCCCATACCTAAGTTAAAACATGATAACGGTTTGAGACTATACCAACGGTGATCATGGCTGCTACATCATTTATAAACATATTTGCAGGACAAAGTTCATGTCCCCTAAAACATAATAGCTAATTTGCAATTCTATTTGTAAGCAACTATAAACGTCATTCCATTCCATTGATCATACTGAAACAACAGTCGACTATGAGGACACGAAAACAAACAACAGATATGGATCAAATTAATGATGGAAATTAATGATTATGATAATTCGTACATTGCTTGGCTAAACAAACTGTGCGGCTGCTCATTTATTCACAACATCGCATTTTTGAAGAATTAGGTCGTTCACCATTGACACTTCACTCCCTAAAAAAATGAAATGCAAGTTGGTGAATTAAGACATCATAATAGTGGTTGTCACTGATTTTTCTGAATGGACAACAAGTGTGTCACAGTTCAATAGAATAAAGCAAAGCCTTGTAATATGGACTTGCAACATTGTTTTGAATCACATCACTATCGCAAGCAAACCTATGACATCGGTATGTGGAAAACTACCTTCAAACACATTGCCATACCATTACAACCCAGACAGAAAAAAAAGTGATAAATTGCAAAACGCATGGATACATAAATTGCAAAACTATCGCAAACAGAACTTTAATACCAGTATGTGCTGGAATACTGCCTTCAACTACATAGCTATACCGTGACCAAAAAGAAAAACAACCCAGAGAAAAAACCGATGCAGTCAGTAATGGTTCAGAGGAGCATAGGCCAATGGTCATTGGTGGCAGTTCCCAGTTCTAAATGACGGATAGTTCCAGCCTTGGGAGGATTGCTTGAAGGACTGCAGGCATCAGGCGTAGCGGGTTGTCATCCTTTAGGTGCTGTGACATACCGGTCAGGAAGCAATGATAAAATGCAAAATGCATGGATACATAAATTGCAAAACTATCAAAAACAGTACTAAAATTCCGGTATGTGCTGGAATACTGCCTTCAACTACATAGCTATACCGTGACCAAAAAGAAAAACAACCCAGAGAGAAAAATGATGCAGTCAGTAATGGTTCAGAGGAACATAGGCCAATGGTCATTGATGGCAGTTCCCAGTACTAAATGACGGATAGTTCCAGCCTCGGAAGGATTGCTTGAAGAACTGCAGGCGTCAAGTGTAGTGGGTGCTGTCCCTCCTAGGTGCTGTGACATACCGTTAAGGAAGGCAGTGATAAAATTCAAAACGCAAGGATACATAAATTGCAAATTAGCTATTGCAAACAAAACTATATTGCCAGTATATGCTGAAATACTGCCTTAACTACAAAGCTCTACCATGACCAAAAAGAAAAACAACCGAGAGAGAAAAACGATGCAGTCAGTAATGGTTCAGAGGAGCATAGGCCAATGGTCATTGATGGAAGTTCCCAGTACTAAATGACGGATAGTTCCAGCCTTTGGAGGATTGCTTGAGGAACTGCAGGCATCAGGCGTAGCGGCTTCTCATCCTATAGGTGATGTGACATACCGGTCAGGAAGGCAGTGATAAAATGCAAAACGCATAAATACATAAATTGCAAAACTATCTTTAACAAAACTTTAATATCAGTATGTGGTCGAATACTACCTTCAATGACATAGCTATACCATGACCAAAAGGAAAAACAACCCAGAGAGAAAAAAATGCAGTCAGTAATGGTTCAGAGGAGCATAGGCCAATGGTCATTGATGGCAGTTCCCAGTGCTAAATGACGGATAGTTTCAGCCTCGGGAGGATTGCTTGAAGAACTGCAGGCGTCAGGCGTAGCGGCTTGTCATCCTTAAGGTGCTGTGACATACCGGTCAGGAAGGCAGTGATAAAATGCAAAACGCATGGACTTAAGGCGTTTTGTACAGTATCACTGCCCCCCGGAGCCGGCTCTCCGGCCGGTGAGCTGCTCGGAGCTGCTCGCTGGGAGCTGCTCAATCTGTCTCAGGCTTGGCTAGGTTGGCTGGCTTAAGGGAGTCGTATACTTCATCCTGAGCTTCTCCGTTCGTCGCTTCCCATTGGTCCAACTGCTCGGTTTCCTTTCAGATTGTGTATTGATTTACAACGGCAGCAATGTCATAAAGTTTGAGTGGAGTGAGGGAGGGGTTATATATAAAGAGGAGAAGGTATCATTAGGGAGTGTTTACACATACTGTTAAAATGTTTAGTGGACATTGTAAATCATAGGCTTTGTGATAACCCTGACAATTCCCCTGTCTCTATACAGCCTTATGGCAGCCCAAAACACCAATTCTGACACTGTATGTACTTTTAACTTTAGATTATGTCCAAATTCACTATTGAAACTTAACCATCACAATAATAGTGCCTATGGTATATTGTAACCAGATATAGAGAGAAAAAGATTGCATCATGTATGAAAATATGAAAATGAGATTGCTCATATTCATATTGAAATTGTTCGTCTACGTTTTATTTGATAAAATTATTTTCGATCCTTACTTTTAGTAATATTTGCCTAAGGACATAGACATAGCTTTCTGTTCATGTGTACCTCCGTTCCCTCTGCTACTTACGTCTAGCAATCCTTGAACAATGTATATTTTATACTGTGTGTACGATTCGAAGTCCAACAGGTCCAACAGTTCAATCAAATTCAAACAATCAGCAACGGGCCCTAAGCGTACATTCTGTCTCCAGTAATATTACCAATAATTAGGCTTCTCTATACATGGCCCCTTAACCTAGGCCTTCATCCACCTAGTTCCTACAATGTTATTAGGAAAACGAAATGTCAGCATAAATCTGGTAAAACTGATATCAAAAGCCTGCATAGTATTAACTATTCCCTTTAGTCTGGTTTGTTCATTACGACTGGCACCGTTGAGACGATGCTTGGGATGTTATAGCAATATAGTTTCGGAAAATGTGACGTATATTCTACACAAGATCAAGTATGCTGGGTTCTAAAGAACCCAATAGCTCCGTCTTATCCACCTTGTTAAATAGCTGAAAGGGAGAGAGAGAGGGGAGGGAGAGGAGGGAGGGGAGGGAGGGAGAGAGGGAGGGAGACAGAGAAAGACAGAGAAAGACAGAGAGACAGAGACAGAGACAGAGACAGAGACAGAGGCAGAGATTGGACGGTTACAGAGAACAACACCAGCAGATTTTCAATATGGCCGCCTCAAGTGGAGGAAGGGGGTATCCCGACCTAGTTACAGTCTATTTTTAGAATATTATTATGACATCATCCCGTCACTCTCCAGGTAAAGACTTTTTTATGTTAATTTTTACACTCTCACGGCATTTCCTATGAGAAAACCATCACTCTCCGACCAGGTTCACAATATCACAAAATAGCACAGTGCCCCCCCCCTACTGGTTACCAGCGACATCTGTACACTCTCTAGACAGATTTTCGCTGGTTTCAAGTATTTGGGACAACTTATAACTCCAATATATCGGACTATCGACGTGATCCACAGGACAAAAACGGAGAAAAATTATAAAAATACGAATATTTTATTTGGGTTGTATTAAGACTGTCGGGAGGTTAAGCGAACTGTCACAACATCATTTAGAATGTTCCATTTGGCCATATTTACACAATACTTTACTATCTTGTCAAAGCAATGTTAATTTATGATAATATCGGAACTATTGTAATACCATTGGATAGAGATTGGGACACAATTGTAGAGAATACATTGTCAGCTATACATAGAAACTGATTGTGTCAGAAAAGTTACAAGCATGTCAGGAACTGTTGTCAGGACTGTCAGTAAGCTGAGTGCAAACATTACCAGATCTCTTAAAGAGAATCACTGTGTAACGGGACTTTAGACCCACATCCTATTTATTTAATACTTTCTTTTGTGGTCCACTTTACCATACCTGTCATCATCACCTGTTATTTCTTCAGAAAAACCACTTCCATGTAACCAGAAAGGGTATTTACATGGATATACAGTCAAACCCCTATGACAACTTTAGCTGCAGGCCTTGTGGCAGCTTTTCTAAGGTTGACAACATCTTTATGACAATCGCGACACAATATCTAACAAATCCTCTGCATTTTTAAGGGTTGGCATTATATTTTCCAAAATTATACTTAAGTCTCAAATATTATCCTAATTGCCGGTATTAGAGTGCTTATTGCAAAGTGTCAATACTAGGCTTTATCAGGCAGCACCTAGCATCCATAGTTACAAAAAGAAAGTTTTCGTTACAGTTCACCATAGCCCTAGATTCATATTTCCACATACCTGATAAGACATTTCTGTCCCCTTCGTATGCCTAAGCTCATACAACAAATTAGTGGATCTGGCAAACCTGTTCTGCTAAGCTGGTTTTCTGATTGCTTTAACAATGAATAAGATGTACTGTTCAGGGTAAAATACAATAACTGCTTTATCTCACAGAATAACACTATAGCACCTGAATCAAGTTTCGCCTACATATAATTATACAGATTGCATTGTAGAGGGGAACACTGTTGGACAATGCAGGAAATCTCTGTCATGCAATTCTCACAACAAAAGGTGGGATAGAAGGCATAGCCGACTGTCGCCTACGGTTTACCATAAAAGGCGTTTGAATTAATAAAGACAGGAATTCTTTGTGCTCAGAGAAGGGGCCCCGTACATCCCTGGGACTCCCTTGTCTGGGGACATAAGTTCAAAAAGGGGGGCGAAAAAAGGGCCTTAGAACGTCTGGTTTATGTTCCTTTCTTTTTCTTTGAGGAAAGTTTGAAAGAATTCAGGTAAAGTTTCAAAGAAAGGTTTTGGTCGTCTGGTTTATGTTACTTTCTTTGAATATTATGTTGAACCATTCTGATGAATTTCTGAATAGGTTCTTTCTATGTCTGGTTTATGTTACTTTCTTTGAAGATATAATCGAAGTTGGGTTTATTGGACTTCAGACCATTGAATTTCATTTTTTTGAAAAAGTACTCGAACTGCCTCTCCAGAAAAGCACTATCTCTGGTCCTTACCTGTCCTTTGTGCTATAGTTTTTCAATATTCTTTTACTCGCACAGTCTTTTGTAAATTAAGTGAGCTCAAATTCCAATTTAGTAATTGAATTTATTTTATATTGATATCGATATTTAGTGGTCACCATAATTATTATGAAAGCCAGATCACAAGATGATCCTTATATAACAAAATCACCAATTAAATTGTACACCAATGAATAAATATAACTATAATCGAAATAATTTAAGGATACACACGCCAGTTAGAAATAACAACTATCTTTGAAATAAGATAATTCATTGTTGGTGAACAATAACAAACATAGTTCACCAATATGGCGACCAGTCTGGGTTCTCCAATGCCCATCATCCACAACACGTCTATACAACCAGTTCCGGTTATAGGCCAGGTATTTCCGGCTTTTCTGATTGGCTGAATCGGAACACTCATGAGGCGTATAAGCCCCAGCTCTCATAATCGACCTCTCTGCTGCCATGACTTAGGTCCCTTCCCGCCGGTTAGGCGGAATGTGGGCTGATATCAACGGACCAAGAAGGTCCAATAAAAAGTCAGACTTGAAGATGGATGTAAACAACGTTCGGCCCGACGGATTTATCAGAAAGCTGAATATACCAATGTCAGAACGGCTGTGAGACATTGATTTACGGGTAGCCTCCCACCGGCCTGCACAGCTTCCACAGAGATTTTGTTCTCTTTTTAATATGTTTTTATTATATGTTTAAGGGGGGAACTCATTGAGCGATTCAACTGAAATAATGGCAGAATCTCATAGTTGAAGGAATCAAGAAAAGTGAAAAAACTGATCAGAAATAGTCAAAAGGAGGCGGGCCCATGAGTGATGCTAGATATTGGTTGGGAACCAACTCCTGATTCGACCAGAATCTCCCTTTAGATTGATTTGCATGGGCAAATTGCGCATGGTGAATTGATCTGGATTGACCTCTTCATATTACATATATGTTGTTCAACTTGTATGTATGTACATGTTTAAGGTATAAAGGGTGGGGGGTCAGCGTCTTTAAATGCCACGAATTAAATGGGTCAACATGATCAAATTTAACACAATATCTAATTCAAAAGATGCCATGATGTACTATTTGAAGACCACTTAATGTAATTGAAATTGTTTCGGAATACAAAAGTACAAAATTAACCATGCGCGAGACTTAAGACAGAGACATAATGAATTATAGAGTGGTGATTTTACCCCTTTATTCCTAAATGAGATATTACTAATCATACTAAGTGGCTTTTCCGATGGCGATTAACGTACGCTTAGATCTGATATTAGATTTATCAGCAACTTCACACTATTGATAACCACCCACGTGCAGCTATGAATAATTGTTGTCTAGAACTAGTGGGTAACTTATGTTTTACTATCAACCTCTCCTCAGTTTAATAGCAAGATATTGTATAAATCTGATGTATTGACCTCATTAGATACAAAGCATTCTAATGATCGAGCTTTTTCCATTGTATGTGAAGCAGAACACAAAAACGACAATCTCACTAAGCCTTGACTTACTGGCCAACTAAAGCTGGGTTTCCACCGAACGACTTTCATTAAAAGTTCTTTACGACCACAAAAGTCTGAAAAAAATTAAAATCGTTGGTCATTTTAATCTTTCACAAAGGAATGTTTTCTTGTTTCCACTGAACGACCAAAATACTGATAAGTGAACGACTTTCTGAACGATTTTTTCAAACGACAGAGATCACAAAGGCCAGGGAACAATAGATTTACTTGCTTTTAATTGCCTCTGGAAAAAATCGTTTGCTTCTGTCGTCCAGAATTATTAAGCAGGTTAGATATTTGGTCGTTGGTGAATCGTTCACTTTAGTCGTTCACAGATGTCGTTTGCAGTTGTTCACAGATGTCTTTACCCCCGATTTTGTGTTTCGACTGAACGATTTTTCTAACGACCACCAAAGATTTGTGAATCGTTCATGGTCGTTAGCATAATGTCGTTTGGTGGAAACAGGCCTTTAAGTGTAACAAGGGAAAAAACACAGCATAAGGAGAGGCTATTTACTTTAAGACTAGGCACTCTGTATATGAATACAAACAGATATATCAATGCTAACGTGATTAAATGGAGCGATTCAGACGTAAAAAGTCTCGGAACACTTTCTTATGCAGCACACATTCTATTGTCAGCCCTCCTACCATTGACAGCATCGAGCCAGAGGCCTTTCGGAACGGTCTTTACCCATAGAAGGCTAGCCCATTCAGAGCAGGCCTTCCAAGACATATTGAATCGCCTAAGGGGCTGCCGCACTATGAATATGGATA
Source organism: Lepidonotus clava (assembly GCA_936440205.1). Classification (NCBI taxonomy): domain Eukaryota; kingdom Metazoa; phylum Annelida; class Polychaeta; order Phyllodocida; family Polynoidae; genus Lepidonotus; species Lepidonotus clava. The sequence continues at coordinate 40,544,833 of OW387139.1, forward strand.
AGCAAGGCACTGTTAGTATTCACAAAAGCCCTGCTTTTCTAACATGTGTATTCGAGAAAGTAGGCGCTTTCCGGGAATATGCCAACTTGTGTCCGACGGATGAGTGCCCGAAAGTAGCTACTGCGGGTGATGGATGCAAAGAAAAAGTCACTAGGGTTTTCTGGTGAGCAACTCCCATTGTTTTTTCCTAGGAAAGGGTGAGCAGCTCGTGAGGTTACTGTTGCTGAACATACAGAGTGCTCATTATGTGGGGACAAGGCATAAGCCCATGTAGCAAGTGGCAGAATTGTCTGCAAGTGAACCTGGTAATTGGTTACAATACTACCCAGTGAATGAGGGCTGTAAGAGTAACATTCTGTGATGTTCTAATAATATTTTGTGTCATCTGTGATGTTACAATAATGTTCTGCTACGTCCCTTCTTTCTCTAGAAAAAGCAAAGGGGATTGGAACATGAATTTGGTATTACTTTGTATGGAAACGATTTTCAAGAAAGGTGGCCGTGACCACAATTTATGAAAGAATTACACTACTCAACTTCGGCTGCAATATTTGCTCGATATGACAATATCACAAACAGTTCATATGCAGGAGTAATATTATTGTTAAAAAATGGCCATTTGGACTATCTCACATATAGATGCGTAACAAAGAATTGTATCTCTAATATGTATAACTTCTCAACGACATCATCATATCGCAGCTCAAGTCATGCAGTGTAATACAACATTAAGCCTAGCTTGTATTGGTCCTAGTACAACATGCACACAATGTCATCTGATTCTGAAAGGAACAAATGCTCCCGTTTAGTTTGCTTCAGAGAAATCGATGGTGTGTGGTTACATTAATCAACACGTTTAGGCACGTATGGACAAAGGAATCCAAAGGTAATGGTGCCAATGTTGACCATGGGCTGTTACGAGTTCTGTAAACGTTGTCATAATACGAGGTATAGATCTTACCGATCAGATGGACGACAAATATCAGGGGTCACCTTATGAGAGCTCTGAGCTCCAAGGTCCAAGCCGAGAATGATTCTGAACTGATCGGCCGCTACTGATGCCAATGTTATCTTATTTAATTCTTGCAATTGCTTCATTCCGGAGAACGTTACATCGTTACAAATGCTTACTATTTCAGGGTAAACTTGTTTAATATAGTGCACATCATATTTTATATATTGCACATATGTTGTGATCATCTATATATACAAATATATTCAGCAGTGTTGTTATCTCCACAGAATTCTCCCAACCACGGATGGCCATTTTCATGAGTTTTACCTGCAGGTTAACCTAAAACAGGGTGCATGCTGGGTAATATGACGACAAAACCCAATGCTTCAGTATAGACATTTTCAGAAATATTATCATAATTAAATTTTGTAGATTAACATTGTTAAAAACAAACCATCATTATTTTTAAAATTAGTATCCATGTCCACTAATATTTCCTGAGCCAAATGAAAATGCATTCGTTGTAGATGGATTTATAACAATTATTTGCTAATTTTGCAGGGGATTTGTAGACAAAATCAGTGCAAATTAGCCTGCAGGTCCTTAAAATGGTAGAAATCAGCTATCCATGGTAGGGAGAATTAGGTATACAACACGGCACTGATCAATCTGTATCAAATAATATGCCTTGGTATAACAGGAAATTGATATAGACCATTGATTTTGTCTTTCCAATTACAGTGCGATTAGGAGGAACACAGTTATTCAATCTAATGAATGATACAAATATTGTCAAGCAACCCAAGCAATATTATGTATGCTCATATTGCAATGCCTTTTGGATGAGGTGAAGCAAAAGAAAGATGTGAAATACAATACCTATTTTCGCATTTACCAATTGATATTTTATGAAGCAAACATCAACTAGTTATAACGGGTTCTTAAATAGCTCCATAAATATCTAAGAAGAAATATGGAGTAAAAAGCAGATATTGAAAAACTGCGTGAACAGCAGGTCCCTTGGCAGAGTTGCACCTGTCCTTACATGCCGTTATTTTTTTCATTATTTATCAAATCCTCCTTTGACATACAGCTTTATTGATTTTCTGACGACGCAGACTGATGGGGGACCGCCGGCACGGATTGGTAGGGCTTGATTCTGCGGTTTAAAAGCTTAGTTTATGATCAGAACACATCTGGCTTTAATAGTTATTGCACGTGCTTATTGACTGGTATACCTCATATAAAACAGCTAGCTTAAACTGAAATTGAAAATACCTCCTCATTTATACCTTCCAGTAAGCAGCTTTGTAAGAGACCATTTGAATGTTATGTGAGAATGAAATGTTTCGGGTGGCATTCAACCCTCTCTTGCTGAAAATATAGGATACAATTATTCCCGAAGGAAAAAAGACCCTGAATTTCGAATGCTGCAGGCCGTATTGGAATAGCCCTCTTAGAAGCTGCATGTGATAGCATTTAAGGAAGCGTACCACTAGAAAAAAAGATCAACTGTCCACTACCATTGCAACTTAAATAATCAATCTTGTGGGTAAGGGATTACGTTTCTATTTAATAAGATATACTACTTTTGATAGGTCTGTCATATGGTTAATTGCTAACTTTTTACAATTTATAGTGTTTTTTTCAGCAGTTATATCATATTCTTCAGGAAATTGTATCGAGGACTTTTTTTTCCAAAAAAGAGAACATAAATCAAAGATTGTTTTGTACAGATCATTGGACTCATATCCCCTGCGTTGAGATTTATGTTTGAGACAGCAATGATGCTATCATTACAACAGAAATGATATCAGGTTTTCTGTCCATCAATTACATTTGCAAGTGACAAATATCCCTTAAAGTATTCCATAAATAAACATTGCTAGACCAATCTTTCATTTATGTATCAGCCCTGCCACTCAAGCAGTAGACTAGTACTTCACCTATTTATCAGTTCTGCCATTATAACAGTAAAAACATTGCATGGCAAAACACCACATACTTAGAGCCTCAAAGAATTGCATCCAGGCGTGGCATCTAAGATACATAGTAGTGTTGAAAGCCACTGACAGTTGGGACTTAAGTATTAAGTCTCTGGTGGGTTTCACAGACTCACGTAGTGGAGTCTGTTTTATCTCATTTGAAGCCTTCCCTCCCACTTACAGTCATGGAGTTTTTTCCTGCTTTATTTTAGACCAGCAATAGGCATTGGCAGTGGGCAATAGGATATCTCCTAGGGGTTACTGATTATGCATGTCGCCACTAAGCTTGTAGGTGGCGTTTAAACGCTGTGGGAGGTGAATGACTTTTTCTGCTTATGGGAGCATCAGTTGTTCTCACGGCTTAGGTCTGTAGGAAAGGTCGTAAAAACCAGTCAGAATCAGGAAGAAATATTGGAATTAAGACACAGGATTTCCACGAATAAGGAGTTGCATTGAACAAATATCTAACACTATTAGATATTTTTCAACATATTTTATACATATTTCTGATCACATCACTTATTGGCACATAATTATTTCTGATCACATCACTTATTGACACATATTTCTGATCACATCACTTATTGGCACATAAGTCTGATCACATCGCGTAGTGGCACACCTCATTTTTAGCTATTTCAGTTTTTTCCCTCGATGATTTCTGATTCTGTCTGCCTCAACAACGACATCCGACCATGAAAAATACGTACATCCCTTAACTGTATACGTTCACAATTCCCGTTATTATGTTCTATTCTTTGAGCACATTGCGTAAACAGTTTGTTTCTATTCAATAGATCATTAGGCTGTAAAATGCTGATGCAATCTAATACGTTAATAGATAGTTCTCAAATAACATACTGCATCAGGGATTTGCTCTGCCATGAAGCTCAAACAGTTAAATGGCGATTTTAGTGTAAACGTTTAAAAGCTAAAAGTTGTTTGAGCTCAAGAAACACACAAAAGCCATTGTGTTCCCAACAGACAAACGGCTTTCCTTAACATGAAATAGTAATCTGACAATGGCATAATGTTCACTTTGTCGGCTTAATATTAAAAACATTTGCTTTTATAAAGGGACCTAATACATTGTCTCTGCGGAATGTACTATAGATATGCAGAACAGAAGAAATCCAGACAAGACATCCAACATTCAAGTCTGTTTAACTTTGCTCAGATTCTGCTCTGCATTTCTGGCAAATACAGCCCCACTAAATCCGATATATAAGTACAGATGACCCAAGGAGATTGTTAGTCCTATTGATGTCATGGTTATCTCATTTTTACAATCTCCGTATATGTCAGACAAACTGACGGAGAAATGGTCACTAATGAGTTTCTTTCATAATAGGAGATAGGTTCATTTACAAGTATTCTGGTGTGTAACATGCTTCATTATATTACGTTCCTGTTCTCAATTTCAATAGAGATGATTACAGCAGTGCACCTATTGTTGCATAGGGTTAGCTAAAGAAAGGCGAAGGTCCAGTTAGTCAAGAGTTGGGTACTGGCGCTTTCAAATAGGCCTAGGAACACAGCAAAGATATGCCTCACATCGTTACAAATTTGCTTCGGCACGACATAATATCCATTTCATCAGTTTGTTACTGCGCCTTTGTTTAGAATACAATCGAGTGTAAATGAATATAAATGAAGGTGCAGCGGTACAGGCTTAAGCCCCATACCCACTACCCATTTTACTGCCGATGGGCGACGGACGACTAATGCCGCGTCCCCACTTGGGCTACTAACGACGGCGACTAACGTTAGTCGTCCGACGATTAAAGAATTTAGTACGTCGTCGGGCGACCAACTTATGGCCGGGCTACTAAGCAACTAATCGCCACGTTGGGACGCTCTTGTAGTTATTGTTAGTTGGTTGCTGGACGACGTACCAAAGTGTCCTCTAGTCGCCCGGCGACCAACTTATCACCTGTGGCCATAGAACAATATTAAACATGTCAAATATTTTGCCCCAAACCCACGGCAACTAAGGGTTTGGTCGCCAGACATCACGACGCCAGTGTGGAGTTGGTCGCCCGGCTACTAAGTACCTTGGTCGCCCGACGACTTCACGAATTTGGTCGCCGAAGTGGGGACCCGGCATAACAGGTATTGAAAGAATCGGCGTCAAAATCACCTGTAAAATCACCTATAAAATCGCCCGTAAAATATCAAACTTGCTTGATATTACAGTCAGTAAGACATCACCCATCGTCACTTAGATTTTTACAAATTTGGTCACAGCTACTGCACGACAGCCAATCTAGACAATTGTGCCCGAGTCTGCTAACAGATAAACATTAAAATCAGCCAATTCTACAGCCCATACCCACTAGGCGATTTTGCGGGCAACAGGCGGCGGCACGAGGGTCAAATCGCCCAGCAATTCTGATAGCTTGGCGATTCCTAGTGGGTACAGTATATTGGAATGTGCATTTTTTTTATCTGAACCAGTGCTAAAATCGGCCGAATCTTCAAGTAGAATGGGCCGATTTCAGGGCCAATGTAGGCCGACTCAACCAAAATCGCCTAGTCGGTATGTCGCTTAAGGGTCGAATCGACCAATTTTAGCAGCGATTCAGATCAAATATGCACATTCCAATATACACCGGCAACCTTGAGATTGGCCGATTTTGGCTTCGACCTAGTGGGTATGGGGCTTAAGTCTATTAATTGTCTAGATCTGGGAGAGGCGACGGTCGGGGAGGGATACAGATTTGTAATAGATCCCCATGTAATTACCTGATTAACGACAGTCCATTTAATTACTGGGAGAAAGTGTGTCGCCTCTAATCCCTATACTGTTCTTTTTCTATAGTCAGCACAGGATTTCAGCGTCTTACAATGCATTAAATCCGTGTTTTAAATACATGCTTTACCAGTCTTTACAAGGGTAGGGTACAAGGCTATGTAGTCTCCCCCCACCCTCTTAAAGCCATCTATGGTAGAGCACAATATGCTTGAAAATGTAATAGCGGAGATTAATACGTTTACTGCGTATCTAGGATTAATGTACATTCTACCATACTCCCAATTATGTCACAGAAGACATAAGGACTTATACCAAGGAAGTTATCTTGTTGGATTACCCTAGTTCACGTTGTGCTCGTTGTTTGAATACAGTTGACCTAGCCCTATTTATCTATACAGAGAACTAGTTCAACCCAATGTAGCTAAACCCAAGCTTGCACAGGCAACCCCTTCATTGAGAGGCACACCCTTCTAAGCATGAACATACTGTTGTTGTTTTATCTGTTTTTAATGTGTCAGCTGTCCTTTGAAGAATGAAGTATGTGTCGTATTGAGTCTTAATCAATACCACTGACACTGATGAACGGCGCATCTCCCTGCCAAGGAACATTGATCAAAGAAAGTGTTTTTAATGACAGAATGTTGAGAAGCTAGGAAGGGGGAGGGGCTATGTGGCGGTGGATAAAATATGTGTGTTGGTGTGGATTTGGGTGTGTGGATGGTTGTATGTGGGTTGGTGTATGTGCATGTGCATATCCGTGTGTATGTAGGTCTGTGTGTGTGTGTGTGTGTGTGTGCGTGTGTGTGTGTGTGTGTGTGTGTGTGTGTGTGTGGACAGGGATTGGTTGTATAGGGTAGGTCTAGTACGCTGCACCTGCTATCAAGCCTTCATATATGTCATATTCAACTCCAAAATGCTGTGTGTGTGTGTGTGTGTGTGTGTGTCTGTGTCTGTGTCTGTGTGTGTATGTGTGTGTGTGCCTTTGTACACATGTGTCACATAGATGTCAATGTCACTTTATAGCTATAGGTTTTATCATGGACCTTAGCTATACCAACATCGTTGCCTGACCTACATGTTTATTGGACATATAGAGTGAACCATGATAAAGAACAGAGGAACATGTGTTGGATCTGCTTTCTTTCAACTATGGACATGGTATGTTTATACCCTAAAGGTGATTTTTAGGAAAGCAAATAAATCGATCCCACCTTACACTTTGGATGAACCCTGTGCCCCCAACAGGGTCATGTAAGGCCAGGTGTGTGGTGCAATTTCTATGGAACATTACACGTAAAAGATCCCTTCCTTGTCTTCGAAAAGGGTAGGGTAGGGATCTCAGTGTTCCCCTAATTCATCCCAAAGATCCAGTCACTCCAGTTTGTTAATTATGTCCAAATTTGTTCTCTTCCAAGACAGAAAACGTCAAAAATATTTTTCCAATTGGAAATAACCTTAGATGTTGATAAAACATAAAACAACCAATACTTACTCACTATGGGCAGTTTCATGGAAGGCTGTAGATAATTTCAACCTTTTGTATCAAATATGGTTATCAATAGTATACATGTATGTATGTTGCACAACATCAGAATTTTACAGATAACCCCAAGTTTCATAATCTCAGTTTCTAAATGCCATGATTACTTTCAACGATTCATACCATCGTCCCCATAGATTATTGCAGAATAGTTCACCTTTTGAGAAACTTCCTCTGCATTATCAAAGGTTTAAGAAATTCAGGTAATCATACTATCTTATTACAAAATAAGTTTTACATGGCCTTTCAAAGGATATTATCATACCCATACAGACAGGTGAGTTGAAAGAATGTCTTACATGTAAGTAAACTTTCAAGGCATTAGCAGCCTTGTGTTGTTTTTACTAAAAAGATTTAATGAGGGTAGAACTAAAGGCTCCTCAAAAAGCTCTCACCAAGTCTCCTTTGCTATGACCTTTAGGGAGATATCTACTACCAAGGCAGGGAGTGATCCCTTATCTTTTAATGAGAAGGTCGTCGTTCTTCTACTAGTACTACATTTACAGCAGAGCCATATACTTTATGAAGACCTGCTTTGCTCTGACGGAGTGCAGTTGATGCATATATATAATGTTGGTATATCCTGGTTTCTCCTTGAATAGTTATACGGTATAGGTAGAATCACATTTCTCTTGGAAGAAACATATTTTCTGATATGTAAATGAATGCACAGTGAATACCTAGTGTTAATTGTTATGGTTATGGAATAAATTATGTGAGTGCACATCATTTATATTGGACAACACTGCAGGGCCCATATCTTCACAACTAATTTGGTTGATCAGGTAAATCTTGATCAGGGTCTTACAATTAGAAATTCTGTCTATCATGAATAAATTTCATATCTTAGTATCCCTCTTTGATACTATTTTGCAATAATATTGTCAATTTTGGTAGATTACAAAATTGCTGATCTTGTGGCCCTGATCAGAATTTCCATGATCAGCCAAATTAGTTACAAAGATATGGGCCCAGCTGATTTAAACGATTGGAGTTTGATCATGCTTATTTCATGTATATACAGGTTTGCTTAGAAATGGAGGATATGAAACATATATATCCAGGAATGAAATGGTTTGATATATTCAGGAATGCACTATATGTAGGCCTACCCACATTTATGAGCTCCTGACCCATATAATGTGATTACAAATGGTGGAAGGAAATGTGCATGTACTTAATCAATACCAAGCAATCAATCAGTGTTACTCGAATTATGTCAGATCAGGTCACTCCCCAATATTTGCACTTAACTATTAACCATCTCATGTTTTCCTATCCCTTACCACGTGTACCCTTCTACCTTCTCACCCTTTCTCCAATTATTTTCGACTTTGCTCATTTGCAAAGAACGGTATACCCCGATGTGCTCCTAAAGGCCGTATCCCACATCCTGAAAGAGCTCCGCCGATTCAAAGCCAATACACAATTGCAAAGGGCAATTTAAAATCACGGGTACTGGCAGCAAAATTTACCAACATGTTGGAAAATATTTCCTGCTAATTATAATATTGCCACTCAATTTCATTGCTATTCGGCAACCTGCATTTTTGGTATACTCTCATACCCGTTCAGTGCCGAAAGATAAAGTAGTTTTTTTTTGTTTTGTTTTTAAATGACTTCACGCGTACACATGTTCTTCCAGTCAAGGTGAGATTAGAGTACAAAAATAGAATATAATATAACATATAATGATGCCCGAGGTATTATGTGTAGGATGAGGATTAATGAGATTGATGAGAATGTGTTGGTGACTCTGATATAGACCGTTACCCTGGAGAGGCTCAATTTCGGCAGTGCGCACCATTGGCAAGTGATGTATGGCCCTTACACCTTTATTCAATAGGCCGGTTGTTCTATGTAAATCTTACATCCTATACAACATTCAAACGACGATTAAAACCTTTGTAGTGATGACTAATAAATCTATGCTTAGCCTTTATTTCTCTTGCTAAAAATGGTCAGCTGACTTTCTTAGCCTCAGCCGGTGAGGTGTAATTTGTCCTAGTGGATATATGGCTGACAATTATTCCCTGTTCCTTGGTTCTATTGTATCTTCTATGAAGCATTTCCTTCCGTGGGTTTACCCACGTCCAACCCATTACTGTACCCAGCTTTAAGCCACCCTTCTTCATCAATGTGTCAGGTATTCTGTCTTTGTGAAAGAACGCATGTCATATGGTACTCAAACATACACCTTCATAGAGGGAGAAGATAGCAGCTGCGACCTCATCCTTTATGTCGTAAGTGACAATATAATGTATCTCAGTTTGTCATTTTGTTGGGTTGCAGTACAGTTCATTTCCTATAACTAACTACATGGTGATTATGGCACAATGCAATACTGACTGTCAATTTTACAAACAATACTAAAATCCTGGAAAACCTTGCACTTAACGGTTATGTATCCCAACATTTATAAATTGATTCGGCATGTCGAAAGTTCAAGGACTGGAACTGAAACTGTCATCACTGATTAGTACACCTATCAAAGCAAACAATCCCTCTGAATTAAGAAATTGCAGAGAAGCTACTCAGCTAAGGGGCGACGTAACAATACCTTTCTGAGAAGTTCTAATCATATTCTTGGCGTTCTGTGACGTTATTAGAATGTTCTGTTACGTCACATCCTTAGTTGGGTTGGCTATCGTTGTGTAACTTTGGGCCGAGTGCCTGGGCCGAGTTTTGCCCATTAAGTAAGTGGCAACCTATCAAATCCTATTTCGATAAATATAAATCAACCCACATTCTGTAGGCTATTAACTTGCAAGTGTTTCATATTTTAGTAACCATAAGCTAAAATCTCATTTTCGATAAGCTAGAACTAACCTACTCAAACTCTGAAACAATTGCATATTATTTTGGCTATTAACTCGACGTTAATAACATTCAACGTAACCATGACCTCTTGATCCTCCATTAACTCTCAACCAAATAAATTCAATTTGCCAATACCCAATTCACTCATCACCTAAATGCAACATCAGGCTTGCAAGTGCATTTAGAGCAAATTGAAGCAAATGGAGGTAATTTGATAGCGATTGACAATTTGAAAATTATCACGAGCTGGCAGGGTGCCTAGATGAGCTAGAGGAACACCCTGGGGGAAGGACGGTATGGGTGTGGTTGTGTAAGAGGAGTTTCAAGCATTGCAGACCTGCTGGAGACTTGCCTGAGAACTGCCAAGTGTGATCATGTGTACGGAATCTGTTGCTTGTAAGATAAGGAGACACGACGGTCGCAGAGTGAATTGGCATGGGCATGGGGAATGTTGGCAGTCAGCATTGGTGAATAAGCCCATTCCAGTTTACACCAAAGTTAAAGTTTATCATCGAATATTTTAAAAGTTGCTTCTGTGGTTTTTCCATGAAGACAGTTGCATAATGCAAAATTAACTCAAGCAATTCGGTTGAGAAATTTCTTCCTAAAATTGTAACATGCAGATTTATATTTTGTTTTTTTCCCATAGGAACCAATGTTAAAGCCTATCAGCCCAACCTACAATGTCCGACCCTATTTTGCCATGAAATACAAAATTTGTATTGGCTGGCAAACCTGCAAATCTAGCAATTGGTAAACTTTAAGAAATCATAATATTTAATCAATACTTGGGGATATAAGAAAACAACTGGGATGGGCTTATTAGGGAGTTACAAGGATGGGTTATATCAAGACTGTATTCCACATGTACCGATTTTGGTCATTCGCAATATTCCACATACTGATTTTACTGCCGACTTGAATATCAGCAGTGGGAATGAATGTCAAATATTGGTATGTCATATATCAATAGAAAAGTCTTACAATTCTCTTTAGAATGGTACATAAGATGTAAGGTATCATGTTATATTCTCAGCGAAAATCAAACAAATACAAAATCGGCAGCATTAAACAGTCGGTATGTGAAATACAGGCTTTACTATCATGTCCCGTTCGTGAGGCTATCGTTCTTCTTTTGAGATGCTTCCTCGACACTTTTGCAATGATCCTATCGCAATTTCAGATGTGAAAGATGTCTAGCGTTAGCTAGTCGCCTGCCAGTAGATAATCTCAAAGAAACTTTTACCAAGATGTTGGTAAGTTTTATCAGTCATGATTGTTTATCACAAATTGAAATAGCATACCAGCAGCAGATGACAAAAAGACTTTTGCAGAGTGTAAGAGGGCCTTCAGTTCTTTGGCCGCGTGAATGTATCTTAGGCCTCAAGGCCAATGGACCTTAGCTGGGGGCTTTACTTGGGGAATTTGTTTTGCAGAAGGCCCTAGACGTTTGGTAGGAGTGTGGGGTTAAGCTTGGATTCAGGGTTTGGATGTTGGCATGGGTTTAGGATTGAGCAGGTCTGAGGAGAATGTAGTTCCATCTTTTCTAGGCTGTGGTCCGGTATTTGAGGCCTAAGGTCCTATGTAAAATGGCCCTACGGTAAAATCAAAATAGCTAGTGTTACTGCTAACCTGTGACTATTGATGAGGAACTATATATTTGCAAACTTCAGTAATTTTATTCATTGCAATATCTTTATACAATTCAGGGCTTTAACCTAACAGATGATACATATGACTTGGGCAACTGGGATGTGAACTATGGCTTGGTAGTATATGAGCTCTGGCCTTTCAAGCTTATACCCAGAGGAGTTCTGCTGCTTGACTAACATAGTCGGCTGATCAAAGATATTAAGCAGGTGGTGTTTCTACCTGAATGGTCCCACAATGTACCTGGCAAAGGTTGCCTGGGTGTAGAATCGACTTGTCGGTATCCAAGGCATATATGCAACGTTATTTAACTGGCGCACAACAACGTCACTTAAACCTATTGTTCTGGGATTGCACTGTGATCTTATTGTAATTTGCTGGTTATGTGCCTTCACTAAAAGTGATTACAACACTATGTATTGGCAAGGTCGCACCTAAAATGGAACATAATGTGATTATAAAATTTTGGTTTGGTGAGTCTTAACACCACGAAAAATGACGTAACTGTTAAGTGAAAAAACCGGTACAGTTGTAGAACTTGCCTATTACATGGTGGCTTTCCTGGATATGTTAATCGAGAGCCAGTTGGCAGTACATGGAATTACCAGGTAAATCAGTGGCCAAATTACACACTAACGTTCGCGATCGTCAAGGTATGAATTATCCTAGAGGGCCTAGAGGCCTTGGGTCTCCTAGGATGTTACAACAGGGCACTGCGCAGTTAGCTTGTGAAGCCAGGTCTAGGGATCATTGCTTCAGTGAGTATCAGGATCTATGGGTTGGGGTCCAACCAAGATGTATACATTACCAAAAGGGGCAGAGGCGAGGGCCCAAGGCCAGGGACTGGTGTCAAGGACCACACACCAAGGGTGATGTTACATGTACAGACCCAGAGGGCATTAACGTACAACGATAAACAACTGGGTAATTAAAGGGGCGGATTCATGATTTCGGGAAGAGAATTAGCCTGTTTTCTTTTATAAGTATATCTTCTGTACTATTACCTCCAAAATTATAATTGCTTGAAAAAAAGATTTCTAACTATCTATCCTGTAGTATGTTCTTTCAATTGTACTAGGGATAGATCTATATAGGTAGTAAATGCTGTGCGTTTACACGAGCATGTATACGCATTATTTTAACTATGCTTTCTTTTGTAGCTGAAGTTCTCATCAACATCTTTCAAAAAGGAGAGCAAGGGGTTTAGGCCTCCTGAACTCCCTCCCCCCATCATTTAAATGACAGCTGATGCTTGATTGTATATAGAATTCGAACACACGCACTAGTCAAAGCCTCCAACACTTACATCCATAGGTCACCAGTTGGACATGGAGGACAGAGACAGGGCAGGGATGGTGACCGCATTAGTAAAAGTGCCCTTTTTCTCCTCCCTTTGGCCACCACATCGGACATCAATCAATAGGGCCGTCCATCACCGGCCCCTCACCACGCCCACTGCCCGCCCTCACCCCGCCCCAACCATCAGCACCCTGCCCCGCCCATCAGGGGCCCTGTGACAGCTGTCACCCACAATCTTGTCACTGCTGCCCATGTGTCTGACCGCGAGATGGTCTTGGGTGTATATGATGTACCAAATGTTACTTCGTGTAAACTTAAATTCATTTTTTTTCCTGTTTTTCTTTTCTTTTTCTTTTTTTAAAAGATTTTTTTTCTACAAAATCTTTTTATATGATTTTTCCATGTTTATGATTTTTCTCATGGTTTTCTTTTTTTCTTTCGATTTTCCTTTTGTGAATTTACACAGCTTCTTTCGGAGGTCTGCCAGTTATAAGCTGTCTGTTAGATTGTTCTTTTTTGTGATTATATATTAATTAGTTATTCATTATAACAAATTTCATTACTTTTTTTCAGCAAAGTTTTAGGAAGTATTATCTAGATAATTATCTTTACGTGATTTTTGTATAAACTGTGGCAGCATGTGGTCATGAGATTATCTGCTTCACCAATGAAAGGTATGTGTCAGGCACAATAGTCAAAGCTATTGTGCACTTCTCTGATTTACAGTTATTCTTTCTAAAAGCCATCTTTTGGATTCAAAATGAATCATTCAACTGCATCGGAAGATACTTATTTCGGTAAAAAAAACCTAGCATGTACGATTCAAAACACACAAAATGTATACTTGAATTGGTAACAATGCCTTATAGAAAGAAAATACATATGTCATTATAAAACATTCACAGTCAATCAAAATGATTTAATCAAATTAATGTTTTGAAATATAGAATAAAAGATTAATGTACAGTGATTCATCGGACGACCTTGAAATCTCGTAAAGAGATACTGGATCGGATATGACATAATCAATATAAATAAAACAATTATCTTTATCAGATGAATTGAACAAAACTTTCCGTACAGGTATCCTCATTTCTAAAATGTATCCTCATTTCTAAATGCACTTTTTTTTTACATTTGGTACCCCATAGTCCGGTGACTGTCCATCCAAGACAACCAATCCTAGTATGTGCTCTCTACCCCATCCTTGTATCTCTAATAAATATACTCTCCATGAATTATGAAGGGGTCGGGTCACTTCGATTACGTGGCAAATAAAAAGGCCCCTCTGTCGGGCCTGGGCTTTACTTGCTTCTCCCAACTCAGATTAATAATCCATCTTCCACTGCGTGCCACCTGGTGGCGTTTCAGGGCAACATCACAGTATTACGCCGCTAGTATTGAGGCTTAGATGGATCAGTGGGGCCCACTGCTAGTGACGGAATATATGATATGCGGATGGAATGGAATCTTGGTATCTGGAGAGTAAAAAACCTTGCAGGTTCAGGAGAAAAGTATGTATCAAAAGTTCGGAAAATCTAAGGTTTTGGAATGCCCTGTCACTCGTCTCTGTTTTTTCTTGCTTTGTTTTTCAAGCCTACATTTGCATTTCCGCTTGTTTTGCCTTTGGGTATAGTATTACAATGGCTAGCTTATCAGAATCACGACAAGGTTATTACTTCTATAAAATTAATGATATGCCACGTCATTGATCTTAGTCGTTTGTGTTGACCCTATTGAGAAATAGCTTTACAACATTCCTTTACCTCGTTTGCTCTGAGATGTCTAAATCATTGTATGTTTGGAATATTTACTAGAACAATTACTTTTTTTTCCCATTAGTTTTAATCTCAACATAGGATAAGAGTTATCCTACAATAAGCCCAGTCCCTAAGTTTTGCATTTGAGTATAAAGTTTTGTCGGATATACCAAATATCTCCTTACAGCTATTCCAGGTATTTTACCTAATAACACCATGCTGTTTGGCTAACAGAGGGAAATACTATACCATTATACAGTATCATCCGACTCAGCCCGGAAGCAAAGCTCGTGTTTCTCTTATATTGCGTGCAAACCGAGAGACCATTGTCAATCAAGTATTATGGCCGGCTAATGCAGGTAAGATGAGGCGGAAATTTGATATTTCCAGGGTAGCAGGTTACAGGAGGAAGTACTTTATTACAGGTAATACACCGACATACACCGGTATGGAGCGGATATGCAGTAAGGCTTTGAACTAATATGGTGCGCTTTCGGAGTTATTGTTGCATATGCTATCTGCTCTTAGGATATAACCCATCGCTTGTAGTGAAAATCAATCAGATGGGGCAATATCAAGGGACCAAGCCATGTAGCAATTTTCCTTTTATAAGTAATATCTAAAGTTTTAAATTTTAGTTATGGCGGTCATTTATAGATGTGTGTGTGTGTGTAAATATATATCTATATATATTTGCTGTTATTGCCCCATCAAACAATGCCAGCATCCATACCTTTTTCATACCCTGGATGATGTTCACTGTGAAAACGTTAGCCTTAACCTAACTTTCACTTTAACTGTTTTCATGAATAATACCATTTATATTACATGTACGAGTTGAGTATTATATTTTAGTTATTGCATCCATGCGTGTGGGAGCTCTAGTATACGGAGGTACCTTACAATGGCATATATAGACTGCACAAAAGAATAACTTGATTCACACTATTAATATGAAAAAATGCCAATGATTAGGTCAAAATAAGAATTTGGAGAATTAAATTTCTGAGCCGCTACGTACCGGCCAAGGTTTATCAGCATACCATGCCGTGAACTTTCTCTGCCAATTGTTCCCTGTGTGTACACTGATAAACTATTGCTGGTATCCCAGAAACATATTTTTTGCTCTCTTTACCAGGTGGAAATGTCTCAGGTTTTCCACAAACCGCCCGATAAACAGGACACAAAATACAAATCTCTCAAAATACTGCATGACTGCCTGCCTGCCCGAAGTGGAAACATTAGGAGAGTCAGTTTTTCGTTCAAATGAGTTGTAAAAAGTGAACTTTTTGTAATCTTTCAAGAAGTGGCATCATTTTACAACTCCGAGTGCCTCGAGGTTATTCATTATTCTGACGAAACTGCCGGGCCAGTGTTTTATTAAGAACATAAGGGGATGTTTACAGGTTGTTGACTTTGCCATATATACAGATATTTATTCAATAGCATTGGAATGGTAGTGTTTTACCTGGATAATCTCGACAATATTATATCGATTAGCCAATATGACATTGTATTTCATTAAGGCGTTGGAGGTTTCAACACAAAGGGGTCTGGCACATTGAAAAAAAATAGCTGAATTTGTGTGTATTATTCCATCAATCAATCTATAAGCATGTCCAGCCACTGGTTGCATGATATAAAGTATGCTTGATTCCGTGTTCATTGATATCTAAAAGAAAATTGGATCTTCTTCACCTATAAGAATTGTATGTTACCATATTGCAAACCGACATGCATGCATGGAAGACAGGGGAAGGGTGGTCTACATATTTGTATTGGTCTTACATCGTTTATAGCATAAAAGAGCCTGAATTATAACGCCAGAAATTGTCGTTTTACGGCATGAATTCTATTCCACTCTACAACATTCACGGTCTTTTGCTCCACCGAATCGTGTGAAATCTCTAGTGAGATAAGTGTGTATAAGATAAAACCCTGATTTAGGCTCCTCCCCATTACCCCCTATAAAAGAAATATTTACAAACCACCGCCTTAGGTACTTGAGAATGCAAGAAACATGCCTGGTAGCACAGATAGTCTGCTATCTGTCAAACAGATAAGGACGTGTATCCTTATACATAGGCTGACTTTCCCCTAGGGTGAATGGAGTCCAATTTTATCAGCCATACCTGCTATGACTACATGGTCCTACTTATAGTACCCCTAGGGGCAGAGAGGGCCTGGGAATTTTCCTAGGCTTTTAGGATAAACCTTTGGAGTGCCAGTTGTAAACCTTTTAATTTGTAGGAAAAAAGGTAAAGGAACTAATATACCATGTTTAACAATATGGCTCACCTTTTCTCTTTTGTTCAATTCACGTTTCCGATTCCCTCGTAATTTCACAATTTATCCTCGGTTTCTGTAAAGATAAAAAAACAAGTGGAATTTAGGCATCACTCAGGAAAACATAATGCATTGATAACTGGTCAATAAAAGTCAAAGTATGGGTTATTGTGAAGGTAGTATTGTATTATTAGAGAATCAAAACCAGAATACACTACAATGGTATAGAGACAGTGGAGTGGAATGGGCTGGGATTATATTGCAAAATATTGTTTTGTGCATGTATGGCTCCATATTAATGCTGTCAAATGTTTTGTCATTACATTCACCACGCAGTGGGGAATTAGGAACGTTGGAATATGGGTAAGTTGAGGGGGTCAACATAAGTATATAAGCTAAGTACTTTAATGTTGCACATTTGTATGCACATTTACATGGTATTGTCTCCTCTTTGTGTAGTTTAAAGCCCCACCGAAAGGCAGAGTAGCAAGATTTCCCTTGACGAACCCTTCCTAATCCACCCTTTCTACTCACTCTATTAGCAGGGTAAAGCCCGGTTCACACATACTGTAAATGAGTCTTTACACTCAATGCACTGTTGTTAGTTTAAAACTATCGGGAACAGATGTAAGTTAAATATTAATGGGGATGATATATTTTGCAGTAAAGAAATTGGCACACAGATTCTAACGTGTCAGAAAATCTCGTCTATTAAATCTAGTACTCTCAACACCTCAAGCAACCTTAGGACCAATGTAACTTTACCAGAACAGCTCAAACCCATACAAACAGAATCTGTTGGCTGTCATAATGCCTCAGGGCACATCCAAAAGCCACTGATACCCATTTTCATAAGCATGTCACAAGGGTTTTGACTGTATTATAAACCCCACTTACAGTGGCATGAACTATATAGTTCTAAAAACTCCTGGATCCACGGGGTGTTGAGGGTGTTGGGTGTTGAGGGTGTTGGGTGTTGAGGGTGTTGAGGGTGTTGAGGGTGTTGAGGGTGTTGAGGGTGTTGAGGGTGTTGAAGGTGCTGAGGATGTTGAGGGTGTTGGGTGTTGAGGGTGTTGAGGGTGTTGAGGGTGTTGAGGGTGTTGAGGGTGTTGGGGGTGTTGAGGGTGTTGAGGATGTTGGGGTGTTGAGGGTGTTGAGGGTGTTGAGGGTGTTGGGGGTGTTGAGGGTGTTGAGGGCATTGAGGCTGTTGAGGGTGTTGGTGATCCCTGGCAGGGATCAATGCTCCAGGGCGGGCAGGGACATGTGTGACAACCAGCTGATGGATCGTCCCTGAGTATTACCACCCAGGGCCTCCGGGCATGTAGCAGCAGCCAGGGCTGGACCCTGGAGGACTAGGGTAAGACATTAGGGGTTGTGGGGGTCACTCAGTGACTGGACATGAAGAATAACGGATATGGCAGAGGTCTCTTGTATTGGGTAGTGGATGTGGGGTTAGAAATGAGGCATGTAGGGAATTATGGCTCAGGGTTGTTGCTGTATTTTCATTTTGCATGTCCATTTTAACAAAATGTTTAGGTTAACTTGTATGTCAAATCAAAGAAAAGCCAACGTTTTGACACTCATATTTTCTGCATTTGTTAGGCTTCATGTTGCCATGTCGCCACGTTCATTTTAGGATGCCATATTGAGTTGACTCTGTAATCAATTTTCGCCGAACTCGACACTTTCACTAGAATAATTTATCTACTTGGTGAGTACCAGGTACATTGTTTGACAGGTAATCAGTAAAACGACCTGCCAGCCCTACGTTTCACATATCACATGATTCTCAGGTCTGTGACGTAATGACTTCAGAGTGCCTGTGGCATAATCATACATGATCATACGAAAGACTGTCATGATGGTCTTCAGAATTGAATCAGATAATAACGTTAGGATCTAAATGTGATCTTAATTTGACCTATACATATTACTTTTATTTATTTATTACACCAGCCCATAGACACCCCTATAGGCAGATTGCCAAAACCTACAAAAGATAACTAGGTTCTTTCACTGCTGTTGTTCCATCGATAATCAAACTGAAGAGGGACTTGCAGCTGTGCAACGACCGGTGAATAGTCCTGATGCAAGCTTGTTACCTCTCTTGACCTCCGCCATACAATATTCATACATGTCGAGTATCTACAGGCATTGGCTGCACTCACTGCATTTGGGGATGGTGCTCAAAATACGTGAATAGGTTTGTTTGATGTTAGGATTTCATACCGAAGTGGGTACTTTAACAGAACAACCGTATCGTGTATCTAAAGGGGGCCATTGTAAAGTCCCATACGCATTAGGCGATTTTACCGTTGATGGGCGATGGGCAACTGGGAGAATTGGCGGTGAAATCAGGGGGTGATCACAACCACTTGGTGATTCTCCGTGGGTATGATACACATTCTGGATGATGGGTGACGGATGACGGGAAAATGGATGGGAAATTATCAAACTGATATTCCAGTCGCCCAGGGACAACAACAACGATTCTCCCAGTCGCCCATCGCCCGTCAACTGTAAAATCGCCTAGTGGGTATTGGGCTTTAGGCAATACTATCTCATGATCAGGAAGGGGGCGAAGCGGAGGGACAGAACTTTCTCCAAAGAAGGTGCACTTTAATCAGAGAAGGCAATTTCTATATCTCAATACCCACCTGGATATGAAGTACAAACCATATGTCATATCAAATGAGCCATTCCCAGGTTCCCTCTCTCTTAAACAGGTGAGTGAGTGGGTGAATGATGGATGTTTTACACCATACTGACAACCAGGGTCATTTTCATGGTGGAAACAAGTTGGGACAAATTCTGTCTCGGGTGATTGTATCTATGAGATGAAGCTGACAGGACGGGCAAACAGCAGGGGATCAAAACCTGGAAATCATTTTTGCTGTACCTCATCCCTTAGTGAACCCAGCACCAACCAGGAATTGAACCCAAAGAACCACTTGGTCAGTGCTGGATCCCCCCTATCATCACCTTATACAATCAGCAGGGGCTACTAGGGGCCTATATTCTTCCCTGGAACCCCCACGGGGTTCTTTTAAACAGGTTCCAAAAGCCTTAATATGTTGATTATTTTTTAAACTTGAGATGGTTTACTGTAGATTTGGTTAACTTTGTACAACTCAAACAATATTTAATATCTGAAAGAATGAAGAACCTTTCAGAATAAGCCCCACATTCTCAACCTCCTGAAAAAAGTTTTAAAAACGGCACATTCAAATCGGTTCTGAATACAATTCTGAAGCATGTACTTTAACCTCAGAATCCATTAATGACGTTTGGATCATGCAGTTTGTTTAGAAAATGCGAGAGAAAAAAACACGTGCGTGCATGCAGCAGAGAGTCAAAGGAGGTTGCTGTTAGTAGTTGATGACATGAAGTAATTATCGACTTTCAGTTCCATTCTTTTTTTCCATTTGTTAACTACTATGGTTAATAAGCTTGTCTCTCATTATTTCGACGTCCTTTCATTAGGAGAATAATAAAAAAGCAATTGAAGCGGCATGAATATTGTTCATCAAGAAAGAACCCACCCCCACAGTTTTAACTATTGAACCACTGTCAATTATACCATAGAGATCCCTTGATAAGTTGTATGCGTAAAACACGCTTATTTCACCAGTAAATGTGGATATGGAATAATAAGATTCTAAGATGTTAAAAAGAGGAAACCTGCAGGGTTGTATTTTAGAAGTAAATTTCTATACGAAACCGCCCAGGGAAGGACATTGTAACTTGGGAAGAACATATTGCCTTAAGCCCCAGAAGGGTTTTATTTTCTGTTCCATTGACCTGTGTTCTGTAAAGCAAATTCTGAAAAGAGACATTTTCTTGCCATAAGTTATCAGCTATCACTACAGTAATACTAATAAACCACCGACATCTGCTTCGAGAACTTTTAAAATTACAATATTCCTACTACAACCAATAACTCCTTTAATTTAAAAGTTGTACAATATTCTATTGAAAGCAATGGTGAACCAGAACAAATGAAGCCTCTCATAACAGTAGCATTGGGAACTAATGAGCAATTTTCTCTGAATGTTCCCCATTGTATTTTGCGACGATCCTAATGCCATGCTTTTTCAGAGAAATATTATCATTCTTTTTTTAAAATTTTGCAGGATAGTTACTCCTACCCAACACCCATGACCCCTGGAAGTTAAACCCTGCTTACTCGCCTGTTCCATACCCCAGCACGCCCCGTCAGTCATACTTTCTTCACAGCATTAACCTGTCTACCCCTGCGCTCCTAACATGGCCTCTGCCTTCCCAGCCTCCGCGCCATTTCTCTAAATTATTACCCAGTCTTATTTTATGCCATAAGTCACCGCGCACAGAGATTGCAGGGCCCCAGCTTGCAGTCACCCACTGCACATTCACAGATTAATTTTTTACCCCTCAAGTGATGTTTTCATCGATTGCCCATAGGGCATATTCTTCTTGGCCGGGAGGCGCTGCATAAGAAGCTTGTTTGTGTTGATGGACGACACTGCTTGTTGGTTTCGCCAGTTTTATCGGGATACTATAAATCAGGCTTATCGGAAAAGGAGAAAAAATCTAATTGCGATATTGAGTGTTTTTCTTGTCCGGACCAGCCTGGTCAATAGGAGCGGTCGTTATTTTGTATCCCGGCTCCCGACCCAGCTGTGCCCCCAGGACCGTTTAGGTATTTCACCCAAGCCAGTTTGTTCCAATATGTTGTGATTTTGGTCCACAAACAAAGTGGAGTTTCATAGTTTTTGTCCTTATTACCTATCAAAAACGGTCGTACATTGTCATGGCTTTCTCATTTGCAATAGAGTATTCAATGGAAGTTTTGATCTGTGTATTCTATGTCGGTCGTCCATTGTGGTTCTAAACAGCGAATTTGGCTTACATAATGTTTTTGTTGTTATTACCCTAAGGGAAAACTGCCATACATTGTCAGGGCTTCCCAGTGGAGTACTTGCGGTTTGACAGGCACATTCAAAGCCTGTCGTCCATATACATACATGTCTATCGCTATTCTTGTATCAAAACATTAGGGAGTGATAACAGTCCTTCCTCTTGATTATTCTTGACGCGTCAAGACAAGAGGCACCAAAAAGAGGGATAGCTATACAAAAACATGTTTACAACAAGAGTCATTGTATTAATAATAAAACATAAGATTTCGTAATCAGACAGAACCATGTACCACCCTTAAAACCTGTCAAGGCAGCCTCTCACATATACTTATTTTTTTCCGTGGACGTTACAGCTAATCATTTAATCATACAAGAGCACCTTATTGTAGATTGGCATAATGAGCTCTATCTAGGGCACCGCCACAACATGCGCTCACGTAACTAAGTGAGTAGACATGCTTTCTCCTAGGCCTTCTTACATGTAACTCTTCTGCTTAAGATTGAAAGGTAACTAGACTGCATCAGCAGTTTGGAGTATGCTCTCTAGATAAGGAAAGGCAGTAAGTGGGCGGTTGCAAGCAATGCATCTAGCCAATGGCAGCAAGAGAAAAGCCCAAATCTGTGTTTGAGACTGGAAATCAGGTTGTCCAGAGTAGCATTTGCAGTAGGCGGAAGTAAGTATTCATGGCGGCCGGGGTGATCCTAATAGAGCGGCTGGGCCCATTGTGTGCGCTGGACAATGGCGCGAGCCATGAGCCAGCAATAGGCCCCAGGCCAATGAATGGGCCCCTTAGGTGGGAGCGAAAGAAGCCAGTTGCTGACCTCACCATCCGGAAGGCAGGGGGACCGATTAACTAGGGCAAGATTCACTCACACACATGTTTGCGTAAAGGGCATAAGGGCATACGTGAATATAATACGCTTTTCGCCTTCGCGTATCGATTTGTTGAAAAATGGCCAAAACAATGGTTTGTTGGTCATGTGCAATCTCTAAGATGAATGGTGTTGGTGTTATCAAGGAGGCATTGTGCATGATAACAATAGCACTTCCTGATCATTACTCAACTGCTGTGACAATGTACACTCCAATTACTCAAGGGTTCCTGCCTTGATTATGCAAGCAGAATGCATTGGGGAAACACAGTTAATTGTAAGAGCTGTCAACTGTATGATGAACAAGTAGTTAAAGTTAACAATGCATCTTAAATTGCTTTCAAATATTTGTAGCATACAGACCTTGCCATGACAGATTGCGTTGTTGTTGATTCGCCAACTTGTTATTGAAATTTGTCCTTTCATATTAGAGGGCTTGTCATATTCACATACATTTTGCATAGTATCTTATACCACATCAGTGACCTGTCTATAAAGAATATAATATTTTGGATCTCCTGCTATTTGGATAGCTAACAGAGCTATATTCATTGATGGAAAGTGTGGGAGTTTGATCCTAGATCTCTAATCTATCTTTTAGGTTACCCTTAAAGAGATTTTGTGGCTCCTAATGGGAGTTTTTGGATCCCTAACAAAGGGTTTTTAATTAAACATCTTTTGAAAAGGTACCGTCAGTGATTTATAAATCTCTAAATTAGCTTCTTCCCTTTCTTTAATAACGTGGGGTGTTCCCATTCCTACTTACCTATCTTTAACAAGGAAGCAGGGAGAGATATAGATAGGAAATTGGAACTTTCTATGCGTATACCAGCATAGGGTCAATCCTTTCCTCATCATTCAAAAGTCAATTCAATTTCCTGATGGCCCAATATGACTACATTTAGCAATTCCTCCACCAATTTCCCTGCCTGACTGACTGTAGAAGATGAAAGAGGTTGTATATGGAAACTGTTGATGTGGGTTTTGAAAAGCGAGAAACCCAAGGGATCAAAACAGTGTAAAGGAAGGCAGCCGTTTGGAAGTAAAGTGGAGAGTCGGCTAATCTACAGATAAATCAATAAAAACAAAATGTAGGCAAGTCAAACGTTTAGGTGAGTTCCGCCATGCTATCTGTGCTTCTACTTTACATATTCATTTCACTGAGAAGAGCATTTTTTTCTTCAATGGAATTCTATCGAGCTTAAAGAGGATTATCGGACATGTTGATAACATAATTTCCTTAACATATCTCTCAAATTTTAAATCTTCACTGGACGGATACTCGCCTAGTTCTTATCAAGACCTATCTATTTTCGTTACTATTGATTGGCAGCATTTTCGAGTTGAATATGACGTATATGAAGGCTTGATAGCAGGTGCAGTGTACTAAACCTAGGCTGGGATTATACACGCGGACATGGAGCAGAAAGCCATGCACACAGAATTTCTCATGTATAAGGATGATAATATGCGCAGATGTACCTCCTTTTTTCATCATTATATTATTTGTAAATCGGGGGCTGAGCCCCTGAACCCCCCTTACATTTTGTTTTTTGTAGGGTTTATCTTATTTCTGTGTACACACATTTTTTGACATACAATATATGCCACTATACCCTATGTCTGTGTATGTAAGGAGATCTCTAGGCGCAGACTTTGTGTCCGCGTGTATAAGAAATTCTAGATACGCTACGGTCGCGCACGCGACTGTCGCGCATATAGCCATTCCCCTAAATAAACCTACCCCATTCAACCCACAACCCCTGTCCATACACACGCACACACACACACACACACACACACACACACACACACACACACACACACACACACACACACACACATAGAGGAGGATTATAAGAAATACCATCTGAATATTCCAAACCAAATCGCACGGGACCTGTTGTAGTTCATTAATCGAAATCTTTTCAAAATAATCAAGATAAAAGTAAGGCAGTTAAATAAAAAGAAACACATAGATAGGGCCATTCACCACAATCCTCCAGGGTAAATATCGACCGTTGACACAACAAATCAATCATTGGAAAAGAAATAAATCGGACGGGTGGAGAGAAGGAAATCCGAATCGCTGCTATAGAAGGGGGACTGTTCAGTGAGAGGCCAGGGGTCATGTTTTCGGCCCCTCCTCCTCCATGGAGTAGGGGCCGACAGATAAGTCCATTGACCCTGTGGTGGTGAAGGGGTCAGACATTGATCAGTTCACGTCGTCTCTGGTTCAGCCTCCGTAGGCAGGGTTCACACATTGCGATTTTGATAACCGAGAATTTGGTAATTCCTGGATTTTTATGAGGACTTTGATAGGAGCTCATGCATGATTAATGATATTTGAAAGATAATTCAAAGACCTTTATTATCGTTAATATTGTGTCTATGATTTTAGCCCTTGTTCACATTGGCGATTTAAGAAATGCATTAATACAATCAGATAGTGCAATGCAGTCTTAAGGCACGGTTTATAATATTGCAGTAGGCATCTTAAGGACATCGATTAAGACAACATTGAAAACGGAATAGGACAACACTGTACACGATTTAAGAACATTATTTCAGTCCATCCGAAGTTCCCTAAATGAGACGTAACAATAAGACTTCATACAAAAAATAAATAAAGCTTATATTAGTTAAAGATAATAACATGTTTCATGCAGGAATCAGTGTTAAATCATGTCCACACATTTAAAATGTCCAGCCCTTGCATGATTGCCATGTGATATTATGATATTTTGATTGGCTGCAAAAGCTTTACAATTATTCGAATATTTAGATTTATGCAAGTTCATGATAACAGTATTCCACTTCAGCCTATTTCAGTCACTTCAGTTGTCCTACCGACAGAGATAACACAAATACAGAATGGACTTAAATTATAATGGTAGATTTGTTTCGGGGTAGTTATAAGGCTGATAGGAACCATAGGCGAACAGCTATAATTGTGTTCACAATTGCGTTTAATGTTATCAAAATTTAATGAGTATGACTATAAAATGCGCATATCCATGCACTAGGGTGATTCATTTGAAATATGCTTTAGCTCTCATCTAACTGGTATGAAAATTAATATGCATGGCTGTTTCGGAAAATATTTTCGTAAAAGAAGTAAGCAAATTCAGAGTTGACAGAATCAAAATCGGCAGGTGGAATCCAGGTTTAAATGGGGCCCATCTTAATGCCTGAAGCAATCCTCGATAAAGTTACATACACAGCTCTGGGCGATGTGGTAACGACAATGTCCCACACTGAGGGGCACATCATCTGTCCAATGGTTGTATAAGAGAAGACTGGGTAGACGGGAGATATTATTGACAAATCATAAAGACACCTTATGATGTGTGAGTATAGATGTGTATGCGTTGTAGGCTGGGCAAGTGTCCATAGAGCCAAACTTAGGGTATGAAAAATGTTTTGAGTATGAGGGGAAACTGAGATAGGTTTAATTGACATAGGTATACGGATTGGATTCATGATTTGGTCGTCTGCCATCGCTTTACATTAAGGGATTTCTTTATCAAAAATGTTTTTAAGATTTTCAATTTTGAGGAACCAGAGACCACTGGAAGTGTCAACTAACACGGAATTTTATTCGGTTGAACGAGTCGATGAGAATGACTTAAACAGACTGACATTGCGCAAGGGCAAAAAGAGGGAAAGGCAAACTCACGAAAAGGAAAAAGATCATATTGAAACATACCAAAGCTACCCTTTAAACAGTTTTCTTTATTTTTCATTGAACAAGTTATTGGAAGTGGACTGGGAGATGGCCCAGGCTTATTCAAACTTATTCATGGTTGAAGTCGCAAAAAGCCGACTGAAAACAGAACGAATTGGATTGTTTTGGGCTGAAATAGTTGAAGTACATTATGTGATTTTCCCATGAAGTCGATTGCAATTTCATGGCTTTCGTCAATTTAGCTGGAGCATGGTAAATGTTCTGTCGCTTTTTGAGATTCCAGTCATATATGTGTCTGTTTTTATCTTTTTAATGATTTTGATTATCATGTTCTTTGCACTTTGAATGTAAATCACCAAATATATCAAACCTTATCATGCAAGAAAGCTCATTCTAATTTCCAAAAAAGATGAATAAATTATCCAAACACATGTACACTAATTCTATCCTCGGTGAACATTTTTTTATCAAGAAAAGCTTATGTACAAACCTAGCAATTTTGTGTCTGTCATCATAATGTTGGAGAGACAGGCTTTCCTTCTTTGTGATTAAACTGTCTTTCAGATGGTAGCGTTACTGTGATGTACATGTCATACCTTCATCAAACACTGTGTTTGCCCGGCGGGTGAGAGGGAACATGTCGCCAGATCTAATGTACCCACATCTTTAACAGCAGAACAGAAAGCACATACATTTTGCTAAAACAAGTTCTTACCCTAAAATGTCTGCCAATTCAGTGCCAACCAAAGAAACTACCTGCATTACTGATTTCACAAATTGAATCGAGACTTCACAGTTTATTCTTGTTTAGATATTAACAGTGCTTTATAAATAACACCTTAAGCCTTCATATCACAAAGTTTGATCCCACAGAATATACAGTCAGGCGTTTTCACCCAAAGATGGCTGCTGCCAATTCTACATGACCCCCGAAAAGGATTACCGACACCAGAAAATAATAGAAAAAACAGCTTACAGCAATAGGGAAGATGTTCGATAAACGTGTTTGCCCGGCGGTTAGGGGGAAACATGTCACCAGGTCTTATGTACCCATGTCTTTAACAGCAGAACATAAAGAAAACTAATTTCGCTAACAAAATTCTTGGTGGCGTTCTCACCCTAAGATGGCTGCCGTTTCATTGCCACCCAAAGAAACTACCTGCAGTACTGACTTCACAAATTGAACAAGACCTCACAGTTTATTCTTGTTTAGATATTAACAGTGCTTTGTAGATAAGACCTTAAGCCTTCATATCACAAAGTTCAATCCCACAGAATATACAGTCAGGCGTTTTCACCCAAAGTGAATGGATACTGCCAATTCTGCGTGACCCCTGGAAAGTACCCGGATTACCGGCACCAGAAAATAATAGAAAAAACAGCTTACAGCTACAAGGAAGGTGTTCGATACACGTGTTTGCCCGGCGGGTGGGGGGAAACACGTCACCATGTCTAATGTACCCATGTCTTTAACAGCAGAATATAAAGAAAATAAACTTTGCTAACAAATTTCTTGATGGCGTTACCCTAAGATGGCTGCCAATAAGCCCATCCCACATTGGGTATATCTCAGGGTTGGACAACGGTAGGACAAAATTACGGTATAAGCGATCCTTGTCTCTTAGTGCTGGGATCACTGGAATAACTAAGAATTATGTCTTTCTATTTCACCAAGTACTGATAAAACATTATGATTTCTTGAATTTTACCAATTGATTGATTTGCAGGTTTGCCAGCCAATCAAAATGCTGCATTTTAGGGAAAATAGGGTTGGACATTATAGGTTGGCCTGACAGGCTTTAACATTGGTTTCTATGGGGAAAAGGCCAATATACAAAGCTAGATTTTACAAATTTTAGGCAAAATTTGTCAACCAAACCACCTTGGTCCATTTTGTTTCACACTTCTGTGTTTGGGGATTAAATCAGAAAGAAATTGCTATGTAACTTCATGCTAAAATTTGATGTTCATGTATACTGGGATGGGCTTATTGAGTGCCACCCCAAGAAAGTATCTGCATTACTGACTTCACAGATTGAATCAAGACCTCACAGTTTATTCTTGTTTAGATATTAACAGTGCTTTATAGATAACACCTTAAGCCTTCATATCACAAAGTTTGGTCCAACAGAATATACAGCCAGGCATTTTCACCCAAAGATGGCTGCCACCAATTCTACATGCCCCCCTTGAAAGTACCCGGAATACCGCCACCAGAAAATAATAGAAAAAAACAGCTTACAGCTACAGGAAGGTGTTCGATACATGTGTTTGCCCGGTGGGTGGGGAAAAACACGTCACCAGGTCTAATGTACCTATGTCTTTAACAGCAGAACATAAAGAAAATAAATTTTGCTAACAAATTTCTTGGTGGCATTCTTACCCTAAGATGGCTGCCATTTCAGTGCCACCACAAGAAACTACCTGCATTAGTGATTCCAAAATTGAAATAGCACCTCACAGACTTTCAATATATCTAGATATTAATGCTTTATAGATATTACCTTTATATCACAAAGTTCAATCGCACAGAATACATAGTCAGGCATTTTCACCCAAAGTGAATAGATGCTGCCAATTCTGTGCGACCCCCGGAAAGTACCCGGATTACCGGCACCAGAAAATAATAGAAAAAACAGCTTACAGCTACAAGGAAGGTGTTCGATACACGTGTTTGCCCGGCGGGTGGGTGGAAACACGTCACCAGGTCTAATGTACCCACGTCTTTAGCAACAATGACCACATACAGAGCGTTAAGTAAACGGAGTCCCCAGCTAAATGTCACACTCCCCCTATAGAACCACCTTGTCATGCTTAAGGATCGACACGAAGTGCCGCCAGGGTGGGGTTATATGGCCGCTGCCAAAATCAATTATATCCTGGCCTCCAGTGGCTACTGTGTCTGGCATTTGGTGTGAAATGGTGGGCGATAAAGAAGGATAATGCCCTGTTTCCACCAACCAATTTAACAGCCAATTATCTGGTAATTTATTATTAGCATTATAACAAAAAATATGTATCTTACATACCATCTGAAAGAGAATCAAAAATGCTTTCTAATGGTATAATATATAACATGATTAACTAATATTCCCAATGCCGATTTTTTGAAATCGTTAATAAAATCGGCTGGTGGAAACAGGGCTTAAACTTAAAGGTGGGGTCGGTCGGTGAGAGCTCCTCAAGGACATGCTCGTTTCCTGTGTCATGCTTATTTTCTTTCAAATCACAGAAATAACCGAGAATCACGGGGCATGTCTGGGCAAAGATAATTAGGAGAGTTGACAAGCCGAGACGCGTCTTGATACGCTTACTTCCCGAACTTTGATAAATACTTTGTGTATTTGTACATTGTAATCAAACAACGTGTTGTGATTAAATTGTAAAACTCCTTACAGCTATGGAAATACCAAGAATTGCGGTCTACAATTATTGCTGCATGGTCTTTACTCATGCATAATCACCGTATTTTACTTTCATTTTCTTTTGTACCTGCCAGGTTCACTGATAGTGTGTAATCATTTTTCACTCACAACCAAAGGAAGACCCCTCCTCGTTATCTTGACTAATGAGGCAACTGATAGAACCAAATGATGATATATACCAGAAGGCATGTACCCCTCGGTATAATATATAATGAGTTGAAGCTACCTTCCTGATAGAAATACTCTTATATGAAGAAGTTGATAGAATTGTAAAAAAGAAATCACTGCTATGCTTTGAAACTGTGACCTGTACGAATGTATAATGAGTTGAAGCTACCTTCCTGTTAGAAATGTTCTCGTATGAAGAAGTTCATAAAATTGTAAAAAGAAATCACTGCTATGCTTTGAAACTGTAACCTGAACGAATGTCTAATGTCCTCCTTTTCCCAAGTGTTCGGCGGATTCTTTGCATAGTCAACGGTACAAGGCCCCCAATGGTACACTCTTTGCAGCCCTGGAGTACGATCGTACTGGAGGAGAGGGGCTTGGGTTTGACTATCAACAAAACACGATAGTGAGACAGGAAACTCGCATTAACGTGAAATACCCATTAAGGGAAGGAGGAATCCACATGCACACTCCAATGTATACAAAGCACACAATAATTACAACTCACGCGCTATAGCCATTATGCTATATCGGCCTACGCAATTTACACATTATATGATAGGAACCGACCTGCTACTAGTCTAAAAAATATATCTTCTATCCCCTTTAACAGTGTTTTTTTAATTCAATTTCCATCACAATCGTTAATGATATTTATTTTCCATACTAGTAGCTAGATAACAATAGATTCTTAGCTCAATCCATAAGCCGCAACTTTTAATGTAACCCACCCATAGAATTTATTCTACAACAATGAACGATGCAACCTACTCTTTAAAAAAATAATCCATTCGCTGGACACAAAGGATTCTTGCCTGTAGGCCCAACCCGACTTGTTGGCCGTCTTCAATGTACCTAGCAGGAATAGATTACTGACGTCCATGACATTTTGGTCGAATGCCGCCCTCGCACACGACCCTAGCCTCCCCGTCAAGTATCTGCTTATCAGTGTACGATCTCTACGGGTTTTCTTCTTTTGTGTGTTGGTCTATGTTTTTTGTTATTATAGTGATTTTCCAAATGCTGGTCGGAGGCCTTCCATTAAGTACGTATGCAGCAAGAGGTGGGGTGGGGGGGGATTGGGGGGAGTCTGAGATTTTGAAAATTTGCATATATGTTTCTGTACAATTAAAATGTTTACTTTAGTCCAAGGTGGGGTGGGGGGTCTAAAATTTGGAAAATATGTGTACGTGCTAAATGGAAGGCCCTCGGATAAGCGCGGGCTGTTTTATCATTAATATTAAACAGTTTTACTGACTATCATCAAAAAATAAGATGCTTACCAAATTGTATGGTTGTACTCTTTTCGGTTAGATATACTTTTCTGTTTTGGGGTAAGATTACGCTTGGAGCAAAAACAATTGTGAATGGTTCAGACATCAGACATATACTCATACAGACGCCAGACAGATACATTTTGTCATTTTCCTCATGGTATTTCATACACTTTATGTTGTTAGCATTTAATTCACGTTTATATCTTCATTGAACTAGCCTTGTACCAAGATCATAATATATCTTGAGCAACACTTCTGAAAAACTTGCTCTTGAATATTTCATCAAAGGGAAACAAACTAATAAACTGAAGTGTATTCAATATGTTAGACCTTTGATGTACGTTTTAAAACGTATAGCGTCGTTTTATCTTGCCCCGCATGATACAGTTAACGTCTAATGGATTTACGATTATCACTATCTTTTTTGACGCTGCCATGAATTGATATAGTCATGCACAAAGCACTTACTGAGGATCATCAAAACTAATGTATGTCAAGGACAAAAACTGTTATACTCGAGCATCCATTATAGGTCTGATGAAACAGGTTAATGATAATAAAATGTTAAATCTATATACAGAATTGTACACAATGCATTATAATGCCTGGCTATTTTCCACATATCGAAA
The DNA here is from genome assembly GCA_936440205.1 of Lepidonotus clava. Taxonomy (NCBI): domain Eukaryota; kingdom Metazoa; phylum Annelida; class Polychaeta; order Phyllodocida; family Polynoidae; genus Lepidonotus; species Lepidonotus clava. Next base: position 40,576,841 of record OW387139.1, read on the forward strand.
GTACACTTCAACAATATTGAGTATGTTCATGGTAAAGCTTATAGAATACTTTTACAATCCTTGCACAATTCAGCGCCCTTTCAGCACACTGGAAGTATAGGCAACTAATTTACACTTGTTATATTGGTTGCCGATATATAATCACCAGAAAATGATTACCTACATGCTGGTAAATTTGATCAACGATGCTGGCGATTACAATATCGCCACTACTGACAGCAATCTAATAGCAAATCGCTAATATATGCTCCTTTGGTATGTGCAACAAGGTCTTTAGTCAACCATACCTGCTATCTTGATATACCCTAATTTTCAAATTTCCTCCCCCAAAAGATCTGTTCCACTGAAATTAATATGATCGATGTTTATAAATATGGTTTGTATTGCAATTCCTTCCGATATTGAGGGTTCACAACCTTAGAGTTGTGCCTTTCCACTTAGTTTATTATGGTAATATCTATGTTTTTTAGTGATAGGAATTAAACAGATTAGAAACTGTCCTTCAGAAAGAATTGACCCTGTACATAAATCCGATGTCACCCTTGGTCCAGTAGAATTATTTTAAGAACTTATTTTGGAAGGGACAAATTTGAGAGACATTATTTAGGAAGAGTTGCTCTTCTACGTCAATTCGAACCAAATGGTCATGTTGATACAAATTCCATGGAATTTTAAAGGGATTAACATGAACCATCCCTGGAATAACTCCAGGTAGTGTGGCTGTTTATTTTCGGTCTAGGTAATTGGTTGACGTTTTCAATACTCATGCATGACATTTTGTTAATGTGAGAATAGGTCAGACTCCATACCAGCATCTTTTCCGTTGTATGTTCTTCGAATAAATGTGACCATTATCTTGTAGGCTTATTTGAAAACACATGGTGTTGTTCAGGAAAGTTCTAGTGGTATTATCAAATTGCGGTTGCATGCAATGAGAGAATATCTTTTGACAAGGAGACCTTATCTATTTCATTGACCGATACTCATGAACCTGCATGTGTTCCTAATATAGACTTTCTCCCTGTCTTCTTTTTCTTTTCAAGTTGAGCTAGTATACCATGCAATATTGAAAAAGACATAGAAATTAACATAATTAGATATGATATTCATTACTGATAAATGGACACTATATGAGTCTGGGATCATTGACAGTTACATAGGAACAGGTGTTCCCTGTATTAAGCTTTTCCAAGTATTGTAATCTCATTTTCTTGTTCGATCTACCTGACAAAACAGAAACAGAAATATCGACATAATAAGACATGTCCCTCGTGGTATCGTGAACCATACAATTTCGACATTGTTCCAAGCTCATTAGTATTCATCTCTGCACAAAAACACACCAGCATCATAGTAACCTAGACTCGCTATTATATCTTCTGAAGACAGATAAACAACTGCATATTTCTAAAAAAAAATATAATAACTGTTTGCATGTGAGGTACCATTTAATGGAGCATTTAGCTCAGTTTGACTACACTGAAGTATCAAAGGTAATAAAAATGTCAATTTTACAATACCTTCACGAGATAATCTTTAAAGTCACGGAAAGGTCTTTTTAAAGTGACTGTTCCATTACCTTTAATGTACCTTTATCCCCATGAAGTGAAATACTTTTACTCTGGGCTATTACCCTGTTTAATTACCACACACGTTTATGTAAGCCACCAAAGGTAATCCAAATTTGCCAAAAGTGCAGGACTTCATGTAAATCTATATACAGCTATCATTAATAGACTCACTGGTAAGTTTGCTTTACCTTTATAGGTATGCATCACATGAAATATACAATTTTCAGCCTAATTTGTTTTCCAATAAAAATAAAGTATACTACTATTGCTTAAAAAGAACTAAAATATCTGTGCCCGCAAGTTTGTGTGTGTCTTTTCCACGCATTGTAGAATACTACTCCCAATGCCATGCTGATCTGTCATAGGTAACCATTCAGAGAACGATAATGACACCACATGGGGGCACTGGACTCTCCCGTCATTTTACCCCCCCCCCCTCCTCAACATACTCCCTCCCTACCCCTCCCTCATTTCACAAATAAACGACTGGCAGTCCATCATCCAGGCCTGTCCTGGGCAGCCCTTGATTCAACCTAAGGCCACCACCAATGACCGCTGTCTCAGTCTAACCTTTTTCTCCTTTTTCCTAGCTGTCTGCCTGCACGAGGAAAGGGAATTGTGTCGTCTCGCTCGCAAATGGCGGTGATAGGGCGAATGATGAGGCTGGAGGTATGGGGAACCGAGTGTAATGGATCACTTTCTTCTTTTTAGTCGATGTTGTTCCTAAAGGAGGGATTCCAAATGGCTACAAAATCCCAATGTTATTATGACAGATCAGTGAATATACTTTTAGGATATTGCTTTGCTATTGCCAAGAAAAATCTAAATTGCTGACACATCTTTAAGCAGTTGAGCATAGTAAATCATAATCATAGGCGCAGCCCAATATGGTGAAACTCTGTTATAATGTTCGCTGGAAGACCATTAATTTTATTTGCTGCCCTATAATATTTGTAAATGTATTACCACTTGGGCTCACCATTTTGTGATGTATTCATTGACAGATTTCAGGTCCATTACTTTTCGAATTCTGTTCAACTTCTATCCGGACTTTTGCTGTTCCATCCTATAATATTGGACCCATGGCCACTGGCTTGTGATATCATTGAGAAGTTGTCTATTGGAACTCAAAAACGTTAACATTAGTGTCTACTCAATCATAATTATAAAAAAATAGATCACAATAATATATAGTTACAATATAAATGTGACAGTGTGAACTTAGATCTTTGTAGTTTGCTAATCATAGTCTAAACTTCACAAGGGTCTTATTTGCTAACACACAAAAGGATATGTTTCAAAAGTCTTCTATGTTTGAACAGCGTCTGAATCTTACCTAAAACACAGACAAACAGATCTAAAAACAGCTTTTGCCTGTTAGGGCTCTTGTCCTTTGAATGAATAAGGATGTCTCTGATATTATTTAGGCATACCACACTTTATTTGCTTCAGGAGAGACTTAATGAAGGGCCAGCTCTAAGTTCATATTGCCTTTTATGATGTATCGGCTCATAGAGAGCCAGAAATAGAGAGGGGGGATCTATATGGTATATTGGCATTTCATAGATGTATATTGCTTCAAAAGAGCTTCTTTGATTCAAGAGGCAAGGGGAAATCTTTGAGAAGATATTGGCCTTTCTCTCTTTTCCTGGGATCAAATTGGATATTCAGAGTATCCTTGCTTCATAAGGGAAATGAAACATTCCTCATAGTACACTGACCTTTCAGAGCTTCTCTGGTTTTAGGTAGAGAGCGAACCAGGGGAAATATTTCTGATCGAACTCGCCTCTTATTACATCAATACAAGGAGGGCATACTCACATATCGACCTTTCACAATTATTTAGTCTAAAGCCTGGTCCCCACTTGGGCGACTAGATTTCCTTGGTCGGCGGACTACAAAGGTTGTTAATCGCCCGGCGACCAACTCCACACTGGCGCCGTGATGTCTGGCGACCAAACCACTAGTCGCCCTGGGTTTTGGGCAAAATATTTGACATGTTTAATATTGTTCTATGGCCACGGGCAACTAGTTAGTCGTCAGGTGACGAACTAAAGTGTCCTCTAGTCGCCCAGCGACTAACTGCAAGAGCGTCCCAACATGGTGACTAACTTTTTTTTCCACCGGCCACTTAGTTAGTCGCCCGACGACGTACTTATTCCTTAATCGACGGCCGACTAACGTTGGTCGCTGTCGTTAATCGCCCAAGTGGGGACGCGGCTTTATGCCACACTTCATTTTCGACGATGAAGCATTGGTTGGGCGATGAAGGGCAAGTCAGACGACTAAAAACTAGTCGGGCAACTAAATGCAGCTCGTCGTCTACACAATATCGGACTGGTTCCATTTTTTCAGTTAATTCCTTGCACTTAGTGCATCTAGTCGCCCGCCATCCTGGTGCCAGCATGGGTCACCTTGTCGCCAACAACTAGATGCAAACTAATCACCTCGTGGAGATCCAATATAAAAGGGGGAAAGCAGAGTAAAAATAAATAGTAGAAACGTAATTTAAGAAAATTTACGAAAACATAATACATATCAATCACCTCATCTATCAAATCGATGATTATTATCCATGTAGTAGAGCTGTCTATTTGGCTACCAAACTGTTTCATCTTGGTATATAAATATAAAATATCAAAATGCAAACATGAAAAGAAACCTTAAAACGTATCACTTAGCATTCAGCCTCATTACACAATTTGACAGCCGCAGTACTATGGTACAACTGGCCTGTATTGAAAATTCTTCTGATTGAATAATAATAGAATAATTTAGTACTCACACGTCTTTGTGAAATGAATTACAAAGGAAAAGCATTTCTTGAAAACAGTGCACGACAGTACAATGCCAAAAAAGTTTAGCTCTTTAGAAAAAAAAGTACCTTGTTGCAACAGTGAATAAAAGGAGCCACATCCATGGATGTGGGCCATTCACACCTTTTTTTCACTTCAAGAGAGTGTGGGAAACATCTTGAAGGTTACACGTGGCCTCACCCAGCAGCCTCTCTACTTCAAGAGAGTAGAAGACCTTGGGTGGCCCTCCTTATTGCCAACCGAGTCGGTCAGTGGGGGCACTAATGCCCTCATCTCCGCTCGCCCAATGGCACATTTGCCGGCCAAATGGTCCTTGGGCGAATCCACCTGTTTTGTCTGAAACTCAGGCCCAGTCGATTCTTCCTGATGCAATCGGCTGCAGACACACATTAGGACTCTGAAAGGCCTGGCCTTTATTGGGTTAGAGCTGGCAGCTAATGTTAAATCACCGGGTCGAGGTATTAAGCCACGTTAGTCCGCCTCATGCTTCGACAGGGTAGGCCATCATCGGCTTGCGAAGGGCCCATAATTTTCAAGAGCAATTTCTTAGTCTGGACAGCTGTGACGTTTCGCGAATAAATCTGGAAGTGTGCCTAATGCTGTATAGAATAAGCTTCGACGTAAAAGTAAATACCTTCTTGTATAGTATATTGGCGTGTTTGCACCAACTTCCTTGGTCTTGACCATCGTGATGTTTCTCGAATAAATCTGGATGCTGTTAGAATAAGCTTCAGTGTGGAAAATAAGTACTAGCTATTTTGTAGAGTATATGGGCGTTGTCTGCAAGAACTTTTTAAATGCTTTGCAGAATCAAATTTCGATTTACCTTGCATTTGACTCATATTACTACGAGGCAGACTATATTACAGGCCTAGGCTTGCTAAGGGTCCATAATTTTCAAGATCAATTTCTTCCGAATGAATCTCGAACTGTGCCTAATGTCATTTAAATAAGCTTTTGCAAAAAAGTAAGTACCACTTAGAATCCTTTATTGGAGTTGTTTGCAAGAACTTGTTTTAAATATTTTACAGAATTAAAGTGTGACTTCCCTTTCGCCTCAAGGGTAATTTCGTAGTCTAGACCATAGTGACGTTTCTAAAATGAGTCTGGAACTATACCTAATGCTGTTAAAATAAGCTTCAGTATGGAAATAAGTACCACTTAGTATAGAAAATGGCTGTTCTCTGCAAGAAATTTATAGAGTACTTTACCAAGCCTCCCATAAAAGTGTAACCTCCCATAATTTTGTGTGTGAGAGATGACAGTAAAACTATTCCCATTGAAAGGCCAGGGTGTGGAGTATAGAATTCGCATCTCATTCTTTAAAACAACCTTTAAGATGAACCTTCTCAGTGGACAATATGTGCACTCAGCGCATTATTTCGAAACAATTGTGAAGGATGTGGAATTTACACAGAATTTATAAGACATTGTTCATACCTTTTAGCGCTTACCATCTTTCGCCATAGAGAAAAAGCACACTTCCCCAAGTACCTAGAAGTACTTGGCTATAACAAAAAGACATTGTGTAAGAAAGTAATATTGACTGTCCCCCACCTGCTCTTTAGCGCAATACCGTGTAACAGCAACGAATTACTATGCCTGACAGCAAAGCCATGGGAGCTGTCTATTGTGGAGCTGTATAGACTATACACTGTCCTTAAAATGTCTGGAAAAAGGTTGTACTCTCTGTTGTTATAGGCTCAGGTGCACTGGACGTTTCAGCAAATCTAGTAAAGGCGTAGTCTGTCTGAGAGTATATACAATTAGAGCGAAAATGCAAGTGGCTTTCAGGAAACAGTTTTGTTTCTCTGAGTGTGCATTGTCTCCCAGAGACCTGGTGAGAGGCTGCAGCGAAAAACTGCAAAGTACCGTAACGTCCACACTACGTTTCAATATTGCATCGTACGTATGTTATATATATATTATATATAATTATATATATATTAAAAGGTTGGAAGCTACATCGAACCCAACGCCGGTTGTTGTTGACTTGTATTTATTAGAGTAGACATGGATTATGGCGATTCAACTAGTTTTGGCGTTTTACTGCCTTCATCAGGAATAGAATGATACCTCAAAATTGGTTAGGTGTATCAATAATTAACGGTGTAGATTAATGGGGTGGAATTTTCACCCTTTAGAAATCAACAGGGTAGATTAACAGCATTAAACATTAGAAGAAGTCAAACGTAGTATTTTGTACTTTTTTTGGAAAGTGGAAAGAGAATAAAAAGATGAAAAGTGTCTTTGTATCTGCTGGTTACTAGGATACTGAAAGTTTGAACGTCTGTGGCCCGTCGCATAACCAAACTCTCGCAAGAGGGAGCGATTAAGGATGGATTTGTTTTTTTCTCGCTGTTTTTTTCTCTCCTTGTTTTGGGGATGTGCCAATCCTCCCTGTTGCGATGGTTTTGTACACACTTTGAATTTAATTTAATTGGCTAATAAATCATTTCCGCCACTTGCCTCCTATACAAATTATAAGCTAAAGGACACATCTAACATTTACTGAAAACAAAATCTTAAAATATTAACCCCAAAATGTCCCCCTGATAAATTGAAAAATCGGGAGTGCAAACCATCCCTGTAAGGATGAAAAGTGCATTCACTCCCTGTTGAACAGGGAGAGGTCTTTTGAAATGTGCCAATGTTCGCTACAGCGAGACCCGTTATGCGACGGGGCACTGGAATAGATAATACCAATAAAACATCTTTAGAAAAACTCAAAGTGTTAAAGTATATATATATATATACATACATAAGTTATGAATACATTTAAAATCATTTATATCTAAAGTCATACAGTAATATTTTTAGATGTGAGACCTTAAAATAAATAGGACCCTATGGGGATTCCAGGGAAGAAGAGGCACCCCAGTAGCCCCTGCTGATCGTATAAGGCAACAATAAGGGGACCCAGCACTGACCAAGTGGTTCTTTGGGTTCAATTCCCAGTTGGTGCCTGGTTCACTAAAGGATGAGGTAGAGCAAAGTTAAATTCGGGGTTTCGATCCCCTGCTGTTTGTCTGCCCTCTCACATTCATTCACAGATACGATCACCAAAGACAGAATTCGTCCCAACCTGTATTCGCAGTGAATAATTATGACCTAAGTTGTTGAAACAGCGTAACGCATCCATTACTCGCTCACTCCTAGGTGGCACCAATTTAGGTTTTAACAATCATGATTTTAATCTCAGTTATTTAGAAGAAAAAAACATAGTTATTGGATGTAATTAATAGAACTGCATAAATAACTAGTTCTGATCGCTGCCTTGATCCCCATCTGTATAAATGAGCCCCAAGCCAAAAGGCCCCACGCCGACCTAGTCAAATATCACGTGTATGCCTGGGGGTTATATTCCCTTGCAACAGGACCTGGCCATGCACAGGCCCTCAAGAACCCCATCCATTAGCCCCACATGGCGCGGGCGGCTGTCAACCTGCGCATGTCCAAACCGTAAAGCCTCCAATTTACCACCAAGCTCACGTCTTAAAGCCCTTAATCTAGGCATCTTGCTGGCTTTTAAATGATAGGGATTCCACATGAAGAATGCTTCTGAAGACAGGTAATGGATTATGTTTATTAACAGGAGTTGGTGCTAGTTGGGGGGGGGGGGGGGGGGGGTCCAGGGGACTCCTGACCTCCTCTCCCTGTCCCTAAACTTTCTTTATAGCAGCGGCCTGTTTCATAAAAACCTGCCATAATACAGGTAATTCATGTTCCTTTAATGGACCTATGGTGTAGGTTTTCAAAAGTGTTTAATGAGAAATTCCTCTATTTAGGCCTATGTCTGCATAACCTGCGTAAGGTGCATCAAAACCTCTGGCTGGGGCACCAAAACCTCCGATAACTATAGGGGCACCAAAACCTCGGTTAGCTTAACCTAAAAGTTATATGTTTGCTAGGGAAGCAAATTCCCGTAGCTAATGGCAATAAAACATATATGTAATCTTTAGTTTATGAAATACTAACTTACGTAACTCTTAAAAACGTTTCCGTAACTCCTTGAGAAACAGGCTGTTTTCATAGATTTCCAGAAAGTTACAATAATCTGCCTTATCCATGTCAATATTATTCACCATTAAGCCCTGTTTCCACCAGCCGATTTTACCACCGATTTGTTGGCAATTCATTTCTTTCAACTGGCAATATGGCAAAGGATTATATATCTTAAGGGGGGAACCCACTAAGCTATTTAACTATAATTCTGGTCTTTGCGACCAGTTTTGGTTGTTTAGTTTTGATTGTGTTGACCAGCTATGGTCAAAAAGAATTGATACAGTCTTCCTACTCAGCAATTCGACCAAAATATTAAAAAAAATAACTTGCCAAATATCTGACAATGTTAGATATTGGTAGCTGGTAACCTCATAATCGACCAGAATTATACTAAAATCGCTCAGTGGGTTTCCCCCTTTACATACCATTTGAGAGAGAATTGAAAAGCTTTTCTATTTGTATATAGAATGTTCATGATTAACCAATATTCCCACTGCCGATTTCTGAAAATGGTAGTAAAATCGGTTGGTGGAAACACTGCATTATTTTCATCGTCGCCCAAAGTTTACCTGGTGAGGCTTCCTGGCTCCTTTTTCATGCCTTTTTATACTCTCCCGTTTCATCCGCTGCCTAAAACAATATTTTGTGCGGTAGATGAAATATTATCAAGAGTTTTCATAACAGAGTGTTATTATTGGACGTTTCAATTTAAACACCGCTGTCTGGTTGGATTTCCCTTACTCAATAACTATGACACTTTAAGAGCAAAATGTCTCTTCACTTAAATGCTTACACAACGGGCTGATTGTATCTATGTACTGCATAATCAGTATGCTTACAGCTTGCAGACATTTTGTACTCCTTTGGACATTTCCATGTCTATATAATTATGATGATGTCGCACCTCCCCAGACACCTAGACAGATCACATATCTTTGCTGAAATGATATCAAACAAACTAATTAATAGCATTATCAACTATCAAGTTGATAATTCTAGAACACATCTATGCAAGGTCTATAGAGCCCAGAGGCAGATCCAGGATTTTCAAAACGAGGGGTCAGCATAAAGGCAAAGTACTAAAAATGCATGTTTTTGCACACACGCATGCAACATTTTCCCCTCTTTCCCTAGTTTAGGGGTCCATCAAAAGGAGGGGGTCAGGACCCCCTGGACCGCCCCTCTGGATCAGCCCCTGCTGAGCTGATCACTCACTTTTCTAATCTTTCACTTTCTCTGATGCTACTGGGATCAAAACCGATGAGGCGTAACCATAGGGAAGCCATTACTTGTGTAGGTATTTTGGGAGTATTGGAAGTAGGCAGCTTGTGCAATGAACCGTGTCAATAAGTCTAAATGCCACCCACGCTTGATCATACAGCATCCAGCTGGCAGACCAATAAACTAAAGTTAATAGACAGGCTCCAGAGCTTATTTTGTCCAATCAATGTTCTCCGTCCTATATCTATATACAAGTGGTGACTAGCACTAGCAGTAGTACTATCAGTAGCCATGCATTGATAGTTTACAACTGGTCCCTGCTAAGCTACTAAGCTGATTGGTTGGTTTTAGTGGGGGGTTTTCAACGTCATAGACAAAGTAATCAATCCTACCAAACAATATTTTAACGTTCATTGAACCTTTTATAGACTAGCCTCAGACTTTCTTTATATTGATAGTTCAAAACAAGTAAAATCATTGTTTCATGGGTGGATCTAGGAGAGGGCGAGGGAGCGGTCACGCCTCCCTTTTCCAGGAATATGTGTGATGTTATAAAATTTGGATGAAAACCATCAAATACAATTATCCAGAAGCACCCCCATCTCCCCCTTTTAGAATGCTGGATCAGCCGGGATATTCCGAGCCTAGAGAATAAAGCGACTGTATCTACGATGATGCTTGCATCTATGCATGGTAAATGAACAACCCTGCCCCAATACAGTTATTCAAGACAAAGTTTACCCATGTCCAGTTTCTTAAAGACAGAAAAACCACATACAATGGTCTTTCTCATTGATTAATGATACACTCTGAGCAAATGTTCAATTACGAAACAGCAGGGCCAGCCATCGAATCACCGACCTTTCGACCTTTGAATCTCACGCTTTAACAGTAGGCTATCAAAACACCCTGGTCTTTACCGAAAATTGAAATCTAAATCCATTCATTCGTGATGTGACAAAACACCAATTGTTTCCCTTTTCATTCATTTTTCGCCAACTTGGAAATGTATTTTTGGTTCCAAACCCTCTTTTTGCAATAATAACCGTTGAAATAATGGTCATGATGTGATTGAGTTTAACGTCCACTCAGCAATTTTTCAGCTACATCCAGACCAATATTAAAGCATCCTTTAATACCGTGTAATGAAGAGTAGCATTTTTCTGTCAAATCAATTGTCAAAATCGGTCCAGAATCGGCCAATTTTCGCATAGTGAAACACCATCTAAAACTTTCAATTTCAAAGACAAACTACTCCGCTTCGCTTCGAGTGTTTTATGGATACACCATTCTGAACACATTTGAATGGAATACGACTGGGTTGACTCTGAGAGGTTAACGTGACATTCATATAAGGAGTTGTATGCGGGGGTCCCCTTGTCATCATAATGTCCCCTGTCAAATTTAATGAATTATAACAGCTGTGTAATATAACCCTGTCGCTAAATTTTTCCCTGATTCCAATTAAAATCTAAGAAATATCCCTGTTGTGAACTCTGAGAGGTTAACGTGACATTCATATAAGGAGTTGTATGCGGGGGTCCCCTTGTCATCATAATGTCCCCCTCTCAAATCTAATGAACTATAACAGCTGTATAATATAACCATATGGCTAAAATTTGCCCTCATTCCCAGTAAAATCTAAGAAATGTCCATGTTGCATGTCACTAAGCTCAAAAACTGCTGTATCAATTTCAGACGTCTATGCCTGTATAAAACGTTGCAGAATAAAAATCAGAAGATCTGTGGTATCAGGCACTGTTGCCATTAGCGGTGAGTAGATGTGAGTCGGCCCGACCCCGGCTGCATCTGATTTCTCACCCAAATAAAGACGCCTGCCCTGTGTGTGAGATGACGAGGAGTAGGGGTTGGGGCAGGGGGGGTCGGGTTAGGGGTGAGGGGTCGGACCCGGTCATTGTATCTAGGCATCAAGATCAATATAGTCTTAAGCCCTGTTTCCATCAGCCGATTTTACCGCTGATTTCAGAAATCGGCAGTGGGAATATTGGCTAATCATGAACATGTTATATACCATTAGAAAGCATTTTTAAATAGCTTTCCGATGGTATGTCAGATATATAATCCTTTGCTATAATTATTACCATTTAAAAGTAATAAATTACCAACTGATCTGTAGTAAAATCGGCTGGTGGAAACAGGGCTTTAAGACGGTGATATTCTACACGACATGCACTGTGATATGACGATTTCGCAGAGAAATCGCTGATATTAGAGACAAGATTATGCGACTTTGTCTGTAGTATCATCATATCGCACCTATATCGCAGCCCAAGTCGTGTGGTGTAATACCTCCTTGAAGGTGGTATCACAAGGTCGCAGAGCAACCGCACATATAATAGAGACAAACAGCATTGTTATGCATGTGTAAAATAGTCCTAACTGCCGATTTCAAATGATTATATCAATCTTTTATGCGAATTTTCATCACATGGCGCCAATATCACGTCTCAAAGTCTTGTTGTGTAATAAGGCCTGAGTCATGAAGCTTTATGTCTGTGAGACCAGGGACGGATCCAGAGGCGGGGGGAGGGGGGTGCGCCACTATGTAAAATTTGAGCCGCTCCATCCATGGTCTCGAATTTTATATTCAATTTGAAAAACAAAAACACTAAATTTGGCAAAATTTAGGGGGGCGGGCGTGCGCCTTAGGCACCCCCCCCCCCCACCTGAATCCGTCCCTGGAGAATGTTAGTAAACACCAGCTGCAGCATCAATAGTGAAGGTCATGTAAGGTTTTAAGGGGCTAAAAGTCCGCTTGAGTTGCTGGCGAACCTGACAATCAAAATTGATGTATACAGGTGAAAGTTCATCGGCTGCTAAGCTTTCGTCGCAACTATGACCAGATGACGAAATTTAACCTAACCTATGATGTGGTGTTGTCAAACGTTCAAATAGCATCACAAAACGTCGCAAATCTCTGTAAAAGGTTAATGTATATTCACAGTCACTGCTGCAGTAACTTTTACAGTTGATCTGTTTTACTGTCCAAGAATAAACCGTTATATACACAATTACTATAACAACATCACATAATGTGGACCGTCTATAGAGTATCATTACGTCACTCATTGGCTGGGAGCGTAAGAACATTCCTTTAATTTCCTCTGAGACTCACCAAATTGTGTTATCGTATGTGGCATGAGACACACTAACATGTGACTAAATATACTAGGAGTAAAGCCCCTAGGCTTGGATTACATAACAGTACATGGTCCTACGGATTTAGCGTTGCCCAAACGCCTTCTCCCAGACAGCAAAGAAGGAGTGATTTGATATGGTCATTGGACCTTTCCGATTTGCTCAACGATATCATTAGTCATAGTTTACACTGCTGATTCTTGACGGAACACTGATAGCTCACAGTCTGTATCAAGCAAGCTGGAAAGGTCTTTGTCATAAAATAATGATAATATTATTATGAAATAAATTATTTGCAGCGACTCTTAGATCATTCCATTGTAAAGGTTTTCATATTCAGGACATAAGGAACATTATTCCTCTATTTTACATTTTGTTTTGTGCCACTGGCGTTCCATGACATTTGCTTCATATCAAAGGGCCTTTCAAGGGATTTGATACATGGAGAATACTTCCCAACACATTTGAATTTAGAATTCCATGGGCACTCATACGGTGGAAAGGATTTTCTTTTTACTTTTGAGTAAAACGTAGTGTCAAACATTCTGATTAGTTGACAATTCTCTCATAACAAAAGGTTACGTTCCTGACAATCTTGACCTGTAGTTGGCTACGATAGCTTTTCTAAGAATACTGTTAGCAGTTTCCCATGTTCATTCTTTAATCGTATTATAAATCGGGTATGATGCAAGTAAAAGAACCATACCCAACGTGTCAAATACGACGGGCATGTCCCTTGCTGTTTCCCATCGACCAAAGATTGCCTGGATCGTCCACCATAGGATTTCCCATTATCCAAGAGCCATAGGCTATATCAAGCTGTCATTTGAGACTGACGGGTGAACAATTATCAAATACAATGTGCGGGTCATATATGTCCAGTGTCACGTATTAAATATTTGGATATTCCTATTTTGTTTGGTTGTTTCATTCTCTGACAGTAATATCACAACGTCAGGAAAGAGGACCGATCATTACTTTATTCTATACCAACTTCGTAGCGCCTATACCTTCATCATTGTCCTGCCCTGCTAGCAAAGGTGGAATAACAGATGGTGTTATTGCCCTGCTTGTTTTTCATGGGTTAATGGGTTATTTCTCAGGGTTATTGGTATAGAATCAAACAAGAACTAACCACGGGGCCCCTCAGCCCTGATTATTACCCCCTGTGAAGGGTCTCGAGCAAAGTCCTCGACCCTTCAATAGCGGGGCAATAATCAGGGCTTCGTGCCCCCTCGGTTAGTTCTGTGTATTAGATAATTCACACTTTGCAACATATGGAGTAACCATTTCATCAAATATTATGCAATAAGGGGAACATTCTTAGGAACGTGTGTGGTTAAAACTAGTACTGCACAGGAAAAAACATTAAAGCTGAAGAGACCGCCGGCTTATAGATATGAGAAAAGCCCAAAGTAAATAAACAATGTTTGATAAGAAATGCGCCAGTAACTTAAGTGCCAGTTTTCCCATGAATAGATCATTCCATATGATCCATAACGTTTATTTACGAAGTGCCCAGCCTATCAATAAATCTGTCTCTCAAAGATGGAACATGCGCATTCTCTCATATAACAGCATCCATCGGAAATAACTAGGAGCGGATCCAGAAAATTTCAAAAGGGGGTTGGGGGCGCTCGAATGTATCATTTATCGATGGCCCTCCGGGGGCTTGATATGATCTTTATGACCAAAATCCACATTTGGTCACACACAAAAAAAGGGGGCGGGGGCGGGGGCTCTGAGGGGTTTCCAGGTAAATCGGAGGGGTTTCCATGGAAAACCGACCTTTCATTTTAACATGCTCCCCTATATTAATGTTGTAGTCATCTTGTATACACCTTGAGACATCGGAGGGGGTCCCAAATAACCTCAGAACCCCCGCCCCCTCCCTGGGTCTGCCACTACCCCCCTCTGCCTCCCCACTCCCATCCATTTTTAAATCCACCACAGCTAAAGGTACAGAACTCTGCGTTATCGGAGGTCAAACGTATTTTATAACTGTCCTGCCCGTCAAATAATTGCTGACGTGGCATTTCACTATTCAATCAGGTCAGCTTGTCTCCCCACCCAGCAGCTTTAACAGTTCCAGCCTCCCGGACTTCAATACACCTTACATCACTCACGCCATGTTCATGCCAGCCTGGCTTTATGAAATTATAGCCCACAGGCCTAATTACTACACACAGGTAGAGCAGTATGGGGAACTATGTAAATCTGTCCTATACTCCAGGCTAAAAGTGCCGCAGGTCTAGGCTCCACCGGATAAGCCTACATACTCCTACATCGTTAATTAAAGGTATGAGTAGCAATGGTAGCGTGTAATTATCGCCTCTAGGATTTCATATTATTGGAGGCATCGCTGGCTTGTTTGCTTTTGAGCTGCTCGTATGTTAAGTGAGCAACTCGTCGGTTGGGATTTAATTTCGAATATCATTTTCCCAAGAAGTGTCAAAGATGTATGCTAGTTAGTATGCTAGGAAACAACTGGCGAACATGGGACATTTTCTTATCCTTTAGGTTCCTCCTTGGTTAATAATATTTGACAACAAAGGATCACAGTCATGGTAAATGGGAATGAGTGAATAAAATAATGAATTTTAGGGCATTTACAATAATATCATATGGGCGCATTTCCACGTTAGATTATAAGTATAATATATTATCAAAACAATTATAATACATTTTATCAAAAGTGGATTTAACCATACAGATAGATAATGTTTTATCAAGGTATGGGATTCAACACAATTCCACACTGGCGGTTAAGCAGCTGTATTTCTATACCTGAACATGTCTTTGAATAAGGCTCTGTGCGGAATGAAAACAATAGTTATTATTCTCCTCTCCAGTTTCTACCTTTAGAAGCACGTCCAGGGGTGTGTTTAAATGTCTCAAATAGCCCTCTCAGTTTCCTCGTTATTTCATGAGCCTTTCTCCTTTTTTTCCATACCTAACACAAGATGCCCTGGCTGCACCCTCCTCCTACACTAAACCTCCCCCACTCCTCACCTGTGCCTGCTAACACTAACAGTAGCCCGCAATGCACGTGGCATTTCTCCGACGCCAGACCTCGTCCCCCCCAAAAAGCAGCAATCAATGATTCGGCCTGAAAATGGCGCGCCATAATCGTTATAAGCGTCACAAGTTCTTACCTCCGAGCGGCGACTGGCGGCGACTGGCCTCTCTCTCGACGGCTCCCCCTCGTACTCAAAGATCAAGTATCCCGCCACTGGTTTTTATTATAGGCTGGGCTGTGTGTGCAAATGAGGCCAGAAAAATCAGCTTTGTCCTTGTCCATGGATCTGCAGGGAACAATGAGTGTAGTTCATTGCAGTGGGGGGTAATGGAATTGAGCGTGAATCGACTTTGGGTGATTGTATATTGTTGTTGGTGTGTTTTTTGCTCTGGTGGGAATTGGATTTGGGTGAGTATTGATGAGAGTTTTTTCCGTTTTTCTTTGTCTGGATGGGAGTTGAATGGAGATTGACCTGGGCGTTTACTCTGTTAGGTTGTATTCCGATCAAATATTGAGGAGGCTAGCTCAAAAACGTACGTTTGTATTGGCAATGTCCTTCCTTGATTCCAGACGTTGACAAAACCTGTTCCTTCCAAGTCGATGTGGAATTTTATAGGGAATTAGCTTAGTTATATTTCTCTCGTTCACAGAAAAGATGGTCAGTCTCTCTCCGCCTACTCAACAATTTTATTAGTCTATGAACTGTAATTCCTTTACTCTGTGAATGTCTGTGAACATTATACAGTACTCTTGGTCAGCTGTCGCTTTGTAACAGATGTACGTAGATTCAAGTGTCCAATTTCGTCGTCAGCACAGAAATATTGACCAATGTCCAGTCTGTATAAACACGAGAGGTGGTGTCCAATAGAAGTTATCCTATAACCAATATTAGTGATCCTGTGTTGATTGCCCCAAATGTTTTATAGCCTGATAACATATCTATAAAGGGTTGTGTTATCTAGGGCTATTCGTCCGGCGGTAGGGAAGGGTACTCCCGGCAGTGGATACCCTTAAACCCGCTACTGGAGGAGGCGTTGCCGGCGGGCCGGGCCGGGGAGCTAGATACGCCCGCCCTGGAGAAGCGGCGAATCTCTCCGCAAATCAGGTGGCGAACTTCAGTAGCTTAAGTCCTCTCGAGCGGCGCTAACGATCGAGCAGAACTCCGCTAAAGTTAGCACCAACACAAAACGTACCAGAGAAGTAAAGTCCTCCACGGCTCTCAACTCTCAATCATGAATACAATAAGTTCCCTCCAGTAAGGAACATCGATCCAAAACGTTGACTTTCTCCACTTCAACCCAGGAGGAAAACCCCTATGCGCGTCCGACCCCTCCGGAGTCCGGTATGGAAGTGGCGGGTACGCCCTGGAGAACCAACCAACCAGTCCACTACCACCCAGGAGGAGGAGTAGGTGCTGGAGGAGGGGGGTGAGCAGGTGGAGGGCTTCTGAGCTGCTCCCGGCGCGGCGCGGCAGGTCAGGTCGGCGCGGCAGGTAGCACTAGTAGTAAGTAGTAGTAGTGGTGGTGGTCGGCGCGGCAGGCTGTTAGCCTTAACGCGCGTTAACGCTCCGTGCGCGCGTTAAGCAGTTCTCCGTTCCCGAGCGGCGCGTGGCGCGGCCCTCTCTGACATCCCGCGCCGCGTTCTACCCGCATATCTAGCCACCACCGCCACCACCGCCACCACCGCCGCCACCGCCACCGCCGCTAGGAGAGAAGAGCGACTCGTCGGGGAAAGAGCGGGGACAGGAGGAGGGTGGTGGTGGTGGAGAGAGGTGACGGTGGTGGTGGAGGAGTAGGTGGTGGTCAAGGCTATGGGGCGCTGACAGTGACGCGGCTTATTAAAGCAAACCACAATGCAAAATTATCAAAAAAAAATAAATTTTTTAAATTTTCAAAATCGATCCTGACATCTTCAACTACACTCATATAAATCATATTGCCAGTTAAAATCAGATATTGGTGGCTAGAAGTGGATAATTATGATCCTTGGAAAGAGGATCTGTTTGTTTTTGTTTTCTGGTCTGCAATCAACTTGTTGGGGAATCCCCCCACGTGACCCAATTGCCCCATAATCAGTGATGTCATCTTCAGGGTCAATAGGTCAATTCCTCCCCTTTCCTTTCTGTACTCAGCCAGGCTCATCCATGTTTGCCTCCTCTCAATTCCCATATCATTCTCCACCCAAAATAATACTCATTAGAGACTCTGCTAGCAGAGTGAAAATGCAGGGGGGATTCCGGAAATGACATTTTGATGATGTCATCAGTTTTTGGGTAAACAATCTATGTATTTGTGTGGACCACACAACAGACCAAAACAAGTCAGAAAATGAGTATTCATGACAGTCTAAATCCGTTTTTGAATAGAATTTTGCATACCATTCTGTTATCAGATGACACATGATCATACATGGTTTGTAAACAAACAAAGTTCACTGAAAATTTTATTTGACAATATATAACTGATTTGCGTTGTGGTTTGCTTTAAGCGGGAAAAAATCGGAAATCACTGGCGGATCCAGACTTTTGGAAAAAAAAAAAAAAAAAAAAAAAAGGGGGGGGGGCAATATTGGAAAAAAAAAATTATAAATTGCTTTTGGGCAGAATTTTACATTAAAACATTTTCCAGGAAAAAGGGAGGGGCGCCCCCCCCCCTCCGGATCCGCCCATGGAAATTGTCATAAAACTGCTTCATAGCTAGAAGTAAGTTTTTCCCCTTGAAAAACAAAAATATAAAGGTCTTCGCATAAGGAGCGCAAGCTGGCGGGAGTAATATTGATCAGAGTCATGAGACGCCAGGTGAGACTTGCGTTCCTCAGAAGCAGGGTCAAGTGTGTAGAGGTCGAGGGGAGTTGGCAGTGGTTATATCAAAGGTGTAATTTGGTCTAATCGGGCGGAGCTCAAATATGACATAACTATCGGTAATAATTATAGATTGTTATCTATATGTTTCTGGCTACAGAAAATATGGGCAGGGACAGTTTTTAATAGCATATTTCATAATATTGGGGCAAGCAGAAAAAATCGCATAAAACCTGATATTAGAACATAATTATGGAAAAAAACGCCATATAAAAGCACATATTCAGACACAAATATACTTCAAGCAAAATCAATTTAATAAATCAATTTGCAATTCAGAGAATTTACAGTCTGACTGTTAACAGTAGCATTAAGCAGAACTAGCCGTGGACGCCGGCAGAATCACCCACAACTCCTGCAGGACCATGACCAGCCAGCACGCACCACGCACCCCCCCCCCCCCCCCAAGACCACATACACAACCCAGCAAATGGACCCACACCCGCAGATGGCCGAGCAGATGGACAAGCAGCAGATGGCGGTAAGTTGTCGCCGGCACGCCCAATATCAGCCGGACATAACGCCCTGGAGGCCGGGGGACGTGAGGATCAACAAGCCCTAACGCCGGGAGGGCTGGGGCCTCCAGGGACCGGCCAACCTACAGCAGATAGGGTGGCTCTCACCATGTTCTACTCCAGGCTGGAGCCGTAGGGGGCTTATACCTCGTCTGGTTCGGGCGAAACCTTGGGATTTTTTTTTTTTTTTTTTTTTTAAATCATCAATCCTAACACGTAGTGTGTTTTTGTTCATATTCGTTTGGGTATCACATAGTCTGGTTCAGGCAACACCTTGGGATTTTTTTTTAGTTTTTTTTTTAAATCATCGATCATAACACATAGTGTGTTTTTGTTCAATCATATTCGTTTGGGTATAACATAGCTCAGGCGTTGCCCAGTGGGGCCGTTATATATTGAGCATGGTTTCCTTTGTCTCCCTCTCTCCGTGAAAATGAAAAAAACAGTTCTTATGGCAGATAGGGTGGCTTTCACCATGTTCTACTCCAGGCTGGAGCCGTGGGGGCTTATACCTCGTCTGGTTCGGGTGAAACCTTGGGATTTTTCACCCTTTTTTTAAATCATCGATCCTAACACGTAGTGTGTTTTTGTTCATATTCGTTTGGGTGTAACATAGCTCAGGCGTTGCCCATTGGGGCCGTTATATCGAATGAACATGGTTTCTTTTCCCTCCCTCTGTCCGTGAAAATGAAAAAAGAAACAGTTCATTTCCAAAATTTCATTCTTATACCTTGTCTGGTTCGGGCGAAACCTTGGGATTTATAACCTTTTTTTAAAAAAATTATCGATCCTAACACATAGTGTTTTTGTTAATATTCGTTTGGGTATGACATAATTATATAGCTCAGGCGTTGCCCATTGGGGCCGTTATATAGAGTATCGTTTCTTTTCCCTCCTTCTCTCCGTGAAAATGAAAAAAAAAACAGTTCTTTTCTCAAATCTCATTAATAATCACCAGGAAGCAAGAGGCCCAACTCTTCTTCAACGTTTTTTCAACGATATATCTTTTTTTACTGCTGATTATTAATGGTCCAAATAGGAGCGAGCTTGCTGTTGTAACCCTTATCCAAATTCCAAGACAGCACATTATATGTATACATAGTTAGACGCACCACATGTGCACACATACATGCACTTGCAATCGCCCGTTTGCCTGCGTGTGTGCACACACACACACGTTTTTTTCCCGATAAAACCATACATTTTTTATGCCCAAGCCTTTGGCACGATCTCAATCTTATGATGCGTTCCCCAGTGTGTAACACGCCTACTTCTGTATCTAGATGTTGCCCCTTTCGATAATCTCCAGTTTTCTTGTTAATTCATTTAAGTGTTAATATTTCTTCTTTCTTTCATTTTCAAATAAAAATACACGTTTTCTATAGATCTGGTCAGCAAGAAACAGCTCTTTTTGTGTTCCTTTTATTGTCATATAGGCCTAGTGATAGTTAATGGTTTTTAGATATTATAAATGTTACTTTATATGAAGTCTTGTACATTAACAGGACACATAATTGTCATTACACTTTGGATGTGCCATTACCGTTGCATGTTGGGGATTTTACAAGAACATAGGAAAAGATGAACTGACAGGAAGTGATAGAAAATGTTCAGGATTTTTGAGTTGTTTCTCGTGTCCGAGATCTATAGCATGACGAACTGAAGTTAAAATACATCTTTTATATATCATAACATGAAATCCACCGACCTTAGTGATGTCCTCCACGGCTGTGCGTACATCTCGTACAATTCCCCGGTGGCAGTGTCTCTAACCTTTAACATCCGTGTGATCTTAAGGCTTCATATTGGATCCGTTCCCGGCACATTACCTTCAAAGAACCCACGCCGTTTCTTTGATCAGCCCCATTAGATGCAACACACACAGATACACATACTCAGGTGAGAACATAATGTTTCCGTTGCCTTCATGTCCCGATAGATTTGGTCATTTTTCCAGCCATTACTGCAGTGAACATTGGCGCCTGTTGAGCATTGTAGGTGTCGGTGGGAAGGTGGGTGGGTGCCTGTGTGGTGTGTTGGGCCGGTGAGTAGTATAGGCAATTGGTGCATTAGTGCAGGCGTCCAGCAGTGACCAGCCCTAACGAGGGCTCCCCCCAGCAGCCGGCTATTATGCATTACCGGTAACGAGTCCACAGCTGGCTGACATTTCCTGGCCACTCCCCCGCTGTGTCGCCCCGCCTATGCAAAGAAACAAGCCCACCCACCCAGCGACGTTTTCGATGTGTGCGTTTTTGGCACTGTGGCTGTGGTTCAGGGGATACTGACTGGGGCTAATGTGATGGATTTTATCGCTCCGACGCAGTGGTAAAATGTCCGATCCCCCGCGTGACAGAGAGTCATTGGAGGCTACCTGCCTGTAAAGTGTCGGCCAACTTGGGGTTAAAACACTACTGACAGTGGCGGCCACCGACTGTCATCATTTGTGATTATTTCTTCTTATTGAAATAAACTATTTGCTACTGATGTGAGCTTTTGATATTCCTATCTACGCTTACTTTAAATAGCACCACTGGGAATTCTCATAACACTTTTGATTCGTCGTGTATTTTTATCCATTGGATTATATATAGATAACAAAAAGCTAGATTTTATGAGAATCATACCTGGTTATAATGACCCATCATTAGACGAATGGCAGGTGATTTAGTAATGACTTTGCAGCAGTGCTAAGGCTTTATGATTATTAGGATTATTAGGTTCCTATACATCACACAGTTCTGGATAGCACCTGTTTGTCAGGTAAAGTCATAATGATCAACTCACAACCAATGTATTTTGTTAGCTCAATTTGTCTAATCAAGTTTTAGACACACATGTTACTGAGGGGCCAATTTGCTGCCAAATGGAATCTATAAATACCTGGGGCGCAATGAACGCAATATAAAAGAGTCGTTTAAATTATCAATTGATTAGCGTTATTGCGACTAATACCACTCTATCAACATTGACAAATTACCTGTCGGGGAATTATCATTAATAATGTATAAGTAAATATATAAATATATAAGTAAATAATTGTTAACATGTCGATTGTCATATATAACTGTTAATGTCTGTTAATGGCTGAATCAAGATAGATAACCTCGTAATACAGATTCAAATTATACGAAAGTAAAGGGAGGGTGATCTGAAAGGTGATGGAAAAAATATTTCAGAATATTATAGAAAACACAGTTCTATAATATATGGATGTAACAAAGGTTTTGCTATGCTGATGAAAAAAAAATATATTCACGAAGAAAAAACCAAGATACACATAAGATTTGATGTATCACGTTTTCCTTTGTCATTATACAATTTATAATGACAAACGTCTATTGAAAGAGATAATTATGTCTGAGAACTGCCATAAGATGAAAACATGCGTTATTAGGTGACAAGAATAATCACTGCATCTTTAGCCTGTCCCCAGTGTATCGGCCCAAAGATTGAGTGGTTAATTGACCAATCAAATATTACTCTTTTTGAATGCAGACATGAACTGTTACAGAACATTATGTACTAAAATACCTATTGTCTGTCCTTTATCAGAGTCAGGATGTACGTCGACTCGTTATACAAATCCAATGCGAACTTTGACCAAAATTTAATGTGGGAAGGGGTGGGCCAGTGATTTTTTTGAAAAATGTGTTTATGTACTTAATGAACACACAGCCCTTTATGTATGTATGGTGTCTCTCGAGTTGACTTTGAACTTTCATGATGTGATATTTTTGCAGGGAGTTCTGGGCCGATTGATTATTGATCAAATAGCCCAGAAACAATCTGTGACCTTTGGGCCATGTGAAGAAAATTTGGAACTTTTATTATACAATTTCACTATTTCTGCATTAGATACTATTTGAACTTGAAGGGACCCCATTATGTGATGAAACAAACCAATAGATTAAAATTGCAAGTATTCATGCTAATTCTCCCTACCACGGATAGCTGATTTACCGTATTTTAGGCACCTACAGGTTAATTTTGACTGATTTTGTAGACAAAAACTGATTGAAAACTATAGTAAATTCACAACTATTTGCTATAAATCTTTCTGAAATGAATTTATTTTCAAACCAACTTGAAAAATATCAAACATTTGTAGATACCAAATGGAAAAATAATCAATGCTAGTTTTCCATCACATTAGACCACAAAATACACAATGATAAGTGAAAATTCCTATACTTAAGCATTGTAACTTGTCTACAAATTTCCTATCATGCACCTTGATTTAGGCTAGTCTGCAGGTGAATTACAATAAATGAGCTATTCATGATGGGGAAAATTACAACATTGTAACCCATCATTTAACAGGAAAACATTCATTCATTGTCAATGATCTCGTGTAATGAACGAATTCTAGTTGACAATTTCAATGTTCACTTTTGACCCAAATCTAATAATCCCAGGTAATTTTTCAAGCGATTGTCTCATTCCAATCTATTTCTGGTCACAAAGCGTAATGGGGACTCCTGTTTTATCTTAGACTATTAATTACAGACTGATTTTAATAGTTTCTGGTCTCTTTTAATGGGACTGGATTTATCAAGAAATAGCATCAAATCGGATCCGATTCCTAAATGGGTCTAGCATTCAGAATTTCTTTTGACAATTACCACTTCATAAGGAAGCAATTCAAAATGATATACCTTACTTTCCTTAGCTTATCTCAAGGGGAAATATGATGTATTTCAACACCAAACACTGGACTTGTCTGTAAGATATATTTCAACATCAGATAAGGCAGATTGAACAAAACAGTTTGTAACATTATATCAGTCACTCATCCCTCACCATATCTTCTCAGTGCTGTAAACGTTGCCTAATAACAGTGCTGAATGAAAGCTGAATGAAAGCTGAATGAAGGCTGCCCACTGGAGCATGGCCAATCCCTAGTGATGAGCAATGAGTCTGATGAGGCGTGTCTAATTAGCATTGCCGTTTCAGGCAGCGGCCCCGTAAGAGTCGGAGCTTCATGTCAGACCCAACTGACCAGCCACAAAAACCGTGGTATGACGAGCGCACAGAATTAAAGCCACCGAGCCAAGCACAATGGGAGACGTTAATGACAAACGCCTAATTAAGGCTGTGGATGGGATAAACAGGGGCTATAGGAGGTGGTGTAATGAGCCGACGGGAGCCGAGGACACCGGCAATGCACCAAACAGCGGCAACCCATATTAACCCCCCGACATCTCGATGGCGTCTAATCAATTATCAAGTCAGTGTGGCGTCATGCAGTGCTTGTTGTCCCAAAAGGGAGCAGCTTTGTATATACTGTGACATTTCCCTGCCAATATAGGTTTAAGGTGCCTAATGTTGATTAATATAATTCCGAGGTCTGCAAGTTAATTAATTTCTCAGTAATTGTCATAAAGGTTCATCCATGTCTGTTGATTTAAAGATCAGCTTTAATTTCTTTTGAGATCCTCATTTAACTCATTTAAATCTTACATTCTTTAGAGAAATTTTCTTTTCTTTTTTCGAATCTGAAAACAGAAATTGTGTATCACTCCCTACAAAGGCTTCCTATGATTTCAATTTTTTTACAATATTACTAATCAAATATCAAGTGATATCGCCATTCTTAACTTGATGTGTGCCTTGCAAAAGGGTGGCGCAAGGGGGACCTTCTGCAACATTCTAATAACGTCCTGAACTTTACATTCTAGGACTTTATAATAACGTTCTGCGACGCCAGTTCTGTGCTTGGTGACATCAAGACCGAACCAAGCCCTAAGAGCCTAATTGCAGAATGGCAAAGTAATCATGTAACAAGAACGTCACATTGCAAGATTATAGCAGCTGGTTGCAGCAAGGTAATTTTGAATCGTACGTAGGAGGCCTTCCATTAAGTACGTACGCAGCAAGGGGGGGTGGGGGGATCTGAGATCTGTGAAAATTTGCGTACGTTCCTATACAATTCTAATGCGTACTTTAGTCCAAGGGGGGTGGGGGGGGGGGGGGTCTGAAAATAAGGAAATTTTGCGTACGTACTAAATGGAAGGCCCCTAGACATAATGTAACATAAAAATGCAACACTACACCCTTGGCTACACTGCAGATGTAGCTATAAATTTGGAATTCTAATAATATAATTATTGTTATTAGTTATTAATGTGCCTAATACTTCAAAGAGTGTTAATGATCTACCCAGGAGCATGGCAAGCTTCAAAACCCACTATTTGAGTTCCGGGGTTTGAGGGTACATTAAAGTAAATTAAAAATCCCTCCACACACTTACGTTTTGCAACATCAAAGAGGTGAATGTTCGCCCATGTTCGTATTTACCAATGTTGGTTGATAGTTATGAAGTATAACAGATATTAAGGCCACGAGGTCCCTTCTGATATTTGATTAATGCTCTGGGAGATATGGGATGAATGATAAGAACACGTGATGACAAATACAAGTACCACTGAATTGTATTCACTTTGCTCAGTAAAGTTGATGTAAGTAGTAAATTCTCAACAATACGAAACCCGCAGGATGGCATTAGTTTTGAAATGGTGCAGTTTCTTAAAAACGAATGAGGGAAACCTTTCGATAAAATCTGTATCTTACTGTAATGAAAAACACAGTATACCCAGAGTAGTATAACCTTAATGTCCGGACATAACAATTTTACCTGACCTTCAATTTTACCTAACGCTTAACATCTAACTCCAATTATCCAGAATCAAGTTCAATTTGTAGGACCTTATTATTATCTCCATATTTATAAATACGCAAAACTAATAGGAAAACCAATTTCAAAGTGTAGCGAAGGTATAAATAGGCATAGGTTTTTATTGCATTGAACACCCTAACATCTGATTATGGAATTTAATAATAGTTTGAATGAAGATTTTGCATTGTGTTATTTTATAAGGCGGCACAGCTGGATGCAGAATTTGAAACATCATTATCGCCGGATGCACAGCTTTCCATTGTCCGACTTAACAATTGGTTGGGCATAACAAAGGTTATTATTGGACATCTTCCGTTGACCAGAAAGACTGGCTTACTGTCTGGTCATAGGGCCGTTTACACAATACCATGTACTGTCAGAAATCCTATCATTTCTATCAGTTTCGACGACTTTATGAGATTTTCTTTGTCATTAAATGTACCTGTTTCCAAAACGTTTCATTGTATGCAAAAGCTGTGATCATCAAAGTGGTGTAAGGAGAAATAATGATGACTGTTTTTGTTAAAGTACTGATCTGTTCAGACAATATTTCCAACGATATATTTTGGTACCTTGGTTTAAAATGTCAAATGATGTTCTAATTGAAGTCGGAAGCATCGCCTTAACCCCAATCCAGCCGTTACAACCAAACAACTCTAATGGGTATTTAATCTCCAAAAGTTCCCAGTAAACTACTTGAAAACTAATTTGCTTCACTATAATCACTACTATAAATCAGATCTCTGTCGGCTAAATTGCATAACAGGGATGGCTTGGTCTTGAACCTTTATTCATTTACTAGGTATTTTGAGAGTTTTTTTTCCATTATTTATTTAACTATACTCATTTACAATAAACTAAATGATCTTCAGTATAGGTGTCAAAAATGTAGTATTTAAGTAGTTATAGGCTTTCAAATTTGGACTAGTACTCACACCATAGTTCTGAAGTGAAGTCCTGTGAAATCCTTGGAAACCCAAGGCATCAATTCATAAATGCAATCTTTATAGGTAAATTTACTATTTCCGCTGAGTCGTGCGTGACGTCAACGTTCTGTAACAATGGTAATGCAGATTTGTTGTAACGTCACTATAAATATCGGTTCGCAACGGTTTGAATTCAGTTGCTCCCACACCACCGACCTGTACACATCGTCAATTTTAAATTGACAATGTGATAAAAACTTTTAGGGTCTCGCACCCCGAAATCTCACATTGTGTAAATCAATCCTTAACCAGTCAACATGAGCAGTTCATGCCCTACAGGAGGACCAGTTAGGGTACCCCCCACCCTTTGGGTGATAATCACCTTAGTCCTGCTGGTTGCCCCAGCCACAATATCATTGGTGGGCCAGTCTCTACATCCCCAGTGGTCCGTCGCATAACGGGTCTCGCTGTTGCGAGGGTTGTCCACAACAGCGAGACCCCTCCCTGTTCAACAGTGAGTGTATCCAACTTTGGCTATAACAGCGAGGGTTGGCACACCCAAATTTTCAACATATCGGGGGGACATTTTGGGGTTGTGATTTTAACATTTCGTTTTCATTACCTGTTAGGAGGCAGGAGGCAAGTGGCGGAAATGTATTTCTCAATAAATTAATTGTGTTCAAAGTTTGTACAAAACCATCGCTGTTGCGAGGGTTGGCACATTGAAAACCTTAAGGATATCCCTGTTGCGAGACTTAAATCTAAACCCTTGCTGTGCTCTCGCTGTTGCGAGGGTTTGGTTATGCGACGGACCACTGGGTCCCAGTGGTCAGCCCCGACGTGAGTTGGCACGTGCAGGCTATTGTGGAGCTGATACGATTACAATGACAGCAATGTGATAACGGATGGCCTCTGTAGGCTGGGTCTGGGGAGGCTCCGAAGCTCCATACCCAATAGGCGATTTTTCAACAGATTGGTGCTATAATCGGATGGTGATCAGCTGATTAGGCCTAGTTTGCCGATTCAGTTCACTAATCAGTATATGATATTGAAATGAACATGTTCGATATAGCAGGTGTGAATCGGCCGATTATTCTGGTAGAATTGGTTGATTTGAGCACTGATCTGTTGGCCAACTTCACATATCTGCCTAGTGGGTAGGTGGGCTTAAATCCCTTTACCCACTTGGCGATTTTTCAAGGATGTCGCTATACTCGGCTGATTCTACATTAATGTTCAAACGATTTTACACTGTTTCAGATCAAACACTTCATCAACAGACCTTGTGAATATCGTCTAGTGGGTATCGGGCTGGAATGGGCTGTGCCATATGGGTAGGGGATTCTGAGGTACTAGGAGTCATCTTTCTGTGTGTGTGAGGGGGGGAGATATGTGTGAATATGCATCCACCCAAGTTGTGATGCACCTTTTTGGTCACACGTTTACAAACTGTAATGGAATGTAACATTACATTGTTTGATGGTACGGTTGAGACCCCACCAATCAGAATGTCATTATTACTTGTTTTTTGTAATGTTAAAACCCAAGAAAATCACAACTTTATGACAACATTGTTTTTTTTTGTAAAATAATGTAACTCCACTGTTGCAATTATGTTGCAAAACAACATCACATCGTAAAGTTCTACGGTGTTGCAGTTATGTTGCTGTGCAACATCACAACAATACTCTGCAGCAACGCTGTTGGCAGCCATCAAATTATCGTAACAAGAACCAAACACAATGAAACACAATGCCCCTGCATCGATATATTCACGTCACATGCTTTGCTGGGACATGCATGTGTTTTTGTGTCTGTGTGCAATTGTTCCGGTCTGTGTTGGATCAATATAAAACTGCATGATATTTCCTGAACGTAAATATGATAAAAGAAGCATTGTGCAGGGAAAATTTCCCAACAAAAACACACACAAGTATTTCACTTTCACAGCAAGGAATGATGTCTTTCATAAAGATATTTATGTTAAAGACTAAAAACAAACCAGTATTTCCATTGCAAAGGAAAACATTTTCTTAAAGCTTTTAACGAACTATATTTCGCTGTTCCGAACCATTCAGATACTTAACTGTCTAATTTCTCTGCTTCTTGTGAATATCATGGTCATTCTCTTGGATAACACGATAGACATATGCATATATATATATATTTAGTATATACTTTTTTATACTGATAAAATACTATTTGAAAATCTATGCTCTTTCTCACAGAGGGGGGCGGGATGGGCGGCATGGTGTAGTGGATAAGGTCCTCGCTTGGCACAGGTTCAAGTCTGGGCAGTGCCTGCTACATCACCTTGCCTTGCCGTCGTTTCCATTCCCATAGATTCGATCAGCCAACTGGTATACAAGAACGTGAGTTGGTGTTGATATAGCTGAAAAATTGCTGAATACACCTTAAACTCCAACAATCATCACCATCATCATCTTTCTCGTAGTCCATTAGAAAAGTCTGGCTTATTCAGCCAATGTGCCATATTGGCATTTTACAAAATCCAGGCAAAGCTGCATAGGCAAACAACTTGTATCCGCATCATTTCCAAATGCAAAATTTGGGATTTTTTCTTTTTACTTTATTTAACTACATTAATCCATTAATTTTGATAAAGGATCTTCTACGTAGGTAGTTTAGTTTGCATAACATAATATTACATAGATCTGGTCACTGAATGAGCCCTGGCCTTCACAATTACTTATTGATTGATACTGGTCAATTGATTGTTTGATTGATTGATGATGAATCTGGGAGATTTTCTCCAGTATTTAATCAATTGGACCAGATGTTTTGATCACTAGAGCATTTTTCAACAACACCAGTTGTCATTGATTCTACAAATTAACAAGAGTTTTTACATTGAAATGGCCAAATAAGTTCTACCAAGGCGTGAACACCCATACTGGCAGCCCATATTTAAACACACTGAGAATATGCATTGGCACGAATACTCATACAAGATGTGAATAGAGGACTTAAGTTTCTGCCTGTATATACAGTCGTTTTCAAAATATTTAAAGCTGCCCTTCTAGACCATTGTCTAAGATTATTTATAGTTTTTTTTCTGAATAGAAATAAAATGTAGCGAGGCATGTACCTGTAGAAAATGGTTCTTTGTGTGGTTCGACTTTCCTGATACTAATACAAATTGTATAAAGTGCATTCATCCCTATTCATAGGAATAGTATTTCCTACTTCAACTTTGTTTCTATTGGCTTTGTTAACGGAGGGTCCTCTCCATTATCCAGGACAACCTCTCCAATATCCAGGACAACCTCTCCAATATTCAGAACAACTTCTCCAATATACTCAGCAAGTACTCTGATACCCGGAGACAGTGATTATATTAGCCCATCCTCCTCTTACTTCTGCAGAAATACAAACACATCGGAACTGCCCAACGGATTATAATTATAAGTGGGGGGTCAAACTATCAT
Source organism: Lepidonotus clava (assembly GCA_936440205.1). NCBI lineage: Eukaryota > Metazoa > Annelida > Polychaeta > Phyllodocida > Polynoidae > Lepidonotus > Lepidonotus clava. Next base: position 40,607,058 of record OW387139.1, read on the forward strand.
CATATGCGTGATTAATTAAGCTCTAATATAAAATGACCAGTCCGTACAATACCAAAAAGACCACGACACTAGTACTAGCAAAAAGACTGGTTAGAAATCCATGAACTTTAATTACCGGTCTAGTAATCTAGATCTCCTCATTCTGAGACAGTTTTTTTTTTTTATCTATAAGGCTTTAGTTAATCAGGAAATTCTGGAGGAAATAAATGTTACATTGATTTCTAGAAAGATGATTAAGATTATTCCTAATCCTTTTTTAATCTTGACAGTGCAGATTTTTTCCGTCAGAAGTTCACTATATAGATCGTCATTTATATTATGCTAATGTAATCGCCTGTGCATTAAGGAAATAATGTGTTAATTAAGCAGCGGCCACTTTATTAATTTGCGCTACTTCATCCACCATAGACCCATTTCATATCATGCAGCCATAACCATGGAATATTGAAACCATAACATTATTGCATTTAAACAGATGATTGGGCATAACTTCAGCTGCAGCCCTATATAGATTGAACTTGTACAGACATGGTCACGTGATCACTTTTTGGTGATCACCATGTAGTGATCATGTCCATGTGGCTGTGAAAGAAATTAAAAATATTGAATTGTAAGGGAAAAATAGTTTTTTTTATGATTGAATAACTTTGTGTCAATTAAATGGAGCACATTTGTTCTAAATGTTCTAAAACTGAGAATACTATTGATAAAAGATTAATAACCAATGTGGCAGCGAGCCTAATTTTGAGGATGTGACGTCATCTGCACAACGTCTATAGGGTGTTAACCTAAAAAGTTATTTCTACTAATTAATTTTGTTTCAAAACATTGCTTACACTTGGTTCTCCAAAGCTGATCATGGCACCCTGTCTAATCAAAAATAGGCACGTCTGGAGGTGGGTGAGGAGCGTGTGACAGTTTCATCAGGAGTGTCAGGGGGCGTATTTATCTATGTCTATGTCATAGGCCTATATGGTGGACGTGAGTCTGACCAGACACTGCTTCTCCTACTACCCCATCCACTTTTACCCCTACCCAGTATCATGCCTAGGGTACTATGTCAGTTTTGTGTGTCCCATTCTGTATGTGGTGCAGAGTGTACTCTGATAATTCGTTCAATTTGGCATTGTTTATGGAACATTCTTCCATCCATGATTGCTGAGAAACTTGTGTATCTACTTTCAAAAATGATTTTTATCTGGTTGGAAAATAAAATGTAAAAGTTGATGGGCAATAATATGTGACAACATATTTTCAGAGATTCGCAACATTTTGCTATTACCTGATCAAGTGTTAAAGGCCTTATTACATTTCACTACATAACGGTCATGAGCTCCGACATGACGATGTGTCAGGGGGCGTATTTATCATATAGGCCTGTGACATAGACAGTCGCAGTAAAGTCACAGCCGAAAATACATCACAATGATTGAAAGGTCCTGTCTTGCCATGGGTCGCATAAAAGCAATCAATTCAAAAAGTAAGCACTAAACTGAATTGCTCCATAACTGATTATTTCCATGAACTGTCACTTTGAATCATTTGGAAGTTAATTTTGACTGCATTTTAAAAAGTTCAAGTTGGTCGACTTGTCTTGTAATGACAATCGATATTCAGACAGCAGTTTTCACTCACGTCTCGAGGCCTGGTATTCATTTACGAAAATACTCACACTGCATAATCAATATGTCTGACTAAAATAACATCGTAAATTAGCCCCTTCCATATCACTTTAAATTACCAGATGAATCATATATGCCACTCCATTTCTGTTTTTAAGGGCATTCAAAGTGATGTATTGTTGCAGTAAACCCATTCATACGACTTTAAGTAGACAAGTTACTTTTTGTGAGCCCTGACCCCATTTGCATTTGAAAATTTGGTGGGTGATCTTTGGCGGATGAAAGACAGTTAATGTGTGGACGTCAACATGCCATGATGTGCTTGTAATAAGTTGTTTTAGTGGGAGAGAATCCCCACTTTAAAACTTTGAGTTATTTTTTGTAGGATTTCTTTAACGGTAGGAACAAATCTTATAAATCTAAACCTTTAGCAATATTCCAAATGTATTGATTATTACTTGTCCTTGCTGCTGATTAACATTGGGCAGAGTATTTGTAATGTTAACTGTTTTAAAATAGGAATACACAAAATTTAAAGTCATAACAAGAAGTTTACCTCCTTGTTCTAGGTCTAACGTCAGTATCTAGCTATAGCTTTGTATGGATTTCAGACATACTTGTCTTTAATTGGTTCAGAAATAATAATAGTTTTCCTGATGAATTTTCCTGCATGTAACGACGGAAGTTAAGGCATTAAAGATGCATCCTTTCAACAATTCTGGAAGTACCTGATTTTGTATTTATAACAATAACCCTTTTAGACCCCAATCCCGCCATAGCCACCCGGGGATTGTCTTTCCATATTTGTTCCATAATTTTCCAATGAGAACACTCAACATAAAGAAATGGAAAACATATCGTTTGAAAGCTGATTAAATTCCCTAATCAATGCTTCAAATGAGACTTCTGTTATTCTGTTTATCAGAATGGGGTCAGCTTTGAAATTCCTCAATTACAAGAAATTTAAGGAATTCCTGAGGGAAATCCATAGAGATCCTGGGGAAATACTAAAGGGTTTAGACTTTCTCAAAACACATGTACGCGTCTTTCAGTGGTTCTTATTCTAAAGATCAACTTCGAAATGTTCTATTACCTTCTTGATACAACATTCCATATAATAACCTCACGTAGCATCTCCTAATTAATATCATTTTCAGAGAGGAATGGACAATGACACTATCAAAAGACACCCATAAATAAACCAACAGAAATACATTTAAACTTTCGAAAGACACCTTCTGAATAACTAAAAGAAAAGGCTTTCACGTTACCCAAGTAACCCTCATGTAAAATATATACAGTAAAACGATGGAAAGGCCGGAACTCTGACAGACTTTGAAAACACTGAGCAAAATGTCATTATTCATCCCCGGTTATCTGCCTCTGCATTGTGTACTGTTAATTAACACTGAGATGCAGCAACCCAGCCGTGAAGGATATAGTCTAATGGCCGAATTTCACAATCATATATAGGCTTACAATGATATATCTGGTAAACAAATTGGTCATTACCCTTTCATTGGGTGGGCAAAATTTAGAATGTATCATTATAATCAATTTAAAAGATAATTTGATTGGTTTATTTTCTTCTATTGTGTATTGCACGTTGGGAAAACAACGCTTGTTATAGACTATCTGTACAGAACATTCATTTCGTCCATACCGATTATATCATAAATGGTTGTTTGGATGTAGTCAACCATAAGCCATAACACATTCATCAAAAACGCGTTTTAATTAATTATAAATTGCCATGCAAATTATCTGAAATCCATAGATTCCGAATAACTAATAGAAAGTCCAGCCAAATGGAAAAGAAATATGTTTTTTATAATAGATTCAATTGATGGTGTGCAGCTTTTTCTAAAACATATCTTTCTTTGTAAGTTAGTCAATGGTAGATCCAGGCAATACATCACCATCTATGTTTTGGTCAATAATGTTGTCATTGGATTCAAGATTAAAAGTGTGTTCTCGACTATAATTCTGAGAGCTGTGCTAGATCTGAAATCTTACCTTTTACATATTTAGCTTCACGTTTCCTGGTGGAAAGATCTGGAAAAAAAATATGATATTGTTAGCTCAAGAATCGGGTAGAAAATAATAATGATGGTTTTGATCCTATCAGCTTTGACTTTAGTGTATAGTTTGTGATGAGTAGTGATCTATTAGTTCACCATTCTATAATTTATAATGTTTCACTCTATACCTCCAACTATAGAAAAATAGCATATCCCTCCAGGATATAGCTTTAATTTCAAGAGATGCATGTTTATTGTAACTCTGACTTATTTTTGATAAACGAAAAAAATCAAATCATGGCAGTGCGAGACCCGCTAATGACCCCCACCTTCATAAAAAAATTAGTAAATTTATTTTTGATAAATTGTTTGATTGAACTGAATACAAGGCAGAACTTTAACGACTTCAGTCTACTCTCATGAGAGTAGGCCCATCTATATGAAACAAAGTAACAATTATTTCACCATAGACTAATTTTGAAATAGAATTATGCCAAAAGGTAACCTATGTATCAAATGGACACAGCAAACTCTAGGCAAATACAGTAGCCTATGTGTTGCCTTAGGATGTGTGTAAATAGTGTGCAATCACGTGTATGAAAACACATAATTTATTACCTTAGAATTTGTATAACCAGAGGCCCGCATGTAAGTCTAGGTCGGTCGAGTTTATACATTATCCAATAATGTTAAGATCTTTGTTTCTTGTTTTTTTGGGGTTTTTTTTGGTAAAGGAATCATTATACATAACACTATGTTACATGTTTATAGTCATCATCAGTAAGATGATGGTTGGGCTATACACATGAAGAGCCAATACAACCACGTATGCGCAGTACATGACTGCAACAATGCAGTATTGGTTTTCCAGCCGTGGAATGCAAAACGCTGTGTGGAGATGCCGGGGATTGAACCCGGGGCCTTTCACATGCAAAGCGAACGCTCTACCACTGAGCTACATCCCCAGGTAGTTTTGTATCATTTCCATATAAAATGAATTGCATTGTTTAAATTAGTTTGCACCGTATCCTCCTTTTATACTGAAACCAACGCAGACAAATTGTTATCAGTATCCCATTCTATGCGGGTAAGATAGATTATTATCTACAAACAATTTCTATACATTTGTTTTATTATACGCTATCTCTATGCAACATATTTAATGCCATCATCAAAACTCATATTCAGAATTTATGGGGGTCGGTTAGAAGTGAAAAAAACAAGTCCTTTATCATGTGTCTTTTTAATTTATTTCTGATCATCGCAAAATAACCAGGTAACAAAATTCAGGTCTGTTTTTAATATGCGGGTGCTCACCTCACTTCGTACTCTATTGCCAATTCTGTTTCATTGAATTACACATTTTGAATATTCTGTCATATTGAATATAATAATTCTGAGGCTAGTCCGTCAGGTCTATTTTCTTCTCCTTTTTTGATAAATTTCTGATACCTGTAGAGGTTACAAGCTCTTCCATCAATGCACATTTCAGAGAAGGCCTTTAAATGCGCACTGGGCGTTATATTTAGCAGTCATAGAATGCGCATTCTGTGACAAGTATGTAACAGGTACAGCTAGAGGGGAGTGACTATACGCGCGATAGTCACGCACGCGGACGTAGCGTATATAGAATTCCTTATACATGCGGACACAAAGTCCGCCCATACAGATAATAGTTACATACGCGGACATAGGATAATGTGGCGTGTATTGTATATTAGAAATATTATAATTGAAGAAATTAGATATAACATAGAAATAAAAAAGAAAAAGGGGTTTCGGGGGCTTAGCCACCGATTTACAAATACTTTATTGATGGACAGGGGAGGTAAGTCCGCGTGTATAACCTTACTTGCATATGCGGCCACGGCGTCCGCGTATATATATAGGCAGATCTATTTGTGCGGACTTCGCACCCGCGTATATAAGAAATTCTATCCACGTGGCCATCTGGTACTATGTCCGCGCGTATAACCCCAGCCCAGCTAGAGGGGTATAATTATAAGACACTAGAAATTGCGTCACTTTTCTGTTCTCCAACAGGGTTTAGTTTGTTCTTTACATGTTGTGGAGGGGGCAATGAATAACTTTCCATTAAAATTGTCATTATCCGTCCCTAATATACAGTTTTAACTGAACTTTTTGACGAACAAAATTTGCTCAGGTACACTTATAACAGAGTCTTAACCTCATCATGAGTTCGCTATATATAACAAATGTTATGCATCCCCCTCCTGAGAGGGGTTTGACATGGACACCTGGCTGTCAGGGCTAATGGTCGTGTACCTCTTAACGCCTTGACAGACCACCTGGGTACAGATAGGAGTAGGAACCCTGACCATCAAGTTGTCTACCTGAAGGCCCATTTGCCCTGGTCGATGCTTGTGTCGTCGAGACCTGCGAAAAAAATGTTAGGTTTTGCAAATAGTCCTAACCTTGGGTGCGATAGAATGGTCTTAGGCTAGAGAAATTGATCACATAGCATTCACACTGAGAGAGAGGGCACCTTGTGATCATTTTCATAACCAATCTGATCTTGAATTGCATAGGATCTCTACAAAAATATTAAACATGTTGAATTATTTTGCAAGGGATCAGCAGCGGGTTCCAGAGAGAATTCAGGATAATTATTTTCGATGCCGATAATTATTTTCCCGTCAGAGAGAAATCCCCGATAATTATGATCCATCCAGACAAAATTTGGCCACTATCGTCAAATAATTATCGGCAGTGTAAAAACTATCGGGAGAATTATCCGCAACCGATAGGAAAGTTTGCTATCGGTGCCCTTATAATTATCCGGAAATGTTTATTTCCATGTTGGGACATCATTTGATCCCAAATTTCACTCTTAGGTGGATCCATGTTTTACATGTTACGTCACATACTTCACATTTGGCGGTAATATCAAATGTGCTCGGGGCAGTGGATCACGTCTTAGAGGTTTGTGAAGCTTATCTAGTGTTTTTTTCTTCACTTCTTTATATCTTGTGACTTGTAGATGAAATATATTTGCAAAGCGAGCAGCTCTTTATGATATTTATAGAGGAAGGAGTATTTTATGAATGCTGATTTTCACATTTATTCTGTTACATAGCATGGCGCCTTCCAAACGCACAGCAGAGGCTGCTCGCTGTGAGAGGTTGCAGACATGGCTATTACCCACAGCGCTCTTAAACAAGCCAACTAGCATCCGCTATTCCGGTCCAGGAAAGAAAATATGCCGTTCGACTAGAATCTACAAGGAGCGGATAGATCCAAGGGTGGAGTACCCTCGTTCAAGGGATTTCCAGGCCCGCTTTCGTCTCCCCCCAGCAATGGTTGAGCAGTTAGCAAAAGAGTTTGGAGAGAGTCCTTTCTGTACCACGAAAAACTTATTCGTTGATTCTGAGAATGTAGGAAAAGGACGACCTATTCCTATATTCAACAAGGTAAAAAAATGATTATATGTATATTTGATATTAATCTATATATATTATTTTCAATAAAATCATTCAATATTTTCAATAAAAGCTGATAGTAATTAAATTCCCCCAAAAAAATATATATCATAGAAATCATACCAATATAAATCTAAAATAGAAATTGGCAGTAACGTTATCTTACTTGTTATCTTACTTGTAAAAATAAAAAGCACTCCCAATAGAACTATAAATATCTTAGTACTGCCAATATTTATACTAACATTATATCTTTTTCTTCCTAGGTGTGCTACGCCTTGCGCTTCCTTGCCTCTGGTGCATCTTTCACTGTTATTAAAGATACCCAAGGGGGTTGCAGTGAGTCAAGTGTGTCTCGTGCAGTCAATTCCTTTGTCAGGTTTCTCGTGTGGAAATCGAGAAGTGGCGTAATTTCATTCCCATCGGTAAGTTTGTCTTCTACTTAGTATCTTCTATTTATTATTCATTATTTATTAGCACCCCCCCCCTCCAAAAAAAGATATGTTCATTAGAATAGCTATTCTAAAAACATGGAAAATCATTGCCAATTAATATATTACAAAAAAACTTTATTCCCTATATATCTATGTATGCCCAACAATCATAAGATTCCTTTACATATATAATAACTACATATATATTTTGTTTCCAGAAGAACGAGATGCATGAACATGCAGTGCGTTTTAGTAGACGCTATAAAATGGATCAGTGCATCGGGTGCCTAGATGGCACTTATATTCCGATCAAACGTCCAGTAAACAACGAAGCATCCTACGTCAACAGGCACGGCTATCATGCACTGAACTGCTTGGTGTGTTGAAATATAACATATATACTTTTACTAATTCATTGGTTACAGATAAAAAAAAACACAGAACAAAACAGAATCTGTAGGTCCCACAGTAGTCATACTTATATTACGGATACAAACATTGTTGGCATTATTCCCAACTATAAATATGAATAGAAATATTATATGCCATTCTTTGTTTTCCAGGTTGTAACCGACAGTGAGGAACGCTTCACGTTTCTGGAAGCCTCGGTCGCTGGGTCGAACCATGACATGCATGTGCTTGAAACATCAGAGCTTGGGCCAAGTATCCTTGGAACAGACCGTCTAGGAGATTATTTTCTACTAGGGGATAGTGGGTATGTGGCATGACATTTATATTAATATCTAATATTAATATCAATATCAATAGTACCATCTATATTAATTAAATTTAAATATTTCACCTAAGATAGCTAAATATTTTATTAGATCATGTTATTATAGGTAGAAGAGTAAGACTTTGTTAAAAAAAAAAAAAAACATCATATGTTCAAGAATACACTAGAAAACATCACAGTTATTGTGCTATATAATGATTAATTTTCTGTTCAAGGTATGGACTATCACCTCAAATCTTCACCCCATTCCGTTATCGTGACGTTGATAAGATGCCCCTCCACGAGAAGAAGTACCAGAAAGCGCATGTCCACGCCCGCAACTCCGTGGAGAGGGCAATAGGACAGCTCAAGATGCGTTGGCGGTAGGTAATGTTTCTTCTTAATTATCTGGAGACTCTTCATGTTCATAAATATTCTGTATGGATCTAAGTAGCTTTTCAATTCTTATTATACCCTAACATCCTCAGTTTCTGTCCGCTAATCTGCACCTCTATGTTCAGAACTCTTAAATTGTTCTTTCCATTCAATTTTGACTAAATTTTATGTATCTTTCTTCTTTTTTTTTTTGACTTTCAGTTGCCTGTCCAAGAACGGAGTTGGTGTTCTCGATCTTGACCCTCTACACGCATCCTGGGTGGTGGAAGCATGTTGTGCACTCCACAACATGTGCATATCTTGGGGTGTGCGTGAACTCCAACCAGGGGAAAACAAAGACCCGGATATGGAGGAGCAGATCCAGGAGGAGGCAGCAAGGCGAATTCACAGATCAGTGAGGCAGGCTGCTCGTTTAGGTCTAACAGAGCCTCCTACTGCTGCTGTCCGTGAGAGGACAAAGGCCCAACTGTACCATGCCGGACTGGTCAAACGTGCAAAGTACATATTCCATAACTATGGTGGTCCGCGACCAACAATTCGTGAGCGTCGACCAAGAAGACGCTAAAATATCTGGGTAACAGAGCGTCAACCAAGAAGACGCTAAAAATATCCATTGTTTTCGTTGAGATGCAATTGATTACACTTTCGATCAATTCTTCCAGTTTAAGGTACATCAATTTTGCAATATCGGCAGTAGACTGAACATAAACTTTAATATTAATTATCTGCTCAATAAGCAAATGAACTTTCATAATAATTATCTCCTCAAGAAGCAAATCAAATGAAATTAATGTATATGCAAATCAAACTTACAATGAACTGCGTCAAGAATTAAATTTTGCAGGTTCAGTGATTGAAACTAAGAAAGAAATTCTCAAAGAATGAACTGTTTGGTAAAAAAAAATTAAATAAACCCCGAAGTATTGCAATTTTGGTGTTTGTGTATGTTCTCTCTTTAATATCGTATCGGTGCTTACAAAATATTTCTAAATATTTCTAAAGCGTTATGTTTACGAATTAAAATAGACATGAAGAATATAATTTGATTTCGACTACTTTATTCAAATATCGAACTTCAACGGTAAAATACTAATGAACCCTTACCAACAATTCCTGAGAGTCCCATACACAATTAACATGCAAACATGCACCACAAGATAGTGACACCTTAACATAACATTATTCAGTAATGACAAATACACAGAACATCCTTCACATGTTATTCACATGTTAACCCTTCACATGTTATTCACATGTTAACCCTTCACATGTTATTCACATGCTATTCAGTTTTGCTTCACATCTTTTTCACATGCTAATCTGTCAGTAAGCATTTGTATCTGGAAAAAATATCGAACGTACACCTACACACGTTATACGGAGTGTGGTATTTTCTAAACTATTCTTAACCTTTCACATGTTATTCACATCTTAAGCGGTGCTACGATAGAATGTTCTTTACATGCGAACCTGTATGATAGAAATCTTAACCGATCATAATTAGTAGATAATTATTGTGTACTACGATAATTTGGTCGCAAACAAAAGCACAATTCGACAGAGGTATACTTTTTTAAAAAATATAATTAGTTTCCGATTACTGTAGCATTGTTGAAGAAGGCTCTTGGTAATACCATGTCTAAAGGTTCTCACATGGAGGATCCTCTACTGTTCGTGTGGCCGGCGCCATCCCATGTAACAGAATAAATGCTAAGGTATTCTTTTCATTACTCTTAGAGGGGAACACAATAATAATATTGTTTTACAAGTCGTCGTAGCATCTTTCCACCGGCAGATAATTAACCCCCCGGGAGATAATTATCATGATTAATGTTAACTTAAGCTGACATAGTACTAAAGCACCAAACTGGTCGTAACTCAAATTACATCCACAAATAAACGTACTCCTTTCAAACAACGCTCTGCTGAAACTTATACAAAATATCTCATTTATCCCTAAGCTTCCTTGATTTTTTTTTCGGTCTTGTTGATCGCCTAGAGCCCCCTGTAGCACTAACTATACTGCCATCACTGTCTGTTTCTGGTGGTGCTTTCTTGGAATTGCTTTCTCCTACATAGAAAGCTATTCCAGTCTGTCCTAACTGTGCAGTGGATGTTGATGGTGCTGTAGGCCACTGCATTCCAGTTTGTCCTAACTCTGCAGTTGATGTTGATGGTGCTGTAGGCCACTGCATTTCTTCCTTTTCCTTTTGATCACTTTGCGGTACTGGGTTATTAAAAAAAATGGCCTGCTCACCTTCCTCAGTTGTAACCCTCTGAGTAGTACGAGCATTAGCAGGGTCACTCGTTACTGGGTTATTGAGAAAAATGGGCTGTACAACACTCTCAGTAGTAAGAGCATTAGCAGGATCACTCCCCGCGATTGCTTCCTGTATGGCCTGCTTAAAGGCTTGTTGTAGAAATTCCTGATTATCGAGCGGTTTACCAACATCTCCAACAACCTCTTCTCCAGCGTATTCTATCGTAGCACCGCTTAACAAAGCGTTCTGCACTTCCAGAACGGTCATACAGTTACTGGTTGGAACACCACCTTCTACAAACTCCTGACGTTTCACATCATTGTTCTCTTGATTATCGTCTTGTCTACTCTCCTCTTCCACATTCTCTTTGGCCTTTTCCCCCTCCGCCTGGTCATCATTGCTTTTATCAGCATCTTTCTCCTTCTCCGACCCCAAAAACTGTCTCTCAGAGGTGTTTTCTTCTCTTGTTTCTTGTTCTGTTTGAAGTGAAACCAGCTCCTGTGTCGGCTGAGAAGTCTGAGCTGATACCCCTTCGTAGTGCTGGGTGGTGACAACTTCTGCTGCTTCACTATCCGCTGTTGGTTCGGTACCTATCGTATGAAGCACACCTAAGGCTTCTACGTCTTCTGTGTCGCTTTTTATGGTAGGAGTTTTATTCCCCCCTTCTTTGTTGGAAAGTACTTGTTGCAGCAGATCACGAATTTCTACCAACATTGGCATCTTCTTGTTCATGTTTTCTACAGAGTTATTTATTCCCGACACTTCACCTCCCATCAAAATAATTCTGTTTTTGACTTTCTTGAGGTCATTTTTCAATGTGCGGACGTCCATTTCAACCTCCTGTAAGTCATTTTTAACGAGTCCTATGTCGTTCTTGACCGTGTTTATATCCGCAGCAGCTGAGGCAGCGTCAACTTTAACGTCCTGAACGTCGGAGACAACCACACCTAACTGCCCTTTTAGAACATGATGATCAGATTTAGCAGATTCTGAGTTTCCTCTTACTGTTTTTATGTCCTTTCCTGCGGTCTTGACGTCCTGCTTCATGCACATCACTGCCGAATGTACATTATCATAATCGCCCTTTAACCCATAGAACTCCTGTACCAGGTGTTTGACCTCACCCGACATACTTGCCGTTTCCAAATTGAGTGAATCCAGTGTCCTTGTATTAGTTTTCACCCGTTTCACGTCATCGATCAGAATCCCTATACCATCCTCCAAAGTCCCTTTGAAATCAGTAGCCTTGACTTCTGCAATGGCTGGTTGTTTTGTGGGTGGTTGTTGTTGAATTCCTGATTGTTCTTTCGTTCCCGGCTCCTGTTTGGTGCCTTCTTCTTTTTTGCTGGTTTTTTTGGATGTTGCCTTCTGTGTTTTAACCCCATCCTGCAGCTTGTCTTTGTTGGTACCAGCAGTAAGATCGATGGTGTCCGATGCTGTAACCTCCTCACTCTTGACGGACATACGATAATTGGGAGCACGTTCGTCATCCTTCGGTACTTTTGCAAGTGGAGTACTTGCTTGCGGGTGGAAGTTCAAGTCAGGCACGTCTGGCAGTTCGTAATCTTCGTCCTCCTTATCGGCTGGAAAAATTTAAAAACAGATTCAAATTATTAGGACTGTTATACACAATATCCAGAGTCTAGTTCTGTCGGAAATTATACTTCACTTTTTGTTCACACAATATTTCTTTCAATACTAATTATCCGCAAACTTTATGAAACAATATTTGTTCGCTGTTGTATGGGTTTGACCACTATAGTCTACGCGGCGACTCTTGTTGTACTAAACATTATTTTCTAACACTAATAAAGAGAACAAGTATTTCTTTATATTTACCCTCGTCAGTGTAGCTTAGCTGCCGTTTTGGCTTGAAGACATCACCCAGTATGTCTGTCATCGACTTCTTCCCTCTAGTATTTTTGGCCGGTGGTGTTGGGGATGCGGGTGACGTCTCCGGGGTATCCTTCTTAGCTTTGATACGTGGGGAACGTCGTTGTTGTTTTGCCTCTCCGCCCTCACCGCCCTCACCGCCGTCACCGTCAACTTCACCTAAAAAAGAATAATGTGCAAAAATTATTAGTTATGTATGCAAAGTAGTTATCTTTATTGTCATTGAATAGGCAAACATGTGTTCTTTTTTCTTTATTGTTACCATATACAACATATTCACTTCCTTATTGTCATTGAATAGGAAAAGACGTGTTAATTTTCCTGTTTTTTTAAAATTAAAAAAAAAAAATGTAGTGCATGCAGAATAACACCTTACCTATTACTATAGGGCAAGATGCATCACCTTTTCTGGCTTTCTTGGAGCGGGTGGATAGGCGGCTGACTTTCTTCTTTTGCGGTTCGTAGTGTTCGTCACGATCCTCGTCATCTATCTCCTCCGCCTCTGACGACTCACTCTCGCTGCTATCGTCTTTTGCTTTGGGTTTACCCTTCTTGGTCTTTGGCTTCGGGTCCATACCTGCAATATTCCCATCACGTACAATAATTTTCCATTACTTTGTAAAATATAACTTTATGATTAATATGTTATGAACCTTAGAGGATTTGTAATTCTTTTACAGTCTCTGTATTAATCCTATTCTTATATTTTCATAGTTTTTTATATGTATATAGTTAGGTATGTTTCTATTTAATATTTCAAACTACTTGTAATAATATGGTAAGCGATGCTGACAAAGTATGTGTTCTGCCCGGCCTGGCCCTCGCTATATCATAATGCATGTTTTCTGTTATTATCTGGAAAAAAGCAATATCGTCGTTTTACTTGTATTATCTTAAGCTTACCATACTCCTCCTTTTGAACTTTTATTTGGCGTTTAACGTCTGCCTTCGACTCGTCCATGGCATCCTTCTGTTTCTTTTCGGCCTCCGCCATGCGCTTCACGAAATCCTGGGCTGATACCACAGAGTTTCTGGTCGGGTCGGTTTCTAGGGGACGCTTCCATGAACCAGGAAGTACTGAAATGTATTATATCGAAACATAAAAGTTGGGAACAATAATCAATAAATTGATTTTTACAGTGCGCAAATGGTTTGTTTTTTTTCAAAAATCAACTGGAAATAAAGTGACTGTTTTATTATTGGCAAGTAAACACAATGGCCCCACACGGCAATTCAACAAACTATATTAGAATATCGCATTATTATCTGTAACTACATAATTAAAACTATACTTGAAGAATAAAAGTTAACAAATACAAATACAAACCTCCGCAGCATTCGGGTCCATAGAATTGTAGAGTCATAATTTCCAGCGAAGTTAGTTTGTCTTTCTCCGGAATGGCAGCACCCCCAGACTGTTTTTCCATCTTCGCCAAATTTTTCGCCTGCAAATAAAATAAATACATAACTAAATACATTCCTAAAATAATAATCAGTAACCATCTGAAATAAATCAATTATTTCTTTATAGGGACACTAAAAGTGATATATAAATTTGTATGTATGACGAGGATGGTGATGAACACTACGAACCGCAAAAGAAGAAAGTAAGCCGCCTGTCAATATCGGTATATAGAATTATCCGTTTCTGTGCATTTGATCTATTAGAGAGAACTAACCTTGGTTCTGCAGTCGGACTTGTACGTAATCATCTTATAGTAGATGTGCTTTTTTCTACGTTTCTTGCCCCCCACCGCATTCACTCGCTCTTTGATGGCCTTGAATGCCTGGTTCTTGAGTTTGCCACGCTCTGATGGCTGAGTGTTGGCACTGTCGAACTTCCCATGTATGATATCCCTATTGTGAAGAAAAAACAAAACAATGTATACCAACATATATGAAAGTACCAAAGAATCACAAACTTCAAACAGCCGGTTAGTGTTAAAGAATTAAACCAAATAAACAGCACAAACACATATTACTTTTTTTTCTACCTCACTTTTCTATCATAGGCATAATATAATATGTGACATCCTCTGCGAAAAGCAGTCTTATGGCCTAGAATATTAAATCAAGAAGGTGTCTTGGGGAATCTAAAACTAAAAAAATTAGGTAATATTCTTATTAGAAAAAAAGTTATGTTGATTTGAAGACACAAAGGTTGGATATGCTAAATATGCCAAAATAGACCAGCCTTTGGTATTCATAAAGATATAACTTATATATAATCAAGGCCAAAAATTGAAAGCCCAAATATGATTTCAGGAAATATACTGCCATTACCTTTCTATTTAAGATATTCAAAATCAGTTTTTTGCTGAATATAGCCAAGCAGTCCCTTGATTCAGAATTTCAAATTTTGAAAACTTAATTTTGTTCCATTGTTACCATGGAAACCCTCGTTTGTATCGCTGTAGCATCGGTGAGTTTGGACGTTTTATTAACATTCCGGTAACCATGGCAACAAAATGAAAAAAATCCAAATTTTTTCACAAGTAATGAAAACTATGGAAAATTTCATTTATAGCATGAATTTAGCTGATTTTTTATGATTTTTATGATTTCTAAGCTAAATAAAGGCTCTAGAGCCATGAATAGGCATTTCCATAAGGCTGGAAATCCCAGAAACTGTCACATATGATAGGCAGTAAATTACACAAAATATTCATAATATTTCGTATTATTTATTGTCGACATTATTTATTGTCGAGATTAAAGTGAAGAATAAAAAGGTATTGAAGATGAGTATTACTATTTAATTGTTTGGACTACAGCGTGAGGTGTTCTTACTTGAAGTCTTCTGCCGTAGTATATATAGCGGCCAGCTCGGCCAACGTCCACCAGGTTCGTGAGGTGTCATCTTCATCCTCGCTGCAGGAGGAACACCACGATAAATTCGGTCTTTTACCACCGTCAGTTTTCTTCTTTCGTTTATTACCACCTGCAGCAGGTGTGTCGGTGGCGGCTTGAGAACTTGCGTGCGAGGCCTGGGAGGTCTGGGATGTATTATCCTCAGAGTCGTCCATAATTTGTTGTTGTGAATCTTCCAATGGAGCGACGGATGTGACAATAGTGCTAGCTCTCCGGCCAACTTTTCGTTTTTTTTGGGGGGTTTTAAACGGTGAGTCGAACTCCTCATCTGAATTTGTTTGCAGTATTTTTGATAGAGTGTTCTTAGCTTTTGTGACGGAGGAAGATGATGTGTCTGCTGAAGGCTTGGCTGATGAAGCCTTGGTACGAAGTGGAGGAAGGGGACTGTCTGGGGATTCAATATCGACAAAACTGCTGGATTTCTTGTCCGGAGAATTATCCTCATCAACACTTAGTGCGAATCTAGCAGAGAGTTCATCTATTTTCTTCTGTGTGTCAGCCGCTATAGCAGATTCCAGTAGCTGGTTAAGTTGGACTCTCTGTTTTTCGGTAGTTTCCCCCTCAAGAAGCAATCGGATACATTTGACGTCCTCACTTTCTTTTACCAGTGTAGATGACTTTTTCTTTTTCCCCGACATCTGCAAAACAAAAACATAGATTTAGTATTATTAGTGTTATTGTTAATATCGGACATCGAAAAGCTAAGCGTCGCCAACAACTAATGTGTTCGGCCCGGTTATGGCTTGCCTGACTATGTATAAAAAAAAGAATATGTCCCGATAACAGAGTTACATTTCGCAGGCATACAGGCGCTCGCCCCTTTCACCAACAACTCACTTCTTATCCGGAAAATATTTATAGGCCTACACAGGTCATATTTTCATAATATTGTTCAGTTCTAATAATAGGGCTGGCCCGCCGCCTCCGCCTAAACAGGTAATATGGTCCAGGCCGGCACGCTTATGTGCAGGCATAAAGGCGCTCCCCCCTTTCACCAACAATTCATTTTTTATCTGGAAAATATTTGTATCCATTTATAGGCCTCCCCCGCCCTCGGTGCCTAAACTATAAACTATATTGTCTAAGGTTGGATGTACCACTCAGATAACATTTCTAGGATAAATATAATATAAATAAGTTGTTTTTCTAGTCTGTATGCTGTGTAAGTCATAATTTCACAGAATATTCAGCGAACGTTCGCCGGTCGTTCGCTGAAGCTTGTGCCCGCCCGGCGCCTATAAATTAAATGTTTTCCGGATAAAAATTAAGAGTGCTATGAGATGAGTGGGGTTTCTATCATTCATCTCACAGCACCCAGGTAGCTGGGGGCCTAAGGCCAATTGATTGAGTGCTCTGTACAAATCAAGGTAATGAATTGATTGGATGCACTACCCAGCTACCCGAAAGTAGATTCCCATCTCTGAGTATATATACCAGTGCCTCTCTTTCACCCAACAGGAAAGGTGTCTAAACCTCACATGTAAGCAGTTATCCACTACTGCAGCACCAAACTCAGTTTTCGCATGAAAAGATAACATTCCTAGGATAAATATAATATAAATAAGTTGTTTTTTTCTAGTCTGTATGCTGTGTAAGTCATAATTTCACAGAATATTCAGCGAACGTTCGCCGGTCGTTCGCTGAAGCTTGTGCCCGCCCGGCGCCTCTCTTTGTAGAGTTCGATCTGGACGTAAGTGCTGTCGAAATACGTAACCGGCTGTCCCCGGCCGGTGCCTCTCTTTGTAGAGTTCAATCTAGACGCAGACGGCGGGTGTAAGCATTTATATAATAATTTCTATAATATAACCCATACAGGGCTCCTATGACAGTTTAAGTTTGTTTAGGCGCAGACGGCGGGGCAGGCCTATAAATATTTCCTATCTGGATGTAAGCGCTGTCAAAATACGTAACCGGCTGTCCCCGAGTTAGATCTGATAAATGCTTACACCAACACAGAAAAAACAGAAAAGTAGTGTGTATACTTTGTATGTGTAAGCATTTATATATTCTGTAAAATTATGGCCTAGTTAGGCCTAGCGCCTTTCACCAACAATTGCACAATTAAAGGGACGAACACGTCAAATGTTGGTTGGGGTTAGGAATTGTGGGACCTAGATTTTATATATTTATATAATATAACCCACACAGGGCATATGACTGTTTATATAAGATATTATTAACCCGGCCTGTCATCAACAATTTTTACCCCGCCGACATAAGCGTGCCGCCCTGGACCTTATTACCTGTTAAGGCGCATACGACGGGCCAGGCCTAGTCTTAGAACCGAACAATTTTTTAAAATATGACCTGAGTAGGTAGAATGGAGCTTAGCCCCTCACCCCCACCACCACAAAATTAGACAAACACAAACATTATTGATAGAGGGGCGGAGGGAGAACTGTGTGCCACACTTTATCTGTATACACCTTGGGCACGAATAAGATAACATCAAAATTACATGAAATACACTACATTGTTTGTTTTTCATGATTGTTTAACTATTGTACTATAGTGACAGTTTGAGTATTTACGTTCGGTGGAACATGATATCTACATGAAACACGGACAAATAGGCTAAAAAAGCTGTAGCAACCACTTCTAAATTGTGTTCAAACATTATAATACAGTTTACAGAGGATATACTTACGGCGAATTGAAGCGAAGCCGAAGATAAAAACAGCAAGATGAACGTGATCAACGTGACGAGCATGGATCCAAGATGGCGAGGACGGTAATGTGACGTAGTACCGGCGTAAAACTATGAAACGTAACCAATTTATCGGGAACCAGCAACTATGAGATGATTATCGGCCTCTATATATGTTATATACTCAACCGACCAAAAACAAGCGGATTTGACCTCTACCGGATGTGACGTCATGACAATTTTCCCGCTAAATTGGAGTGACCTTGGGGATTATTGGAAGATAATTATTTTGCCGATAATTTTTTGCCGATAATTATTGTATGTGCGGATATTGACCAGGTTACGATAGAAACCATTTTACGATAATATCTCTGGATGGGACAGGGCGGAATAATCGTATTTTGGTGACACAATAATTATCGTATTTGGGTATATCTTAAACTGTCTCTGGAACCCGCTGCTGGTCGCAGATGGCTACGATAATCCAACATTTCCAACGTTCACAGATCTCAGAGGCTTATGACAAAACACGTTCACCAGGGCGAATGGGGCTTCAAGCCCCATTCACCCTGGCCTATAGTCCTGTCACACAGACCAGCAGACATTTTGTCTCATGCATCCAGAAAATGATCGCAGGCTGGATAGTCTGAACAAATAGTATTCACACTTAGACAGAAGTTCCCTTTCGATCGATTTTGCAAGCAATCTCGTCTTGAATCACACAGGTTTGTTGCGAAAATATTCAACATGTTGAATAATTTCGCAAGGGACAAAATTCACAAGTTAATTGAGCAGGAATCTGAACAGTCTCCGGGAGAAGAGAATGATCAAGACCCAACAGGAAACAACAAAACACATCCTTTTGACAGAAAACAGCCTTTGGCAGGACATGCATTAATAATGCCATTCCTGATGGAATCATCATTTGATGACCTCAGTGACAAGCATGTCTGACATTCAACTGGAGAACATTTGAAAAGAAATGGACAATTTACATCAATCACTGTGAGGCAAAGTATTTAACCTGCAAACTACACCTTTGGGAACTGGTGCTTAAATGTCAAAGACCAGTGCGGACGTATGGAAAGGCGATTGCCCCGCGGGTCAATCGTGCCATTGGATTTTGCTTCATCGTGATAATGACGAACAGAGGGGAAGTGCATTAAATAAACAAAAGAGTCAAGGCAAAGTGCTCTGGGAAGGTGAAAGTCCCAACAGAAAAATAAAGCATATTCAAAATGAATTTAAGAGTGGCTTAGGGATATGATCTCATATTTACAAAGTGAGGTGAGCCCTTAAGGTTGTTCCTGGTGGATTGTAAGGTTTCAGGTTAGTGTAGGTAAAAACTGTGGAACTGGGAAGAGGCTTCAAATGGAGAATACCTTTTGGAGTTAAGGTATAACAGTTGAGTGTACAACTCAAGGAGGGGGTATTACTTAATTCATGGGAGCTGAAATGTTCTCTCTATTTCTATCAGCATTCTAAATTGTCTAAATACTATGATTAGGTGTACAAATAAAAAAAAAAGTGAACTGGGTTTCGAGAGTTTAGAACGAAATATAAGAAATGCAAGGGAGGGGGACAGTGGTTGTGTTGAAACTCTTCACCAGTATCTCTCAGTATAGTAAACACCTTGAGCTTACTAAAGACATAACTAAATCCACCCTTTTGAGTAAAGTCAAATCCCCTTGCAGTATACCCAGGCCTATAGCCTTCTGAGTAACAAATTTAAGGAAAGGAGACGGGGCAAACCTGACGTTACCCCAACCATATATCTAGACTGGATTCATTTATGGAAGGACCTACAGCTATAAACATGTCACTGATTGTCAGCTTTATCTTCAACGTTACAGAGAGAGCGTTATTTACAGGAGGCACCCTGCCCTTAGGGATTTGCAGCTTCTCAGGGCTTTTATATTTTGTTTTAACTTTATAATTAGCTAATCAGCCAGCGGTAATAGGCTTTTGTAAATGGAAATGGCAAAGGGACAAACAGATCTGCTTGAATTAGAGCACCTTCCCTGTCAAGAGCCTAGTGAACTTAAAAGTATGTCGATTGTGTACAAAAATGCACGTGAGTGTGTGTGTGTGGGGGGGGCTGTTTATATTCAACATTCTATCGATATTAGTGTAACACTGGAAGGAACTTACAAATCTGTAGTAAGAATATCAAAGTTTGCAAACATGGAAATTATGTATTGTTATGATAACAAAGGACTGGGTTGTAAATGAAATAGTATGTGTGATTTCATATATATTATAATATGAAAATTATTATCATTTGAACTGTCAGCAGTAACTTAAGTCAATTACTCAAGAGCTCAAACTAGTTAGCATGTTGAAAACAGCCTTAGCGCAACTCTACCGATAGTGACGGTCAGGGACAGAATCGTAGAGAAGTAATATAAACTATATAGATAACGCAATACAATAGGAACACATATATGCTTAGGAACACATATGTCCTAGCATTTTTTTCAGGCCTAGGGCTGTCATAAAGCCATTGGGTCCGGTAGGATAATTGTTACAACAACCATAAAGCCGTCAGGAACCGGACCATCATCATATTGTGGATCATCACCTTGATATCATATTTCTGACATGGTAGATAATGAGATAGTTAAGGCTGTCTATTGGAGACAAAGTAATGATAAGGATATTGTTAGGTGTCCAATTAGATTTGCATAAACCATCAGAGTGCACGTCACCATATCATTGTCTGACTAGTGTGTTATTGGCAGAGGGGTGTTAAAGAGTTAGGGGAAGTCAGGTTGGCAGTTATGACCAGAGCTCGAGGTCAGTCACGTAGGATGAAAAAAAAACATTGACAATATCATTATGAAAAATGACCTTCAAACCGAGATTCTTCCACACGTCAATCTTGAACACTATTCTTAATGTAATTTTCATAATAAGTATCTTATTTCAACTTGGATATACATGTGAATATTCACATTATATCCATATAAGTAGATTTGCACATCATTATATTCAACTATCTATATAATTATATAGACGTTGTGCAGATGACGTCACAATGCCTAGAAGGTGTCTGGACGTCATATCGGTGATCAATTTGAAACTATTACTATCCATTTTTCAAAAAATATCTATAATAACCTTTATGCTAGATTTATCTTGTTTGGTCTCTTCAAGTTGTGATTACCCATTTTTGATAG
Source organism: Lepidonotus clava (assembly GCA_936440205.1). NCBI lineage: Eukaryota > Metazoa > Annelida > Polychaeta > Phyllodocida > Polynoidae > Lepidonotus > Lepidonotus clava. The sequence continues at coordinate 40,628,537 of OW387139.1, forward strand.
TTAGAATTAATCAATTCTAGATTTACCTAATGGCTACATGGTTGTGATGAGCACGTGGTGATCACCAAAAAGTGGTCACGTGACCTTGTCTGCACAAGGTTTATACATATATGTGTATATATATGTTTAGAGACATAGACCTAATACATACACACACATAGATTATAGGTTATCTGTGTATGTTGATTTCTCTGCAACTAATTATCAATCAATTAGGAATCATATTAAGAGTGAAGTATAGTAAGACAGAACTCACTTCAACTATACCTTTCTGCTTTGTATAGACATAATGCTGCAACCTTTCAAACGGAATGACATTGTATTGCTTTTCGGTTGTGCGATAGAACGAGCTTTCTCCATTTAGGAACCATCACTGCTCATCCCTGAGAGATATACTTTGTTTTTCTTACAGCAGAATAGAACTGTATAGAAGGAGCCGGAGGCATTACCCCCATATGTCATAGGATTAAATCAGTTAGAGAAAGTTCTTCTGGAGGCAGCTTTGGGTTGAAATGCCGAGCATTGGCGGAGGGGGCGCGAGATGTTTATGAGACATCCCTTTTATTGGTGAAAATCGGTTTGCTCTCTTGCCAGAATGGGAAAGGACAATACTGTTAGCCCTGCCATCATAAACAATGTTGGCCATGGACGACTGCACAATATCCATATTGCACCATGGGCACACGTTCGATGGAAATGGTGTTTTGTGCCTGGCCTGGTTCTTGGAGTCCTTTTGGCAATTGCCTAACCATTTAGAACGGAATTTGATATTGATACTGCCTCACGATCTAACCAGTTTCTGTTGTAATTGAATTCAAAAACGTCGGTGAGGATTTTTTTGTAAAATAAACTTTGCAGCAAGTGCTGCAGAAGTCTGACTGAATCAAAAGGGTTGGCATGTATTACTTTGGGTATAAAGGGTTATTACATCCTTTAGGCAGTTCTGCAACTCGTGTAATAAAAAAAACGACTGTGCTGTATTGAAAGAGGAATCCAACTATGTCTAAGGAGATCGTTCTCTGTTTATGAGATCTATTTGGTTTGAACTATTGCAGAAACAGTAGATTTCTTTTTCTCTTTTGCTTTTGCATGCATTTGGCTTTCGTATAGCATATTACTACTTTGGGGTCTAAGCCTATACGAAACCGATCACTGTCCAGGGATACTGTTTTATTTCAAAGAAGACTTCGTTAAATAAACCTTTGTTAAATATAACTGGATCAATTTCCTGTTGCAATTTGAAACCGGCCACGCCTAGAACCAGAGGTTCAAGTCTTGGCACAAGGCTATAAGTTTATACATGCAGACATTGCTGCATGTATAGCGATCGTGTATATACGTGTTGCTTAAATACACGGACACATTAATGATCTCATTAGTTTGCCCATTTTAAGAAATTAAATAGGTGGACTTTAATAGATTGTTAGAAATCCATTCAATGGTACAATGCTCGGCCACGATATGAGGGGGATATCTAGGGGGAATCCATTGAGCAATGCACTAAGATTATGGTAGAATATAACCTTTTGGCTGGACCTCCTCATGGCATCGATACGGTTACTCCAATATATCATTTACCCCATCCGTTATCTTGATAAATCCAAAGGATTAAGAAGAATTCATAATGAGATAGGCTTCAAAAAGAGCACAAACTATTTAAATTAGATTTCTAGAAAACTAGTGTAGTTCCTATAATGCCTAATGAGGGGAACCCGGTGATTAATTTATCTAAAATTCATATTTTCTGTCTAAGAGTTAAGAAGTCGTTGGAAACTGCCAAACTCATCAAAACAGACAGAAATGGTATATCCATCGAGCATTTGGACCACAATATATAGCAAAATCTAATTGATTACTTGGAAAATATCTAACAGTACTGTTACATGTTTGTCCGAAGTAATCCCTCATTTAGAAAGAATTTCAGTCACATTGCCCAATGGGTTTCTCCCTTTACAAGGAAAGGGATAAGCCCTAATTACACTACATGTTGGATCTCTGCTCGTGGTAGGCAATAGTACCCAATGCGACCATTCGCGTTGGGTACTATATTACACTACGCGTCGTATCCAACCCAAAGTATATCATAGTACGCATTTAGGCACACGTTGGGGGTCACGTTGGGTCGCGTTGGGTCATGTTGGGTCGCGTTGGCATGCATTCTTTTACAAACATGTTGGTAAAATAAGGCGAATCAGATGCGTTGGGCAACGCAACCCAACGCAAACATGATCCGACGCGTAGTGTAATATGGCCTATAGAACATCACGCAATGTTAATTGTTATCAGAATGTCCATTTCCTGCTTGGGGTGGTCGGAACCCACCGGCCCAGAAAACTACTTCTCCTTATCAATGGAATGAAGATAAAAATGGTGAGCAAATACACTCGCCCTCTCTTCATAACTGACAGACAATAAAACCCATCCCATATTTGATAAAAAAAACAATATTGATATGTTCCATCAATCATGGTTGCAGTTGCTCTTATACCGATGTGTAGTGGCCTCGAACTAAACAAATATTGTTGAATTGTATGTATACATAATATGGCATGTAACAGTTGTTTTATATGGGTTAATAGCATTGTTTTTCCCCATAGGAAACACTGCTAAAGCAATGTCCAACCCTTGATTGGTTTCAAATACAGTATTTTGATTGGCTGACTCTCGTGTGAGTTGTTAATCTATGAAGCTCCTAATTTCACTTAATTAGTCTTAATTTAACTTAATTAGTTCTAATAACATACATCTTGTCTATTTGAGTGAATAGTTTTGTGGAAAATAAGCTTAACTATATGGCTTGCAATTTCCAAACCTGGACCAACTGAAATGGGGTATACAATCTAGAATGGGCTTGTCAATGTCATTGTTGTGTCTGGGGTTCCCCGACTGCTGTTCTTGTGGTCTGACGTCTAGGTAAAGCCCGGTTTACACAGGCCGTCAACGGATCCTTACGAAAATTTGCTTAGGTTAACCTTAGGTTAATGAGTTATCACAAGCCAAAAACTAATTATATAGGTCATTATCGTAGGTTATCGGTGACAATTATCGTAATATGCAAAGGGCTGAAGGGTTTACACAGCCCGACAATATCCTTAAGATGATAAAACCATCATCATTGACAGAAGGCTTACGACAAAGAAAGTATCTAATAGATTTCTATAAGAATATGTCCATTGACATTAGACAAGGGGGTTTACACAGGCCGACAGAGGCCCTTAGGATAAGATTTGTCACAATCCTTAGCCTAATTTCACTGTCATAAGCCTTTTGACCTAAGGATTTTCACAAAAATTTCAAACACGTCTGAAATTGTCATTATCGTAAGGAAGTACTTCCGATAGGTTATCCTAAGGATTAGGACAACCTTAAGACAATGAAATCCTTAGGATAAATTGGGTTTACACAGGCCGATAACGTCGTCGGGATTATCGTAAGGCTATCGGGATCATCGTTAGGCTATCGGGATCATCGTAAGGCTTACCTAAGGGACCTATCGTAAGGATTTCATCGGCCTGTGTAAACCCCCCTTTAGGCGCCACCTTGTCCTTGTGCCTGGTGCAAAATCACACAAGGAAAAGAGAAAAGGGGATTGTTGAGATGGAGGCTGTACTGCACAAGGGTTGACTGGGTATTACCAGGGCGTGGTTATATGCGCGACTACGCGGTCTTCTGATATTAAACCCGCGTGTATAACTCCAGCCGTATTACCACGGGGAGGGACAGAGTAGAAGGAAGAACAAGAGGGTGGTGAGGGCGTCTTATGCTGGACTTCTACTGGAGCAACCAGTCACTAGCAGATGGACTATGCCTCAGGTCTTCACCATTAGTAATAGGGTGGTAGTGTGTTGGCCTAGTGCCCAAAGTCTCGTTCCCCATGCTCATCTGGTTGCTCATGCTAAGCTTCTGCTGTACCATTATCATAGTCCAGTCACTCCCCTAGCCTTGAGTCTAATTCCAATTAAGTCCTATCATAGAGAGTAATTGGCCTAACTATGCTGTATCTTCATGTGGCTCGTTTCTTTTTTACTTTTTTTTTTCACGGCTAGCTGATGAACTATAGTAAATAGGATAATAACAATAACGATTATTATTAATAACAAGTAACAAGTGTGGTTGATTTGGACGATATAAATATATTAAATATTTATTAAAACATCCTCCTATTTACAATCAGCTAAAACTTAAAATGAGGTGTTGTCTGAGCGATGGTAGGCGAGCAACTGATTCGAAATCGTTGGATCAGCGATTTATATAGTCAGGTGACAACAGATCGCCGTTGCTATGGCGATGGGGGCGATGACGTCATCGCGCTCCCGGAAAAAGCATTTTGTAGGTATCGCTACACAAATTATATTTTCACGGCTAGCTGATGAACTATAGTAAATAGGATAATAACAATAACGATTATTATTAATAACAAGTAACAAGTGTGGTTGATTTGGACGATATAAATATATTAAATATTTATTAAAACATCCAAAATACTCCAAACCAACCACCTAACGTAGTGTAAAATTTTTAACATTTAGTTTATCTTCCAGGGAAGGCTTAATATATGAATATACACAGTCTGAAAGCCATTGACCCCTGTCTTTAATATAATCAATAGGGTAGCCTAAAGCAGCTAAATGTGTAGTGCCACCCCTTCTGAGGGAGTGTGTTGAAAAGTTACCGATAACATTTGACTTTTTCACTAATTTTTTAAATTTTTTGTTAAAATCCGGATATGTTAAACCCGGACAGCCCTTTGTTGAGAACAAACAGGAGTCCCTACTCATTGGGAACCTACTAAATAATTTTTCTAACATCAGTACAGGGCACAATCTCTTATCCTCACTATAAGTGATAGGAATTTCATGGATTTGACCATATTGTTTGGTCTTAGAGGAGTGAATTTTTACTAATGCACCCCATTTTTTAAATACAACATCACCTCTCTTGAGAGTATGGGGAGACAAAACTACATGTCCTACCCTTAACAATGTACTGAATAAGAACAGTATCATAGACCACAATAAAATTTGGCTTTCTCTAGCCTTGTTTACCTGCCTATACATGCAAGCTAGGTGGTCTGCCCTTAATGGGTCCTTAGCGTCCTTCGACACTTTCTGAGAATTTTTTATACCCCTACACGTCTGTGAGAGAGTCTTATCTGACCAATCTGCCACTGGTAATCCTTTTAAATTATGGAAGAAGATTACAGCCTGATAATAATTTTGAATGCTCGAAAATTTCATTTTCTGAGCTAAAAATGTAACATATTTACATGCTTGGGCCGAATTACAGGCGTATGTCTTCCAATTAAATTTTTTACAAATTTTTACGTAGCATTTCCATTGCTTTTTTCTAGTTTTCATAGTGCTCATACTCACAGACGCTGCTTGGTACATTTTGGCCTGCCTTTCCAGGTCCTTCTCGGCTGCAAAATTCAAAAATTTTATTTAGGCAACATAAATTTGACCCTGTTAGGCATTTCTCAATATCAGACCTATTTTTAAAATACAGTAGTCGAGATAGGCTATCTGCTACAAGATTGTTCTTTGTATTAATGTAATATGGCACTAATCTGATTTTATAAATTTTACAAACCCAGAACAATTCTCTTAGCCATGCCATACATGTTTTATTACTGCTGACGCCTTTCCTTATCATGTGAAATACTTGTGTGTTGTCAGTGAATATTTTTACAGTGTATCCGGCAAGGTCTGACAACCAACACTTTACCCCGACAACAATTGGCCAAAGTTCTAATTCATTAATGTTACTTTTGTCATATAAATCCATACTTGGACTGTCTACTATGTGAACACATTTTCCTGAATTTAATTCAATTTTTTCACCCCATGTACCTGCTAGCCAGTCACTGCCTTTGTATATTGCAAACCCCCTACCTGAAGAGTCTGATACCAAAGCCTGATGGTATTCTGGGTAAACAAATTTTCTTTTGCCATTGAAATTCTTACATAAATTTTTCCACAATGACAAGTCATTTTTTGCTGCCTTTCCAATTTTAATTGCCCTGAGGTCATGCTTTAATATCACCTTATACAAGTCATAGAACCTCCTACTGTGAGTTCGACCCCCGTCTACAACATGAGAACAATGGGATAGAAGACCACCCAATTTTTCTAATTCTTTTTTAGAAATTGTTGATTTATTGTAAAATTTATCAACCATGAATATTAAATTTTCTAACTTGTCCTTTGGAAGCCTAAGTTCCATTTCGATTGAATCTATGTCTAAACCCAAATACCTACAGATCTGAGCGGGGGGGGTAACCTTGCCCCAGGATATATGGAAGCCTAAGTATCTCAGTAACTTTATGACAATTTTTTGGGCATTTTCTGCCTCCTTATAATCGCTTCCAATGACGATAAAATCGTCCAAGTAATTAACCGCTTGTATATTGAATACATCTCTTAGAACACAGAAGATGAACTCAGATATTCTGTTAAAATACATAGGTCCAACTCTTAGTCCGAAAGCTAACCTACCATCTTTTAGGAACACTTCTTCACCCCCTATGTCCCACCGAAGGCCTAAGAAATCTCTATGAGGTGGATATATAGGAATTGCCCTGTAGGCAGACTTGATATCAACTACAGCCATGTAATCGTAGCGGTTCAAAATTGCTAGGACATCGTCCACCGACTTGTATTTGAAATCCTCTAATATATTTTCACAGAAATCGTTAACAGATCTTCCCTCAGGCATACTACAATCTGTTATTGGTCTTATACCACCATCAGGCTTTGGTACCGCCCCCAAACTATGAATACAATCTGGTTTTTCATCGACAACTTTTAAGAAACCCTCAGCGATTTCTTTGCTAATGATATTATCCATTTTGGCTTTGTTTTCGCCCTCAAAAACCGATTTGTAATTTTTGCAATCGTAGGCTAGGCCTATCTTTTCACCAGAAGTGTCGACAATTTTGATACCGTCCGTAACGTCACTGAGAAGCGGACCAAACTTTTCTTTTCCCTCCTCAGTACATCTAGACAATAAATAAGCCATCCTACAGGGTTTAAGTTGGGTTATTTCACCTGCGATTCTGTGGATGCAATCGCAACAGCCCCCGGCACAAGTATCGTAAACATTAATTTTGACCCCCTCCGCGGAAGCGTCCGCGGCGAACAAGAATTTTTTTCCAGAATATTCGTCAAAATTACAATTATCAACGTACGATCTTGGGGAAACGTCCTCTGTTACCACAGGAATGTCCTCTACACAGCTACCGTAATGATTCTTACCGTTTTTAGGATTTTCCGTGTCTAAGACCGTAAAATTCACTTTGCATTTTGCTATTTCATCCTCCTCCTCCGACACGGCGTGTGTACTTTGAGCACACGTTTCCGTGACGTCATCAGAAACAGTACCGGCGATGGCGCCGGATTCTTCGGAGATAGGGAGGTGACTATCGCTCTTGAGAGCGCCCAAAATGGAATTAACCTGAGGATTGCACGTATCAAATTCTGTCTGGACATTGATTAATACCCCGGGATTATCACTAGCCACCGGATTAACCTCGACATTATGTATTTGCAAGCCTTTTCGCGAAAAGTTATGGCTGAAATTCCCGGACCCACAACACGACTGAGCTGCTGGCGATGAGCCAACATTGACGTCATCGTCAGATGAGTACTCTATTATTTTCAAACGCAGCTCAGATTTCTTTTCCTCATCCTATTTGCTTTTCCTTTATACAATCTTTCTTCGAGTGACCCTTTGTCTCGCAAATTAAACATGCATGGAGCATGAAACACTTGCCCTGGCACCCATTTTCCGTATTGAAGCGAAAGCATATCTTCTCATCGCCATTCTGGCGACGATTTTGGTTATTTCCCTTGTACTTTGGGAAATTCTTTCCTCCACCCCCAGCTTTGAAAGTGTTCTCGAATGAAAAATGACTAAACATTTCCTCTTGGTCAACAATTCCAAACTGTTGAACACCTAGCCTGTCCGCTCTATCCCTTACCGAGATGTCATACTTGTTTACCGCCTCGAATGTATAAATCTTCTTTGCAATCTTCTCGGAAATTAATTTTACATGCTTGGCGATAGGCGCAACAGAAATCTTATCAGAAATGGCCTTCTCGATAGTTTTCATACCAATGACAATGATATCTTCAACGCATTTAGGTTTTTCGCCTTTCAACATATATTTCTTTTGAGCAAAAGACTTTGTTTTACCGTTCGCTGTTTCAGATTCATCGCTGGAGCCCTCGGACGATGTCGAGTCGTCGCACGGAGGCGATGGGGAGGCCTGACGATTCTTGTTCTTCTTGCACTTGGTCTTACGCTTGGCCCTGGACGATTTCACTTCTTGCCACCCTTCATCTCCGGATGAATCGCTGGGATCTGATGCCCTAGCCCTGGCCTGGGCCAACACGACTTTCGCCATACGATCAACAGTGGATTCCAGCCTGCCCAGCTTATCGCCCATCATCTTCATGCTTCTGTCTTCAGCCCCGACTGCCTTTGAGGGCGATTGGATCGCCCCCTGGACAAATTCATCTCTGAATTTGCCCTGCTGCCCTTCAGTTGACCTACCATCAGGTAAAGTCTGCTTTAAAATGCTCTCCCTGTCCCCAGGACCAGGGCACTTCTTGCCAACAGGCGCCTCGTGACGCCTGTTGCACTTCCAACAGTGGTTGTGGTGTTTTGACATCTCCAAAAAATTAGGAAAATGTCAGAAAATCACCGATCACAGGCCGATTTTCTCCGGAATCGTAGGAAAATTATGTTGAGCCCTTCAGAAATCGTTGCAAAGGCATTCCCTAACGATTGCAGACACCCTAAAGCCCTGACAAACTTAAAATGAGGTGTTGTCTGAGCGATGGTAGGCGAGCAACTGATTCGAAATCGTTGGATCAGCGATTTATATAGTCAGGTGACAACAGATCGCCGTTGCTATGGCGATGGGGGCGATGACGTCATCGCGCTCCCGGAAAAAGCATTTTGTAGGTATCGCTACACAAATTATATATTTCTGAAAATATTCTTCAGAGTAACCCCTGGTCTTCCATGATAAACAATACATCGAGATAGAAGAATATACAATAAACCGTCGCTTTTTATGAAGTCATAGTTCTTGCAATTGTTATGTATTCGTTTCTAGAGTCTAGACACAAGAAGGAAGTTGGTGTTGACAAGTTGAGTACCAAGAAGAAACTGATCATTTCAACCAGAAACTCGGGTTTTATACCCCTAAGACTTGATCATTCTGACACCTTGTTACATCTGTTCTGGTACCATCTTTCTCATAACCAAATACTCGAGATTTTGCACACATTCCTTACTTTTGTGCAATGTCACAAACACTCATTCCAAGAGGGGATTACCCAAGTAATCACAGATATACAACCATTGGCAGTGAATGAAAAACGTATACAAGAATATAACATTCTATTACTACCTAAATTCTTCCCTAATAGCTCGTACTCTCCAAACACTCCAAGTACTACCAGATTCATCTGAATTTGAGTGTCTGAAGTGTGAGAGTACGCGAATAGTTTTACAGTGCAGATAATAGCCTGATATTCTCCTGTCACACTGCATTATAGTGTGGGGCATTAAACCCCACTTTGCCATCACTCAGAGAGACAACTATTATCCCTTTACATATTCTATCTAATGCATCAACTCGATTCTCTTATCTAGATTGTGCCACAAGTAAAGCTTAATGCGTTCCTCGCTAGCAGTCTTATTTCAATTCAACACATATTTTATATTGATTAACAATAATTATCAGTCAGTCTGACTGATAATTATTTGTGAACATTGTAAACATACATGCTAAACAAAGGCAATTATACACTATACAAGCCTTCTAATTATAACAACACAGAATCATGCCTACCATCTTAAAGTAAAATCACCGAAATATTTCACTTGTAATAAATCAACAGTTAACCTGATTTATTACAAGTAAAATATTTCAGTGGTTTTAAAAGTACTGGGTTCAAAATTCCCCGCTTAGGTAGCTGACCTATAATTGTGTGTTTCTCTGAAACAGGTGAGATGAACCATGAAAGGCCTTTTATGTAAAATAGGAAACCACCTTGTAGAGAGAGTCAGAAACCATTGCAAATGCCTTATAAACGGAAACTGAAATATAGAATCTAAAAATATGAGACCCTTATCAAAATGTACCTTATTAGCCTAATCAGTTACGAAGAAATGGCCCCAGATTATTGAAATAACCGTTGAATCAAAATTGATATGACTTTAATTGTGACTATCGAATAAATGTCTTTTTCATTATAGCATCAACTTGTGAATATAAATGATAAACAAAGGCAATTACACACTGCAAGCCATCTAATTTTAACAACACAGGATCATGCCTACCATCTTAAATTCTATTTTATCGTATCTAATGTTCTTTATTATTTTGATCTATGAACTAAGATATAGATAATTGATGTATTAAATTCGTTTGGGTGTTTATCACATAAAGTTAATAACTTCGAAAGTGTCGTCAGGTGACAGGGTGAAAGAGGAGAATCTAATAAGATTTGAGTAATCATTTGTGACCCCTCACCAATAAACGAGGCGCAAGTTGCTCAGAATCATCATGAGAAAGTGGCAAAACAATGCAAAAAAGCCAAACAGACACAAAATTGGGACACATGCCATATAATAAATTTACAAATTTGAAGAAGATTTTATCATACAATATAGATGCTTTTTTACGGTGACAAATATAAACTGATAAACTATGGAAAATGATATCTTTATTCCCATTGCCTTGAAGAACAACGGTATCTTTAGAGCCATTTTTCTCATAATCACAGATGTCGATAAGCTGCCTTTAAACAAACATGATTCTTTCAGTAGCTTAAAGAGCAAGACGTCCTTTCTTATAATTAATGATGATTGTAAATCCTAGATCGGCGACTTACGCCTGCCTGTATGGCGGAGGTCATAATTATGTTCGACTGAATCATTCAGGCATCCTTATGAAAAGACAATACCGCCAATCCTACTTTTGGTATGTCATTTTTTTCGTACACCATCAAGCAAAAGGAGAATACTGTGTATTGCGAATAATAAAATATCTATGCCATGGGCCTGACATTTTTCGGTATGTAGAAATTCAGGAAAGTAATATTGTTTAAGATATTATTTTTATTTATGTGCCAGTTTTTGTTTCATTTAAAAAAAAGGAAACTTGTGATACGTTTCAGGGTTAACAAATGCCGCAGTATACACGGTCTCTATTATTCATGATATTGTACATAATCACGAGCTTTGTGGTGCTTTTCCTTAACAAAGTATCTGATTATGCCACTTGGGGTAAATTTCGGTTATATTCAGTCAGAAAAGACAAGCCAAATGCCAAACGCATGAATACTTGCTACCAATATGACATGTATAATATTAGTTCAATTATGGTGCCCATGGCAACCATTCATTTAGTTTTGAGTGCCTAGCGTTAGCTACAGACGTCACACTTTGTTCTGCCTGTGAGACCTCCCTTTATTTGGCGTCAGAAAGGAAAGTTCAAACTTCAGAAATTCTGCTTTTATCCCACGCCTCTTTTCTCTATGAATAAGATGATACTGATTGATAGCATTTTTGGTTATTGGCGAGATTACTTGATACTCCTTTGAAGTATAATTCTTGTTGAAATACAATATTCAAATGATCCGCTTGTTCTAGTGTTGTGTTTTGGGTTAAGTACATATGATTATAGGGAACAACTTTAAGAAATGGGGAGAGGGGGAGACCAAAACTTGTTCATGAAACCCAAATTCAATATTAAAGTAACGTTCCAACATTTGAGGTCGTGAATTATCAAAAGCATGGAATTCTTTTTTTTTTCATTTTCATGGCTGTTGCATTGCGTTGCAACGTTACCCAAGAAGATATTCACGTGGTGTTCATGACTCGAATATTCGTAAATTTTCTTCTGGATGTAGATTGGCGACACACTACACCACGCTCACAAATATTTGTGAAAATTCCAGACATAAGGTCCACGAACACTGCAATATAATGGAACATTTTAGATATTAAAAAAATACCATGATTTAAAACATCAAGCAACACGAATTTCGTGAAGGCTTAATATGTTTCCACGCTCCAAAAGATTAAAATCGTGACCATCACAAATTTCGTGATTCATGAAAGTCTCTGTTTAAAGTCGCCACCCCAAGAATAATCTCGGAGGCCTAATTGCTTTGAAACTGTATCCCGCTTCCACCTGGCCATTCTCAGAAATAAACTTCAGTTATAGGTTGAGGATGCCGACCTTCCACCTCATGTCATTTCCGAGTGATTTATAAACAGAGAGTAGGAGTGAGCCCACAGAAGATATTGGCCTCTGACTAAAGGGCCATACCCACTAAGCGATTTTGCCTGAGTTGGCCAACAGATCGCCACTAAAATTGGCCGATTCTAAGTGTAGAATCGGCCAATTTTAGCAGCAGTTCAGATCAAACATGCACATTTCAATATGCCGAACTGACAGGCAATCAGAAAAATCGGCCGATTCTCCCAGTCGCCCGTTGCCGGTAAAATCGCTTAGTAGGGATGGGGTTTGAGGGAGCCGACGTTCACACCAAATAGACCTGACCTTCTCTGCTAGTCCAGCCTCTTTGTAGGCCTTAATTAAGGGGACCTGCCAACACCATATCAGCAGGAGGAGTGGTCCTACATTATAAATCAGCCATCAGAGGGCAGCCACCACTGTGTGACGACGTAGGGCAAAGGGCTACAGCACTCTTGGTCTGGATGGATTTTCCTTTCTATTTTACATTATGCTGAGTGTACGTGGTGTTAAATAGTGTAACCAAACCTTGATCAACATTCTCTGTGAAGCGTATCCATTTATTGGAACATAAAAGTTGCGAACTTGTATTGGAAATGAATATGCACACACACAAACTATAGATAGTTAAATAGACAGACAGGCAGGCAGGCAGACAGACAGACAGACAGACAGATAGATAGATAGATAGAGATGTATAATTATATCAAATGCATATTGAAGATTAAGAGGAATCCTTGAATTCACTCACTAGTGATATATGTTCTGTAATAATGGCATTGGCCGTAAAAGATTAAGAGGAATCCTTCGATTCACTCAATAGTGATATAAGTTCTGTAAGAACAGCATAGACCGTAACAGATTAAGAGGAATCCATTGATTCACTCAATAGTGATATACATTCTGCAAGAATGGCATTGACCGTATCATAAGTGATAGTATTGTTCAGATCATGAAACAATTTTATCGGCGATCCACATCAAAAAGTGGCCCTTTGACTTTGACCAGCTGCATACGCCAGATCAAAGCCATATTCAAAGCCAAATAATTGTGCAGTATTTCTGGTTGAATTAATCAAGAAATGTAGTACTGCACAGAGTAAACAATGAAGCTCAAGCTTGATAGGGGCGGTTGAAGTAGGAACATGGAGTTTCTTTCTGATAAAATTGATAATAAAAGATAGTAATGTATAGAGTAAACAATTATTTTGAGTATAGAAGCAGTGCTCATATTTGGACAGCCAGCCTAGGGAAACAAGCTACAGAGGGATGGCGATAATTGAATAACGCACGTTTAATCTAAAAGTCAAAGCAGTCCATAATGAGAGCACAAAACCACAAAAATATCAATTGAATTATCGATTAATGTTTTGTAAAACATTTCGCCCCCCCCCCCCAATCCATTAGGACTAGGTAGTTTCAGTAAGACATTGTTATCATTTTATAGACACTGGAATGATTGCATGACAAATTAATATTATTTATTATTTTTAGAAATACACAAGTTCGTGTCGTCACAAATGATCCTGTACTAAAAGGATTAATGTTGGAAAGACACGAGTTCATGTCAGCCCAAAAATTAATTATTGATACTGCTGCAACCGTAATTATGATACAAATAGTATGTATGGCACGAAAGTGACATTGTAATGGTAACATGATGCATTTTAGGCAATCAGCAAGCAATAAATATTTGTCTGAGGAGCCAATATGATTTCGGCAAATTAAATGAGTTGCTAACTATTATTCCAACTGTAAACATCATCTTGTTTGACCTATTCTGGGAGGTAAGACTACACACAACGGAACATAGGCCAGACTTGAATGCTGATATGTGACATAAGTTTGGAGCTTGGACCTCTGTTAACAAGCTACACCAGGTCTATTCATGAGAATAAATCATACTGCATCGCACCAAGGATAGCTAAGATGGCAAACTTCCCATCAACTCCCCACAATGCCAATTATACGCCAATGTCAGTGACAGTTAACACGATACATCCCCTGCCTTTTCTATGGGATGCTGCCAATTCAGGCCAGTCCTCCATCTCCCCCATGGTCACTTGAATATAGAACGCACAAAACGTTACACCTTCAATGGAGCTTTACCTACCAGCATCTGCTAGAGCACAGGTATATTTTACTGCAATCATAGAATATCTGTAGACTGCATTGGATATAAAGTATCATCTGTATGGGAAATATACTTTTTAGGATGTAGCTCTGCAACAACAGAAAAAACAATTATATAAAGTATAAAACAACATGATGTGTACTGAGAAAACAGCATTATGATGCATCCAGACTGGCAAAATATTGTTCATACATTACTATCATTTTATTAATTGTCAAGACTTCCGAGTAAGAATGGAGCCGTACACAGACTGAAAGAATGGGACCAGCAGCATTCATAGACGGAATGATGGCCACAACAATGCGGCTAATTACAATACAATTAGGAAAAGGAGTCAGCGACTAAACAATAAAACTAGCGGGTGTGGCCATTGAGTTGTACTCAAACGGACGCAAAGCCAGAGTGGACGTACAAAACAGCGACGGACACCTAGAGAGGTATAGCATGCATTTGATCTGAAGGTCAAAACAGCACGGTATGTACTGAGAAAAAATGGCTGTCTGATGCGCCAAGACTATGTGACCTTAGCTGGAGAGGAGGCTTGACAAAAAGCACGCAAGGACTTCTTAGACTGAGCATTTGATGAAGCCACTCTACGGCGCGTATGTTGGGAGCAGCTCGGCTGAGGGGGTATTTCTGGACCAAAGTGTTATAGATAGCATCCTAGTTAGGTGCCTTAAGTGTCAGGACATTGGCTGAAACATTTAATGACCAACCCCTCACCTCTACACTCCACTCTCCCAACTTCTTTCCGTTCCCTTTTGTGATCTGTTGATCCCTGTTTTGTTGGCAACACCTCCACGGCGCGGGCTCACGTCTTGTGCAAACTGGGTTTGGCAATGGCTAATTGAAATAGCAGAGCATTGACTCAATTATCTGAATAGCAAGCAGATAATTATCTTGCATAGCAACCTCGTCGTTTCCCTAGCCTTTGTGTCTCATTCAGATTTTTTTTCCAGCCTTGCTGTTCACCTTTTCACCGAAACTTTCTGAAAATCTTAAGAAGTTCCTTTGGGAAATGGAGTAAATTCATGTACGAATTCTGTAGGGTCTGACGGCCTGGAATTTATTATACATTATCCCATTGGATTTCAACCTATTGTAGTATGGATAAATTCAAATCATCGTCTCCTTACAGAATTGTCCTTGGTGTGAAATGTATCTTTGTTAAAATTGATGCCGTTCTACTGGTTTAATCTAAATTCTAAGAATGGTTAACTCTAGAGGAGAATTGGAGCAATACACAATAAAGATTCCAAATCAAACAAACGTAGTTTAAATGTGTATTATGCGGAATGCAAAGTCCTTGTTATGTCTGCTTTGAATGTTGAGAACTTGTGCCCATTGGAGAATGACCGATTGTAACAGTGATAACTTTAAAATCTCTATGAATACATGTGCGTGACAATGATGACTTAACAGCAACATTGCTGTTTTTCGAATACAGATAACAGTCATTCACCTGTATCGTTTAGAATTCTGTAAATTGCTATACGGTGGCATAGAGTTGTTGGCTACGTATTTCAGAATGTTCTGCTAAAATTAAAGGAACATCATAGAACTATGATTTTTCTGTCGAAAACGTAGTAATCGTTTCAGAGAATGATAAAGACTGGCCACTGTTAGATATTCTTCCTACTCAATAAAGTATGTACTCCGCTCCCACCAACATATCCTGAAGGTTTCAAATTTCAAAGACGTGTCTTTTTCGGTAGGAGGGCGCCTGAAAAACCTGAGTATTGATCAAGGTGTGAAAACTAGCCCCCTTACAGGAGCCCTTTCCCACCCGTGGGTTTGCCCAGGAACACCGTGTTGGCGTCTACGATGACGTATAAGCCGGACTGTACTGGTAACGCGGCACCCTGATCCAGCTTCCTCTTCCCGAACTACTTATCAATATGGGGCGTCAAGTGTAAGGTTAAAGTTGTATTTTTTTATGGAAACCAATATTGCCTATGCGTGGGTTGATTTCTTTGTTAGATTAGCGAATGACGTTCATCGGCATTTCCGTTAGCGCCTGGGAACTTC
This sequence comes from Lepidonotus clava, assembly GCA_936440205.1. Lineage (NCBI taxonomy): Eukaryota > Metazoa > Annelida > Polychaeta > Phyllodocida > Polynoidae > Lepidonotus > Lepidonotus clava. Next base: position 40,644,975 of record OW387139.1, read on the forward strand.
TATTCAATTTAGATTGCCTTTTCTAAAAGTAGCATTATTACATTATATCAAAATATATACATTATGACAAAATATATGATGAGTTGTTGATATAAAAGTAATCAAAAACATAATATTATGTTATAATCATATTTCTTATAATAATCAATTATTGAATTCATGTTTGTTGTTCTTTTGTTGTTTTTGTTGTTGTTCTTTGATCGGCACATTGATTGAGGTTCGCGTTACCACCTGAACTTTCACATGAACCGCCTTTACTAAATGCGCGTTTTAAATAATGATTTTGATAACAATAGTATTGCAAAAAGGCATTATCTTCTAATTAGACTTTTTACATGCCTCATACCATACCACACTAATCATTATGGTCAGCACATGCTAACACAATAAGATCAATATCTGATTAAAAAAAAGAAAACAGTTAAACCATTTGACTATCCCAAGGACCATTGCAATATTAAAGGACTGACATAAAGCAGGTCATACTGACAACCACACCCTCTGACCCTAACCTTCCATGAGGCCTCCTATTTTGAACGATTTTTTCTACATTAAATTTTTCTGAGAATATTGAACCTATAGAACATCTCTTTCCATGGGAGAACCTTTAATTCTGAATTATATCAAGGACTAACTTTAGGCATGCCATACTCTTGACCACTTCCTTTGACCCCGACGTCCCCTTAGGCCTCATATTTTAGGCTTTGAAGCCTCTGTCCGGCCTAACACCGCGCACGCGCAGTGTTGACCAGCGTCCGCCAGTATCTCTTCCGGTGGCGGCAAGTCTCGTCTCGTTCCCAGACAGGGCGAGATCTGACATTTAGTGGACATTTCAGTTTGATTAATGTCTTTAAGCGTCCAGCACAGCTTCCAAAGGTGTTGATAATGACCATAAAAAGGTGGCTTCACTTTCGGAATTCATCTCCAAAGCTTTGCAGAAAAAAAAGAGTAGACAGTTAGGAGTCGCTCAGGAATTCTCGCTATCCTGTGTAAAGAGGGAAGCTTTTTGATGTTTTGTCATTTCTTTCATATTTCTGTGATTTTCCTTCTAACAGCTTAGCGTTAGAGGCAGGCTCCATCACTTAGGCCTGCCATTTTGGCAAAGCTTTGCTCTCTTTCCAATCCAAAAATATTTATTTCTATACTCAATAAGAGCACCATACCTTTACAAACTTCTTACAAATATCAAAATGTATCTACAGTTTGTAGCACTGAAAATGCCACTGAACTGTCCTGTCAAAGTGTACCTTTCTACTTAAGCTACTCCCAACTAACATTATCGAACTACTTCTAAATACGCATACACATATAGAAAATAGGAAAAGCTCTCTGTCTCGGGGGCTTTCCATTTAGTACGTATGCAAATTTTCCAAAATTTTATACCCCCCACCCCCCTTGGGCCAAAGTACGCATTGGAATTGTACTTGGATGTACCCAAATCTTCAAATATCTCAGAACCCCCCACCCCCCCCCCCCCCTTGCTGCGTACGTACTTAATGGAAGGCCCGTCAATGAAACAATGCTTCCATAAAACCACCGTATTATGGTTTTAAAAGGTGAGGACTCGTCACCAACCAAAAGTATTGTCTCTCACGGCAGGAGGTGTTAACAGATTCATGTAATAGATACATTGTGGTACTGACAGGCAACGTGCAGACTACGCCAAATGACCCAATTATCATGCAACAGTATGGATGAATATCAGGTATATATAATCACAGTATTTTGTTGAGAGTAAAACATTTCCTCGCAAACATTTTCTTTTTTTCTTATCAAAACACTGCTACATCACAAGAAAAGTGCGTTCTTCCAACACGCTGGCATTGGGTACCAGTGATAAGTTACCAGTGTGCCGGACAGAAATACAGTACTGGTAGAGAAAGTGCTCAGCGTGATTCAGCTGTTATCTAAAGCTGGTCCCTAGGTAACCATGAAAAGTAGTGGGACTCGGCATTATTTGAATGCGAATAATATTGAAATTGCTAGAAAAGCTAATTGATGTGGAACAGATTTACTCATTCAACATCATTATTTGAAGTTATTAGGATCTTCTGAGGATGATGCTCCTAACCAAACTGCAAGTCGTTCACATCAATTTCTTGTAAATAATGCAAAAGGGTCGGGGCGCTAAGTTATGCTTGTGTGATGAATTGTCCATTCATCTTTTTGGGAACGAAATATGAAGCCTAGAAATCGGGTATAATCAATTGTCAACATGAAATTGCCACATGCTACCAACCTCTAAAGGCGAGCGACGTCCGAACTTCCCAAGTGGGCCGGCCGGCTGGTACAACACCTTGATGCCCGAGGCAGGCCTGATCCCACAACTCCTCCTGGCCCAACCCACAAGGACTCTATGTTGCCTCCCATTCGTTCACCCTCATGCACGAGGCACGACTCAGAGCGTTCCAAATTGGTCTCCTGTTCAGACTCTATATTCGACTCGAGTTCGAAGCAGCCTGAAAGTCGCTTCACCACAGAGTTCGGAAACCCCGGCTCACACTTATGGGGATATCCATCGTGATCATAGTAACATTATTTGTAAGTGAGAGCGTTAAAAAGTGCAATTTCTCTCAAACCATTCATGTATGCCCTTGTATTTAAAGCTGAAAAAAATCAAAGCGCAGTGCGGAAAACGAATGTGTTCAGGGCTAAGCCTTGGTGCATACAACGGTACTAAATCCATCGTACACTTTGTAATGTTAGTTTTTTTTAATGTGACATATATTTGCATATTATACAGATCTTTCTTTTGTTTTTCAATTAAATAATATATATATAGCTTTAAGCTTTAAGCTTTTGTTTTTGCATATATATTATATATGCAGAGGCAATAACTTAAAGCTGAAAAGTCAACGGTTTTAAATGCAAGAGACAGTGCACTTATTCTGCCTGCACAGGGCATGCCTAGCCCCTCCATTTGTTTTATTCTGCTCTTCTTTTGAATAAAACATTTTCGAACAGTTAGGTTAACAGGTTTAGGGGCAAGAGCGAAAGAACCTTGTGTTCCTGTTTGGCGCCACCTCAACCAATGGAATAATGCAGCTAGAGTAAAGCTTATCGCTGTCAGGACTTTCACATACACTCCGTTTTTACTGAGGACTGACTAAAAAAGCTTTCAATTCTGTTGGACAGTATCAGCATTTCACCACGACGATTTTAAGATTTGTTTTATGTAGGCATGATGGAATTATCGAACTGTTTTATTGTTTCTGGTACTTTGCAAGCGAGCGATAGAGAATGGAACGAATAAAATACAATTATTTTTCTGACAATCAAGTTTGTCAAATTTATGTAATTTCCAAGTGACACAATAAGAAATGTTTGTGTAGCACTTTAAGCGTAACTGTTAAAAGAGTGGGCGTTGCTTTCATTGCATGAAATTGTGGATATTAGCTATTCATTCAAACATGCAGCCTAATTATTCTGTGTAACTATGTGTCTCAACGATAACAACGTACCTTTTCTTTTTCAAACCACAGATTCAATTATGGCCTATCACGAAGCTATGATATCAATTTCCCTTTAATGTTTTCACTTCTTTTTCACTATCTAGCTTCCCCGTGGCGCAATCAATCTTAAAAACCACGTACCATTGAATCGCTATAATATTTCCTTATTTCAGAAAACGTTATTTGAATTCCATTCCAAACTTTATATTGTACTTTAAGCTCACTGTATTCAATAAGTTCCATTATTCATACCTACATAACTGTTAAATACAGCTTCCCTGCTTCTCTTCTAACTAAGACAAATTGTTTTTGAATCCCATGTTTAGTGTAACAGGTTTTTGTGGTATAACGCTCCTCGCCTTCCTCCCCGTTCAGTCTGGCCCGTTCTTACCACTAATATCAAGGTCGGTTGTGTTTGTTGGGTGCGGCCCGAGCTAGGCATGGCAGGGCAGGGCTGGACAAGCTGTTTAAACAGGCACGGAACCAGGCTAGCGACATCCCGACAATGGCACACCAACTGTAAGACCCTACATTCGATAATAATTAATTAAAAAGATTACAAGTATGTTGAGAACAATAAAAATGGTGATAGAATGTGTGAACTTAAATGAATGATTCGTTTAATGTCTCTCAAAGTACTACTACAATACGATATTGTGTAATAATTAGATAAATTATTAAAATTTTAGTCAACACTTGAAATATGACATGAGTACCCCAAGTTTTCAGTTGCCTTAAACAACAAAAACTAATTTGTAATGGTTTTAGAGTAATTGTCAATTGTGATAAGTCAATTAGCTGCATTGTAGCTTTTGGGGGCCTAAAAAGGCGACTTGTTGTCATTAAATAATCAGTGTCCTCTCTGATGCTTAACTGTTAACATCTATTTGTTGTATGTATATGCTTGGGGAAATATGATGAAAATGATACTTTATACCTGAGGATGGGTCCTGAGACAGACTTGATGATCTTAAGCCAAGCGACCACCTGTTGACCTGACGATGACCCTGACTCAACAAGGGCAGGTGATCCAGCAAAACACGTATTTAATTCAGATACTTGATCCCAAATCCCAAATATGTAACATTAATCAATAAACTACTTCTATAGGTCAACCCTCAAGAACCCCAATAACTATTTTTCTCATTACACCTCAAAGGCCCACAATACTCTATAGCTTGATTCAAATGGATTGTGTTGATTTGACTGTAATACTTTTTTTCTGGTGTATAGATGGCCATGTTGGTTGTTTCCACTTGGAATGCCGTGGAAATCAGTGGAGTCACAAACAAGGTTTAAATTCTAGATATAATGCCATATTCTTTCAATGTGTGTGTCTTCCTGCTCAATGTATTTCTACAATTTTTTGTTGCGAAGTATAGTTAGAGCAGACATTTGGAAATCAGAAATGTTTATGCCAAGCAGTAATCTGCCTTGTGGATACAAGTATAAAGCCCCATACCCACTAGGCAATTTTCCCGCCAACCGGCGACCGCCGATCCTGAAAATCGCCGGTAAAGTTGCCGGGTGACTGGATATCAAGCAAGTTTGATATTTTTATGGTGTGTTTCCCGACGATTTTCCCAGCGATCGTACCAGTTTCCCAGAATCCGCACCATACCCACAGGGCGTTGCTGGGAGTTGCTGGGCGATCCTGAGTTTCCTGGAAACTTTACCGGCGATCCGAATGGTCGCAGGTCGCCGGTCGCTGCTAAAGTTGCCTGGTGGGTATGGTCCTTAAGACTTTGTCTTACCTGCATTCAAAGGCTGTCTCCTATGCTTAACAAAAGAAAGGTTCCTGGTGGAGGAATTGAGACTAGAATATGATGGGAAACTTCGTATGCCCTTTAGTCTGCATTTGTTACCTGCTCTGCGATTTTGGGGCTACTTGACATAAATATTGAATGTAGGACGAGGCTTTTGCTTTCTAAAAATGTAAACAGCTCTTAAATTGAGTAGAAGTTGAGCTGTGAGCTTCTGAACATGACATGGTCAGACACCTTAAATTCATTAAAACTGCGATATACACAGTATTATAGAAGAATTACCAACAGTTAAATGAAGAGTAAAATATGGACTGCATTAATTACAATGCAAATAAAATACTCTCAATATTTTTCTAATGAAGATAGCTAGAATCTGTTTTTACTTTCCCTATACTACTCACAACAAACTTCAAACCAATTCCCAGCTCATCCAAGGATCCTTCCATTTTTACTCTACACAGAATAACAAAGGATGACACTTCAGATATCACATTCTGAATACCCCCATTTTTTGTCCCTTTTCAGCTAGACAGATAATGGCACACCACAAAAAACCACTAATAGCCCCACTACCTGGCCGACAGCCCCACGCTATTATAACAGTCCTGGTTGGTTTGGAGGGGAGGGAGGTGAGGGTGAGCTGTCAGGCCTGAAGGGGGTAGGGGATTCAGAGACAGTCATTACTCCTAGGCTCTGAGAACCTGAAGGGGACACCTCCGCTCATTTCCCCCTCCAGGACAGGCAAGTGTCAGGTATTCAGGTGCGCCCGAGGGTTATTATATATTGTGAGGGGAAGGAGTGGGGATGGGAGGGTGCATGGGAGGGGCACTGGTTGGGAGGCTGCATGGCAGAAGTCATGTGAGGGCAAAGCTAGTCATGGGATGTTAGTGGAGGGCAGTTGGGGATAGGTAGGAATGGAAAAAAGGTCATGCAGGGGTTAGTTGGGAAAGGTCAAACAGAAATAGACAGGATACATTTTTCCTTTGTCCCATTTTTTATATCAGATATCGTTTCATATCATTTCGGAGTTTCGTGTGAGAATATCAACTATTAGTATGTCAGATACAGGGGCGGATACAGGATTTCGAAAAGGGGGGTCCACATATAAGGTAAGTGCTAAAACGATGTCGTGTGCGCGTACACGCACGACATTTTTTCTCTTTGGCAAGTTTGAGTCCCCACCAAAAGAGAGGGGGGGGGGGGGTCAGGACCCCTGGACCCCCCCCCCTGGATCCGCCCCTGAGATATGTATTGCTCATACTGCTAAATGGGCAAAAATATGTTCTTAAGTGGTGTACAACCAATATTGTACCATCTATTCTGGGTAATTTTACCATTGTTTTCTGCACTGCACACTATAGGGCCAATGTTTAATATAGGGATGGTCTTTCTACACAAGGTAATAATAATACACACTTTTGTCGTACAAGTTTGACAAAATGTGCACCACTTCAGGAATAGGACGCAAGAGAGTGCCTTATCATATTTCAAAGAACCAAGTAATGAGGGAACCGATCCAGACACTCTTTGATCGGTGAACCACCCAAGCATACACGCAACGTTATGATAAAGTTCCAGCAAGGTTCTTTTTGTGGTCTCTAATCATTCTTGCGACATTGAATCATGATGTTATTTTACATCACAGTAACATTCTTTTTGGTCTGATTCAAAGTCTGGTCTTAACCTCATCTTATTAGAATATCTTAATAACATTTTGATTAGGTTTGGTCTCAACCTCACATGGTGCACCTTTAGAATATTGAATTGACATTCTGTTTGGACTTGGTTTTAACATGACTGAATTAGAACCTTATGTTATTATGATATTTACCTCATTATGATTATCATGCAATTAAAGTAAAAGACAGACCAAAAGTGTATGGTTGCAGAAAACGATCATTACGTCTTTGTAGAGTCAGTGGTCTAACCCTGGAACACTCGTGTTTTTAGCAAAAAGAGAAGGTCAAATAGGAGTGATAAACTTCAATCCAATCTGCACAACCCTAACTGTTTAAATTGATAGAAGACTTTTAAAACCAAGACTGCCAATAAACACGTAAGGGCTTTGAACCACAGAAACAGTGATAAGATAGTTAGCATCCTAAGCATTCAAATGGCCTTGCAACAAGAAGAACAGCATAGTGTAGTACGCTAAGCATTAAGCGGCCTAAAGGCCATTTCCCCTAACAGACGAGATCAGTATACCTCTTGCTAAATTGCATCCCCCTTATACATTAAACCAGCAATACTCATGATCTAGGATAATTGCCTGCAGATTAGAAACACATCCAGGAACTATAAACCACTGAACCCCTTAATCCTGGTCTACATATAAATGACATATGTATGGCTATATATGGCAACATCAGCTCATCTTTATTCTAATTATGGCATTGCCTGTGTGGGCGCCAGTCTTTACTTCATAGTTTGGCTTTTGCTACACGGAGGGTTTTGCACAGCTGCAACAATCAAAATAATTTGCCAATGGCGATTTTTCATTGAAATAAAATTGCAATCTTCTGTTTTAGAATTATCATGATTATTGTTTTGGGTTAATCACAAAGCAGTCAAAGTATAAGGTCTTATGATTATCTAGTCAAAACATTCGTGTTTTTTGCTTGCTTTTCTAAAGCCCGATACCCACTAGGCAATTCTGACCAAGTCGGCCAACTGATGGCGGTAAAATCGGCCAATTCTAGGCATAAAATCAGTCGATTTTACTGCTGATTCAGATCAAACATGCACATTCCAATGTACTATGCTTACAGGCGATCACAACAATCAGCCGATTCTCCCAGTCGCAAGTCACCTGTTGCTGGTAAAATCACCTAGTGGGTATGGGGGTTAAGATTGCAGATTATGAACTATAATGTTCATAGATTGATCAACTTTATGGTGGCAAGCTCATTTTTAGACATTTTACGTCATCTGCAGATTATCTAAAAAGCCCCCATCAACTATCCTGCATCGTTCCCTGGGCCTAACCTCCATATATACATATATGTATACCTGGACCTTATCAATTCCTATCAGACTTTTCCAGGATACCAAATTCACATTCCAGGTGTGATAAGGCAGGCCTTCTATGGTAAGGTATTCACTGGGTAATGGCTAGTCACCAAACAGACGCAGGCTGCCCCAATGCCACGACACCTCTGGCTGGAGGCTTTTCATCAGCCAATGATTGGCCAAGCCAGGTCACGAAGGTAGAGTGCGTGTCCATCTAGGATTGGTACAGATCCATTCAAAAGTATGCATCGGATGTCGGCACCAGTTCCCAGCTCGGTATGGGAAAGTCAGGCTTGTCAGGGATGTGTTATGTGATATCACAGGTTCTCATGAAAGGAATGAGTTGTTGAGGTGTGTTCGTTGAATGGGAGGAGGTGATAATGGAATGGTGGAAAATTTAGATCATGGCATCCATGCATGTGGTCTCATAAGTGCGAGGAACATTTTCAAACACGATGTCTTTTCGTCCTATTCATGAGATCTAAGGGGAAATACTAGACAGTTTAACTGATTATGCAGAAAATGTAGCCTTCTTGTGTAACTTACTTTGCCTATGATCTACCTAGTATTCTCACCAAACATGAATTTTCTGATCAGTGAAATAACGCTATATCTGTGAAAAGTGTTTTTCACAAAACATAGTAATCATGTTTTAAAATTCCATCTTAATCACGTCATTAACAAAAGGTAAAATAGCAAGCATCTCAGTCACACTTCCAAAATAATCACCTGCATCATAACACATTGCATTTGAGTACTTTGAAGCAGAGCTACACCTTCTTTCAGCTGTGGTCGCTGGGAAAAGTACCAGAACACATACTATCTCTCAACCTGATACTTCTGGCCAATCACAGCCAAGCCAATCTAGCATCTGACCTAACCAGATGTCCTGATCCCCCAGAGAACCTACACAGGTCCACCCTCTTCCCTGACCTCCACCTAAAATATGCACAGGGTGGGGGGTTTCTCTCCAAGGGGACATGCAATGTCATTGAATTCTTCCCAACATTGCCATCCTGACGATAGGTTGACATGTAAAGGGTTAGGGCAGAAGCTGGGAAACCAAGGTATGGAATTAATGGCAATTCATTTTACATGGGAATAAGAGGTAAAGGTGCCTCATTCCTTACACATGCAGATAATGTATTTAACACTTACATTGTGTTTTACCTATAACCTAATAAGTTTCGTTGAATCAAAGTTACATGTTCAAATCATCTTTGAATAACTGCACATTGGGGTATGTGGCTGAATGAAACATACAAGCCCATTGACAACAACCTAAAGGTATGGAAGGACTTGATTCAACATGCCTGGTCATCTTATTACCCTACTGTCCTTTTCACCATAAACTTTTTCTGTAAGTAAGACTTAGTGTGTTAGCAAGTCTTATTTCGCTTATAGCCTGATCTTACACATCCATCAATCTTACAGTCACTGTCCAATTTCCAATAACCTGGCAACATCAAGTATTAAAGCACTGTATCAATATCCTTTGAAATAAATCTTCCATTCATAATAATGAAATCTATAGATTAATTGACATTTTCTGTGAAATTAATCACCTGTTCCTATAGATCATAATACTGCAGTCTGTTCATGTCTTTATTTGCTTGGTATCCAATCACCCAAACACTATGACTGTGCCTGCTTCCATTATCAACAGAAGCCCAATGGTCCAACACAAATTATGGACCAATCACTGCACCCAGCCACACCACCTACAAGTGTATATAGTTGTGCAAGCATAGTAATAGGTGATAATGCATGCTGATGAATACAAGCAGGAATTCAAAGGGACCCAGACCAACAGTGCCAGGGTATTGACATGACCCATGGACTGAAAGGCTGCGGGGAAAGTAACCGCATGAGCTGCAGTGATTAGGCATAGAGCGTTGCAGCCGAATACCCTGCGATGAATGCAGCCGCATGCCAGGACTTCATCGTTTATTAATTCGCTATCCGTGCATTACACACTGCCTTCATCAAAGGTGACTATGTGGTCCCTGTGGGTGGACCACCCCTGACTTATTGATCTGTGACCGGACAGTTACATGTCCATTGGGAGCGCTCGTACCTTTCGCACTATATATTTTTTGCACTAAGTCTGCATTTGCATCGCCTGCAGTAAACTCGGTGAGGAGAATATCGGTATTCAAAAGGTCGAAAAAGCCCTCAGGGGAGAATCATTTTGGTAGTGCAGGTTGTTTAGAATCATTTGAATTGCTAATTGGAAGTGACAGTTAAGAGCGTTTACAGTATAGCTAATCTGGTCCAGCATGCCATACTTTTCTATGCCCAATTGACGTTAGGGGATCAGGGATACATGCTTCCACATCAAAACTTTTCAGAAGATGGCTGCGTTCCCTTTCTTAAGGGAGACTAGTCCTAGGGAACAGATTGTCCCCTATTCTAATAAACTATTCTAATTTGGCAGTGCAGGTTGTTTAGAATCATTTGAATTGCTAAGTAGAAGTGCCAGTTAAGAGCATTTAAGGTGTAGCATATCTGGTAGAGCATGCAGTACCTTTCTTTCTATACCCAATTCACGTTGAGGAGAAGGGATACATGTTTCCATATAAAAACTTCTCTGACAATGACTGAGTTCTCTTTCTTACATGAGACTAGGCCTAGGGAACAGATTATCCCCAATTCTAATAAACTATTCCAATTTGGTAGTGCAGGTTGTTTAGAATCATTTGAATTGCTAAATAGAAGTGTCAGTTAAGAGGATTTTGCAGTGTAGCTAATCTGGTAGAGCATACAGTACCTTTCTATACCCAATTCACGTTGGGGAGAAAGGATACATGCTTCCACATCAAATCTTTTCTGAAGATGGCTGTGTTCCCTTTAATTTCTCAAGTGAAAACTATAGGCCTGGGGAACAGACAGATCATCCGGTATTCTAATAAACCTGTTGAAAGGCATTCATGGTTAAAGCTGTGCATGAAGTAGACATAGGCCCCTACTAACAAATAACATCCAAAACCTTACAGAGAAATGGTTACATTTTAATTTATATTTCTTGAATCTTCATTTCTCCTTAACTATATGAGGTAAGCCAAGGTGAAACCTTCACAGATATTGGGGCTCTTGGTGATGATTATGCCACGACTCGTCTGTACAAAGTTGAACCAGCCTCTAGGTGAATTGGTGAACTGCATACTAAAACTAAATCATTCAGAAAGCACAGAAAGTTCCATCTACAGAACATTACGCTGGCGACAGTTCAGTGGTGGCTATAGTTCCTGACAGCCCAACGTCTAACAATCTGCATTCTTTTTTTGGGGTTTGCTTTAATGTCTGTACACTGTTGTCTGAATATAGGCCTGTTTCAACTGAGCGGTTTTACTCATCTGCTTTTGAACACTCACTACAACAGGAACATATGAAATCTTCTTCAAATTATTAATAACTAACAAATCAAACCCCGCCGTAAACTATTGCAGTGTTTCCATTGAATGATTATAAAATTAAATTACAGATTTTTTGTGTGTGTTTTCCCGCTCCATAGAAAATCCAATAATATATGATTTATTCCATCCGTATTTAGGTTGTTGATAGTGTGACGTTCTCTGGTAAGTCGGGGTTGCCGATTCTTACAACAGAGGAACGTGGGGGTTGTTCGGGTCTCGGGGTGGACGGGGAATCCGGGCCAAGAACCGAGATGTGTTTCTAGAGTCGTGCCTCGCGCACGAGGGGGGGGGCTGAGCGAATCGGTCGGGAATCGGCGCTCGATGTCAAACGGAGGACTGCGGGGAAGGGAAATTATGGTAGGGGTACGGGTCGGCCGGGGTTCGTCTCGCTCTATCTCCCAGACCAGCATTCACCCCCACCGGGCGGTCCACCCCACGGTTCCGGTCCGCGGGGGCGACGGGCCGACAGTCGCCTATTGTTTGGTAGCGTGGGGCCGAGCCTGCCGCGCCCTCGTCCCCGCGGACTTCGTTCCTTCGTCCCGCCTGTCATGCCTTCGTGCCATGCTACGCCTCGGTCTCCGGGACTGTTTCGGGCCTTCGTGCCTTACTTCGGTCCTTCGTTCCTCGTTCTTCGGGCCGTCGGGCCCCTACCCTAAGTTCCTACTATTTATCTCGAACTTCGACTGTTTTATCCTAACTTCTGGTTAATTACTCGAATCGGCTCATCTTTAGCGGTTGTTTCAGGAAAGAAGACACGTCTGGACACAAGGAGAACTGTTAAAGAACTCTGTTTATTCGGGCCTCACCGCCCCTTTATATACCCAAGAGGTCAGCTCTGATTGGCTGCTTTCAGTCACGTGATCTACAACTGACGTCACTTCCGGTTTACATTCTCGTTTCCGGTTTACATTTCACTTCCGGTTTATATCTTTCCGGGTTTCGTTCCTTTACATTTTCGTTCCTTTACACTTTCGTTCCTTACATATTCGTGCCTCTTTTTCCGGGCTTTTTACACTTTCGTTCATTCTTACATATTTCGTTCTTTTACACTTTCGTTCCTTTTCGAACATATATACCTTTTATAATATTACCTCATTTTCTCTTATTTTGATCTCTACATATTTGGATGAATAGCCGTTCATCACAATAGGTTACTGATTTTACACAACTCTCAGCTGAGACAAACAATTCAGTATAACCACTACAAGTAATATCTTGTTTCATTTTAAAGTCGTCTGAAGGACACTATATTATAAACATATCAATTTATCTTATGGCCATTCTGTGGAAACACCATGAAAGGTCATCAATTGGTTGGTATTACAGTCGCTGGGCGAGTAAACAACTTCTCGCAATCACTATTCTCTGTTTTGCCTTATTGGTCGTTAAAAATCACCCATAAAGTCGTTAACAGGAAAATGCGTTCTCCAACTTTTAGATAAGAACCGGGGGGATCATGAACCACAGACGATGATTCAGTAATTGGTGATAAAATTGGTGAGTGGAAAGATAAAATTGGTAATTTTTGATGCCAGTAAATTGCTTCAAATAACAGCTAATGGCAATAAACAACTGTAGAATGGCTATAATGTTTGTAAATCTAAAGACATAGCTGATTATTCTGAATGCATTATTTAGTATTTCTTCAAAATCAGTTAAAAGCGAAGAAGCCTATTTGTGCCTGCAACATTAGTCCCTTTAAAAGTCCTTCTAAAATGCTCAAGAATAGCATAGAAACCAGTAAAGAAGGGGACATAACAAGTCTTCTTATTTTGAATGACAAATGCACCAGAATATAATTATGACAAATAAGAATCTTTTTAATCGCTTATAATGATAAAGTGCTTTTCGGAAATAATTCTATTAAATTTTCGAAAATTGTTTGATGGAAGTAGGCCTTTAAGCCCCATACCCACTCAGCGATTTTGACCTAGTCGGCCCACTCAACCACCCTAAAATCGGCCAATTCTATCAGGATAATCGGCCGATTTTTGCACCGATTCAGATCAAACATGCACTTTCCCGTATGCTCTACTTACAGGCAACCTTTAGAACCGGCCGATTCTCCCAGTCGCCCGTCACCTGTCGCCTGCAAAATCACCTAGTGAGTATGGGGTTTTAGTCTTGCTGATGCAGTCAACCTTACGCAGCCTTCCTGACACCTGTGGCTAGGGCACACCCTCTCCATCACAAGATTAGTCAACACATTGACTGTAAGGGGCCCTCCTCAGGGGCGACATGTCCCTACACGTAGAGATGGACACTTGAGTGTGATGCAGGCAACTGGGACCACTGAATCAACCCCTTAAAGTGTTAAAGTCAGCCCTAGGAGTATAGAAGACTGGGGAAAGTGACAGTGGTTTACCATTTAAGGGCATTTGGTCAGCTTCTAAAAAGCATTTTTGAGATAAAGCAAAATAGTTTTATGATTTTGAAAAAAGATAGATTTTGGAAGAGTATTTCAATGAATCTTTAAGTAAAGAAATTTACATATCATATGTGTGCAGTTGTTTTGGAAAGACCTCTCGAAATGGAGTATCCGCAGGAGCAATACTTTGTCAGCACTTGCCAGTGAATAAAAATGAGGCGCATATTATTTATGATCAGATTATTATGGTTATATAAGAAGTGAAACCTGCTTAAAGAAGCAAACCAAATTTAGGTTTTACGTGAGCCAAAAATTATCATAGTCTTTGTCACATTTTCAATCTCATAATGGTATTGCTTTACGGTCCTTACGGTGAAACAGCACACAAAGGTAGTGTTTTCCCCTCTGATCTTTTTCCAGTTCATACACTTTGATTTGACTTTCTACCAAAAGAGCATGGATCTTGAATAAGAAAGTCTATTACAATATCTGGTTTGAAGCAATGAATTCAGAGATCATATTTTGAAGTTTCATTGAGCAAAATACATTTTAATGTGAGCCGTTTGTAGGCATTTCCCAGTTGACGTCACGTTTTGTTTTAGTTAGTCATTAGTGAAGCCTTTATCTCTTTTCCATTATCGCTATACTAAGCCTCAAATGCGATCCTAGGCTTTTTTTATTACGGATTTAAATCATTTAGATCATTTCAAGGAAAATGCCTAATTACCTGAAGATATTAAAGTTATCACTCATTATCGTAACTTAGTATAATTCCAATTGTAATACGAACCCATCTGTCATAACAAAAACCCGTTTATGATGCGCAAGGTGAGCTTAGCAGACTAGTACTGAGAGACTACAAGTAACTATAAACAATTGTAAACGACCGCAACCAATGCAACTGCAGAGTTAATTAAGGCATGTTTCCACCAAATGACTTTGAAGACCTACTATTGCAAGACCAGAAACAATTACAAGTCGTCATAAAAATATTTTCAAATAATTGTCGGCTGTTAATGACTTTCTTAAATGAAGGACTAATTCTTTCCATTTAATGACTGAAATACCATGGTAGTTTTTATAGTAGTCCAGCGACTGGTCCATAATTGTTCGTCGGGAACCAGGATTTAGTTACAGTATGGTAGTTGTTTAAGCCTGATAGCCGTGCCTTCCAACGGGTTAAAACTTGGGTAGACTCTAACAGCTGCAGGCTTATTTCTATGAGGGAATATGAATGTATCAATCAGTCATTACTATGGTCATTTATCAGATATGTGGAAAGAACATGTACACAAACAAAAAGGAAAACCTTCAAAGCCCACTAGACGGGGACGAAAGGTTGTTGAGGCTCTAATGTTCAAATAATGTGTTTGGTTAGGTTTTACACGAGATAAAACACTTATTCTATTTTACAAAGTACATGAACTACAAGGCCTTAATTTCAGCCGTTTCGAATTCGTGACTAGTGAATATTTAATAAAGTTTGCTCTTCCATGCCCATGCATGTTACGCCCTATTCTATTACTGATCGCAGTCCCTTTGTAATTTATCACAAATGAGGGAATCCAGAACCAACCTTACATCAATTATTTGATTAAGGGAACCAATTTCCAAATAAAACATTGCATGTTACAAATTTCCGATTTGCTAGAAGGCTAGCTTGGCGTATTGGAAATAGATTGATGCATGACACCACCCACAACAAACTTTTCCGTGCATGTATGAAAATATGGACTGAGAAATTGTTGATAGACAGACAGTTAAATCGTTGGTATTGTAGGTGTAAACGTCCTTTATTGATAGCTACATCGACTACTTGAAAAATCGAATAGTTGCAATATGGGTGCATATCAAATTAAGGCCAAGAGAAAAATGCATGCCAAGCTCTAAGCAATGAGCTAATGAAGTAGTCATTTCAGAAATGTTACAATAAGACTTTTTTTTATAATCCACCACATATATTCTGGACTTTACAAACCTTTGTATAATAGATATTCTGATGAAAAAGTGTCCTTTGTACAACCAGTACACTACATTCCTGTTGCACAGCTTTAGGTAACTGAAGCCAAAATCAATAAGTTCGAACTTGGCTCCTCCTACTACAACTAACAACCGAAACAGCAGCCAACTCCGACAGACAGGTCATAAGGTCATTACCATTAAAAGTCCTATATCAGAAAGTCTTAGGCTATGTCCCAATGGACTAGGACCTTGGGGTCATTACGACTACGTTATGTCACTAAGGTTACTATCATTAGAAGTAATCAAGGAATTTCTACAACTGAGATAACCCAGAAAGTTTTCCAAGTGCTTATATCACATAGAAACACTTTCTGTAAAACATGTTGAATTAATTAGTTTTGGAAGGTTGTCACGTCTCATTCAATATCAGATTCGCGCGTGTCTTCTTGTATCAAATTTAGATAGCAGACGACATTTTTGTAGCATACGACTTTTAGTAATGAGTGAGGTGTGATGAGATACATTAGACACACGGAGATCGTGCGCAAGGCTCACTGCTACGTGATAATGTGATTAATAACCATTCATATCAAGGAATTTTTCAAGGTCATAATACGTGATGGTAAGTATTCATCCATCGGCACTGTGTAAACATCTCCCCAAAATGTGTTGGAACCGCATTCGTGATCTATAGTCACAGTTCTATGATTCACAATTTATAAAGATTAGAACATTTATTTATTCATAACGCATTTACTTCAAACCATCTTATGATTGTTTTTGTTAATACTGTTTAACAAGATTTCTTCAATTAACACCGGACCTCACTCACTCACTCACTCACTCACTCATTCACCCACTCACACATTAGCTCATTGACTCACTCATACATTCACTCACTCATCAACTCATTCACACATTTTCCCACAAACTTACTCACCCACTCACTCACTTTCCCACACCCACCCACACACACACAGAGGGTTACTCACTTACCCACTAACTCATCCACTCACTCACACACTCACTCACTTTCCCACACACTCACTCACTCACTCACTTTCCCACACACACTCACTCACTCACTCATTCATTCATTTACATAATCATCCACACTAAGAAGTTTTTTAAGAAACAGAAACATCCCCATATAAACTGAATAGGGAATTTAAACACCCCGACACATCTGGAAACGTAAACTTAGTGCAGCGTTTACCTCAAGCTCCTCAATCCTGATTCACTTAAAAAAAACACGTTTAATGCTCGGTAAACTCTTTACTTTACACCATCATAAAAACATTTACTTCTTATAAATTGTATACTAGTAATCTTAAAAACCACATGGAAGTTTAGAGATTCGTTGACGTATTGGGATACGTTGTGGCTACGAAAAACTCTCTTCTCTCTTTAACCTCCTTACTATGGGATCTTTTGGTACTTATCAGCCAGTTGGTGGCTGCTGGCGGTCAGCGAGCCTTGGGAGCGTTCACTTGAACTGCTCAGGGTGAAGTAGTTGGCAAACTACAGGATTAGGGAATGTAATGTGGGAGATGGAACCCTCAGGCACTTCCAAATCGTTCCTAAAAGGTGGCATGGAGTCTAAAGCTCAGACCAGAGACTTTGTCTTGATAGAGACCAATCGCTTCATGCTTGATGCCATTTGATTGATTCTCTGGCGGTAAGTATGGTCTAAATATTGAGGGGAGGCTTAAGAATGATAATGGTGTGTGGAAATATATTTGGATTATTGAAAGTAGGTATCTATGACTTGCACCAAAGGCCGAATGGTAAAGGCACACGTGTTCATACCACAGGCTGGAGCAGGAAACAAAGACAGTTAAGGCCATAATCACTGCGCATGGACCAAAAAGGACTAAATGAAATTGACATTTTGGCGGACCCAAATCGCGTCACGCAAAGAATACTCTGAAGTGCTTTGGCACACTTCATATTTTCAATATATTTTTCTGTAAGATAACACTAATAAATCCTCAAAAATGCTTCCAGTTGATGTGAATCAAACAAAGCATAGTGTAATGCGGCCATATTAGACTCTCAGTGCTCACTCTTCCTGATTTAAGTCTTTGCTAAAGGCGGTTCTATGTGAGCGAAGTTCTTAACAATGTAGATCTTAAATGAGTGTAAAAAGGGCGAAGGTCACCCCCTTGAGAGGTTACAATATAATGGTAGCCCAACAAAAAGATTGCCTTTTCAGATTAACACAAAGTAAAACACTAATGTGTATGCTTAGTTCCTCGCATATCTCAAATCAACTTCACATTAATCTTTGGCATCCGGGACCTAGGCCTATGTGAGACGGTCATTAGAAAGAATTGCAATTCTTGGCCAAATAGTATAAAACAAGCATGGATTCCTGTCACCACATTAGAAATAAAAGAAATCACCAAATTTTCACCAGTGAAAATCGCCGAGTGACATAGGAATTGAAGATTTCTGGGATGTATGGCCAACCCAACATTGCATGCTGTATATATGGCTACCCATGCCTTATAATTTTGTGTTGCTTGTTAGTTTTACTTCATTAAGATAAGGGGAAAGGGTCTTTTGAAAGAGAAGGGCCTCGTGTCTCTACAGACATTTTGGAAATATCTTAGAGTATAATGTACATGGAAGATGGCCGATATTCAAGAAATTAAACATGAAGCTTTCAAAGTTTTCGCATATTTAGTGACATCGGTTACTATGTTTCTAAAATGGACCGGGCTGGTGCAAATCAAACATTAATATTGATCGTTGACAAACGTGTAGTCTTTCATCAAATATGCATAGTATGCACCGATTGCACGCGTTGGTTTATGCATTCAAAAGTTATTGGCTGATCATATCAAATTCACTGTTTAAGTCTACAATGATCAGTTCACTTCCGTTAAGATGAAGGCAGCTGCAGCAGTACTAGTTTAGAAAATTAACTCAACATGTGTGTCAAGCATACAGTACATTCAGTTGCTGACATCCAATTTTTGTAACATAGATTAGAAATATGAAATAAGTATTGATGTTCCAATTGCCTCATATACAAAACAACGACGTGGTTGATTTTTCATGTTACTAACATCAAAAGTAATTATGACATCCTCTTTGCATGGTATTTCAAGACAAAAACCTCCCAATACTGCCATCCACTCTTGGTATCTGTCACAACACCAAATGGAACAGAACATGCTTCCTGTTGTAAAACATTATACCCTGTGTGCAAGCTCAAGGAGTCTAATTGATAAGCTGTCGCTACCAATTAGACATAATGAGACCATCTTTGCCTACGCCCAATTATGTCTAAACGTGTAGGGCGTGATTGGAAAGCAATTAAATCCAGCTCAGAGCTAATTTGATTGAAGGACTTTGATAATACTCAGGGATTCCCACACTGGGGGCTGTTTTTCAAACACCTCCCGACGACATCATTTACATATTCTATGTGAATGATGCATTGACTGTGATATCTCAAATAAAAATGTTGGTGGAATTCTGAAATCTGCCGGCAAAGTTGGAGGTGGAATGATAGAGCTGTTGTCTGAGGTATTTGAAGTTGGCCAGAATGTCTGAAAAGGTTTGGAGATCAGGGGTGAAACAAAAAGGGGGCACTGTTCTTTTAAATGTGTCTGATGATAAACTTCACAGTATGATTGAAATATCGGACTACAATCAACGTTAAAAGTCTAGAATGATAGAAATTATACATCATGTCAGGCCTCGTTAGGACATTTTGACTTATGTATACGTGGTTTTTTTTTTATCTTAGGTCCACTGGAAAGCTTGATATTTAATTTGTAAGAAAAATAGAATGAACGCATACAGATATTGATGCGATTATATCATGATAAAATATGATATGGGATATCATATAGTAAGACCCCCAGTCACACATAATCACAGTTACAGGTAAACAGTACTATAGGAGAAGCTGAAGCTATGATTCGAAGAATGAACATGAAACTCTTCAGGAGAAATGAAAACAATTGATTTGTAGCAGTGAGTTTGCAATTTCAAAATGATGTGTCGAGCCTACTATTTATTTGTACACTATAGAACCTGTGCAGATAACGTCACATGTCCCGAAATGAGCTGGCTTTCATATTGTTGCTCAGTTCATCATCATATTCATTTGCTATATTGAAGCGTATGGAATATGCCTTTTTTTGCGGTAAATCCACTACTAATGCTGTTACTTAATCACAACCGGCCATAATCTAGAATGAAAAGTTTCGGGTTTTGTCATAGCAACGGGGTCATAATCATCACATGGTGATCACCCAAAAAGTTATCATATAATTGCATCTCCACACGGTCTATAGATACTCAGTATGCAGGATTTCAAAACCTGGTCGGACTTCTGCGTAAAGACTAAGTACGTATGTTCACAGATTATCCTGCACTTCCACCCCCCTTTAAAATCAACCCCTTATACAGTGTCCTCACTGCCTCCATCCTGCCTTGCTTTTCTACTAAAAGTGTCCCCACCCTCCTCTACCAACAGCCACCCCCAAACACTTTGCTCCCAAACCACCCTTTCTTCTTAAGGCCTTCTTAAACATTGCCCCCAACCAATGCATCTTCCACAGCTCCCTGAGATGTGAAATCCCTTAAAGCTGCAGGCTTGGGGGGCCAGGTGGCGAATGCTTTGCTCTTTTTACCATTTCCTTTTGACTCCCCACAAACTCTCTTGTTTCTCCCTTCTCCAGAAGCTCTGTTCAGATTTCAGTTCTGCAAACACACATTCATTTCTGCCCCAGAAGATCTTCTTGTTCTTTATTCTCCTCCAGGCACCCCTGGGATTAAGCCAAAGATATGAGTATTATGCATTGCCTATCCACTCTGTTCAATCAACAAAAGGCCAATGTGAGATTGGAAAAAAATGTTCTCAACTATGAGCAACCACCGAAACCCTAGAGGTGTCATTTTCCTAACAATACTGAAATTAAAAAAAACTCATGACTGACCTATTCAGAACTGTCTTCAATGCATTGCTGTCCAATCCCACTGTATTGCAGGAAAATCCCATGGATATCATGTACCAAATATCCGGTAGGAACTTTATAGGTCTTTGATTTTTTTTTCTATAACATAGAATATTGTGTGGATTTGCTCACCATCACCACAAAAGAAATGAATATCAGGAATGGAAAACCGAAGCCCCAAAAAAAGGCTTGCTTGTCATTGCAATATCTGGAATAGGACGACTTACAAGTGTCAAAAATGATTTAGACTGGATAATGTATACTTGTGCTAAGCCATGCAGATTGAATCTGAAAACAGTGATTTTATGAGCAAAGCCATGTGGCAGGTAAAACCTTATGTATGTCCTGATAACATAACAATTTTGAAGAATAACAATATTTTGTCTCACTTGATGGGACTAGTGTGCCTCTTCCAAAATCCCTTTGATCCTGCATGTCAAGTACTTGGTTTTCTTTATTTTACTTTAATCTCAATTTAAAACAAAGTTTCACCATTGGCCAATATGTAATATTTTGATGGCATGATTTCATTTCAAAATCAGGTGGTGCTGTCAACAGTAAGTAAAACCTTTAAGAAAAGACTCACTGACAAAAGATGAAATAGCCCAGTGAGGGTGGACTTACCTAAAAGGTTAAGGATTTATTTTCTGCCCTTACTAGAAAACTCATAATCCCTTAGAATAACCAACCTAGAATATACTGGACATTACACAACAAACATTGAATCAACATGAACAGTCTGGTGTATTTATGTATTCTAAATGAAACCTCTCCAGTACTTTCCATAATTATGAAAATTTCTTTCTTTCTGTAATGCGCATGCCTATGTTGAGTTAATAAGAAGATTTCATAATACTGTCCTCACATTAAATGTGCTTTATAATTAGTGTCTTTTGATAATCTTATATCGATACCTATCAAAGTGTTTTATGGTCAGCTGTTAACCTTATGAAGTAACATGCCAATATTGTACTGACATTCCATTAACTACCATGATGCAGCATATTTAAGACTGACGTTATGCCCCAAGGATATACAAACAAGGGGATCAATTCTTGACTCTCGGTCCTTTCCCTCTATAACCCTATTAAACTGTCTCAACATCACTCCCCAGACCTCTCTATGTAAATTCCTAAGAAGGGTGTATATCATAGCCTAACCTTGAACTCACTCTAACACAATGATGGCAGACCTGACCATGGTTTACTAGCTGTATGTAGAAGCCAGGGTGTGATCCTAGTTGATGTCAGACTTTTTGAAAGTCCTGTCTGGCCCTGGTGCCCTCTCCCAATAAACCTCGGCTGGCACAATAGCATCAGCAATCTTGTAAAGACTGTTAACCCTTTAGAACTGAAAAGTTGCAAACATTACATGTTGATAAAATGATCGAAAGTTTCTTAAAAAATGATTAAAGTTATACATTTCAAATGTTTGCAAAGTTACATAAAAAGGATGAAAAGTGAAAATTGTTTTCATCATGTTATAGGGAATTTATGTGATGTATAGGTAAAAGTAGGAAGCTAGATTGGGGTCTAAATGGTTAACTCTATGGCTTTGACCTCATGATCACTTCTAGTCCCTAGTAACTGGATTTATCGTAAGTTCCCTTGTAAGGCCTATCCATAGATATAATAGTATTTTCGGTCTGTGGATGTGAGTAGTTCACTGTTTAATGAAAATGCCCCTTAGTCAATAAACTGTAAGCACACACACTTCTTTTGAGTTTGTGAAAAAGGGTACAGAAAAGGATGGTATGACACCTTATGCAATTACAAAAGGGGTTGTGATGAGATTACAAATAAGTCAGTCTAGGCTTTTGATATATATATATATATATATATATATATATACGTAAATTTTCACAAATAAACATAAACGTCTTCATGGAATATTGTCAAGTATTGGAGGCTTTTACATGACTTATATTTTACATGTTATTATCAAGTGAGCATTAACAATTTGGAATTACCGTCCTCACACATGATGCCTGTTACAGTCTCATGATAATCTAACATGGGTAGCTATTGCTGAATTACATAGTCATCTTTGCATCAACCTTATGAAGTAACACACCAATCATGTATAGATAACCAAGAATGACAATGCAACTTATGTCACAAAGACATTATGCTTTAAAACTCCAAAAAATAGTTCAGGGTTTGACTCTCACAGTCACAGTCTAAGTCTATTCCCTCAATAACCATATAAAACTGCCTCACCGCTGTAGCTTTGACATCTCCACAAATACTGCTAAGATGGGCGTATATCACCGCTTAGCCTTTTAACTCAATCTAACACTATGATGACAGGCTTGACCACGGTTTACTAGCTGTATGAAGAAGCTAGGGTGTGATCCCAGTTGATGTCAGACTATTTGAAGAGCCTGTCTGGCCCTGCTGCCCTTTCCCAATAGACCTCAACAGCACAATGGCAGCAGAGATCTTGTAGAGAATGTTCACTTCATGTTGTACCACAGTACAATAGCAAGTACACACTAAGGATGCACCCTTTGCCAAGGGTTTAATGTATTTCCTTTTATAAGTAACTATAATTATTTATTGCAAGAACCAAACTAGTTACATATATGGTCGGCTGTTGCACCAAAAAAGTCCCATTCGCTGTGTGGAGTTTTTACCTTGAGATGCGTTGCAATCTAGGTCATTCTCTTGATTTTTGACATTTGAAATTAAAATTTTGGAAAAATATTTCCATAGCTTACCACGGACATGTCAAACATTATCATGATAAATTTACAATTTAGGTTAATAATTTTCTATACTTGCAATTTTTAGCTCACAATGAATTGCAAGGAAAACCTTGCCTACGGTTTTAATACGGGAGTTATATATCTGATGTGCACTACAGATCAAGAAGTTGGATCCAGTTAGACATAGAAGTAACATCTCTGACTGAATGTAAAATCATGGATTAAGAATTATGATGGAACCAGGGCCTATAACCACTGTTATATTGTAGCAAGAAGCTGCTGATTTGGGATCAAACAACACTGCATATATAGTGAGACTTATGAGCATCAGCAATCTGTGCAATACGAAGAATATTCTTGTAAGACCTCATTAGGCCAATAATACCCTTCATAACGATACAAGTGGTCAACTATCCTTGAGAGAAAAGACAATAAATCAAGAAACCCATAATTATTTCCAGAGAAAAGAACAGATCTAGAGGCATCCTCACTAAAACTTAATACACTACGGCCAACTCCACACCAACGCAATAGTTAAACATAACGCCTCCATTTTTAAAGTGTCCCTTCTCTGCCTTTGCCCTTAAGATTCTTTTCTGAATTCGGGGCTGACCAGGGAGGTTGGTGGACCGTGCTAGCATTGATTCTGCCCCGTTTGGCGTGACCGGTGGGACGTAGGGGTCTACGGGGAGGTCCTGTCCAGCCCCAGCCCTGTCAGAACCGACTTTATCAACTGTTTATCTCCTCCTGGCTGTGGTCAATGCTGCTTGACCACTGTAGTGGGTGGTCAGTCTATGGTTGACCGAATGCGTTCATGTCCAATGTATGAAGTTTTTTTGTTTATTGAATGGTGGTAGTGTCAACCAGGATTGGATTGAGATGACGCGGGATTGCAGGGGGTTAGGCTAGGATATCGCCTCAGTCCTCTTTTGTTTTATAATGTCTGAATTAAAAAATACCAGGGGAAAATACCAATTAATTGTTTTTGCTCCAGCTTTTTGGATGACATCGAAAACCATTATGTAATCTTCTATTCTGATTGGACATGCGATAGTAGGTTCAGATGACTGTATAATTGCTCCAAGGGTCGAGAGTTTTTGCAGACACCTGGATCTCGTTTTTTCCGAACCCTTGCAATGGATTTGTTCAACAATAGGGAAGTTTTACCAACAATTTTGTCAGGCCTTTAAATAGTGAATAATGTAATTATTCAGAAAGAGTGACAGAGTCTGTGAGGAAAATAAATGAGGGGAATTTACAATCGGCCAGAAGGTACTTATATGGGCAGAGTGGGTTGCAAAAACCCTCTTATACTATTCGAACGACAGATTGTTTTTTTGACTTAGATAATCCCTCTCAATTAATAATCAGAAAACCGTCTGATCAAGGAAATTGACCTAGATCTAATGCTGAATTCCTTATTGATCTTCAATTTCTTTTGTGACAGACCTTGTCTATACATCTAGCACACACAATCATAGCAAATCTATTCAACAGTTCAAATATGATATCATACTTAAACAGTAGCAAGTTTTAATCTTAAAGGGAGCCCAAAGCAATGCAGGGTCAACATTAATTTTTACAAATTCTGTTAACTATTGAAATATATTCTGTGGCCATAACTTAGGCCTTTGGTAAAATATAGACTGTTGGTACAGACTTAAACTACATTAAACTACATTAAACTACATAAAAACTCATTGGATGATCCCGATCAATTTTGGTGACCCACCAAAATTGATATATTTACAAACATTGCTGTCTTCAGGCATAAATGACATGAGTATTATGGAATCCAAGTAAAGGTATAGTTAGTTATAAGGATTATACAGTACCAGTGGCTAAGGTTAGACTCTTAGAATGTATTTTCATAGTTTTTGAGTTCAGACAATGTTGTCTTATTTTCACACAACATTGCGTATCACCTGTGGACTGGACAGCCATGGGAGGCACCTTCACAGTAAACAGGTGGAGACTTAAACATGTCTCCAATACAACCCAAGGATGGTATAGGCTTTCTACATAAGCCCTACAGCCTATCCACCATACCTTCAATGGCAATGCCGGTAAAGTCCCTTTATATAGTAAGTCCATGTTCCACTCTGCAATACCTTTCCACATTATTCCCTGTTGAAGTAATATCACAAGCGATGAATCACAATCAAGGACATTGTAATAGAAATTGTCCACATATTGGTTACTTTTCGTGGCAATGTTGTCATGGTTATGCACCAGTTGCATTACCAATTGCCATAGTGCATTGCAAGCTAACTTTGTCATGAAAAAGAATCAAAATGTGGAATACAGCCTTGGGACATGCCCAACCTTGAGCGGTTGTATACAAGAACATATCAGATAGCAAGATCGACATGGACGTGCCAAGACAAAGCGTACAGTAAAGGCCTGTTTCCACCGAACGACATTCTCCTCAAGACAACCTAAGACATGAAAAGATTTGGAAATCGTTGGTGGTCGTTTGAAAAATCGTTCAGTGGAAACACAAAATCGTTGGTAAAGATATTTGTGAACGACTGCAAATGACATTTGGGAACGACCAAGGTGAACGATTCACCAACGACCAAATATCTAACCTGTTTAATATTTCTGGACGACAGTTGCAAACGATTTCTTCCAGAGGCAATTAAAAGCAATTAAATCCATTGTTACTCATGTTTTCTACCTCATGTTGGTGGAAATTGTCATCCACAATGTCCCAGAATCGTCCAAATATCGTCGTTCAGTGGAAACAACAAATATTTCATTTACAACAGATTTTTTCAGCAGACAAATCGCCGACGATTATAACTTTTTATAGTCGTCCCTTATTCTCGACCTTAATCGTTCGGTGGAAACCCGGCTTACCACAGAAAAAGACGTTCGAAAAGTTTTACATTAAAAGTAAACCATGAAGCCTTCTTAAGCAAGTGAGTGATGGAGGTTTTATGCCCTACCAACAGTCAGGGTCATTTTCACGGCAAAAACAAGTTGGAACAAATTCTGTCTTTGGCGATCGTATCTATGAGATGAAGGTGACATGGCGGGCAAACAGCAGGGGATCAAAACCTGGAATTACTTTTGATGTACCTCATCCCTTAGTGAACCCAGCACCAACGAGGAATTTAACCCAAAGAACCACTTGGTCAGTGATGGGTCCTCCCTTTCATCGCCTTATACGATAAGCAGCCTTCTTAAGGGCAGAAGGTGGAGCAGGTAGCACCCATCCTTGATGTTGTTCTGATCCCCAAAGCTCATATAATGATACATTGTACAAGTCAAAAACGTGAGGCATTCTTGCAATGGCTGAAATATTCCTGGTTGGACCTTAAAGTCTAACAATCATCATCATTATCAGCTGAAAGGATATCCCTCTATAAATCCAAGTTTTTGCATATCCAAGATTTCAGTGCGATGATTGTTATATTTCAGGTTTCCCCTTTCACTCTTGGAATTAAATAATACATTTCCCTACCACCGAAATTGATAGGAAAATTTGTTAAACCTAGCTGAGGTTAGAAATACATTGATCGTCGTGATGGTTCAAATGATAAAGTTAATGCAAACATTATGCGTTTAACTACCTGTGGCCATATTTAAACTGAAGTGGAAATAACCATAACATTAGGTTCCAAGTTATGCTGCACTGAGAATACAAGATGCTGTATAAAATTACTTGAATAAAAAAAAATCTGAATATCGTAATATCCTGAAATGTTGCATTCGGAGAATTTCTATCCATCTCAAGTAAGTTTACAATCTCAGATCTGGCTGTCATGCCCAACTCAAGATCTAAGTTTGACCTTTAGACATAAATAATCATAAACACGTCACAAGTAGAAGAGTAAGGGATACTAAATGACAGGCCATTGTTGCAATAACGTGTGATTCAGGCTTAAAATAAGTGCGCAAAGCCAGGATCTCATTTCTGTCTATAAGAAAAGATCAAATTGGAGAAAATTACCAACTACAATGAACCTTCCTTGTCTTTCATTCAGACAAAGGTCATCTCTAATGAATATATGGATCTGCTTACAAGCATTAACTTCAGGGAGGTGGATAGCTTCAGGCTAGGAGAGCCTATCTATCATTGTCCTGCGAGGTTTCATGACATTGATATCCCTGATTATGTCAGTTCATCTCTATAGAGAATGTAAACATGTGTAGAGGCAGGGGGTACTTTTGTGTCGAAAAACATCCTAATTATAAGGTCAGCTTAAGACGCTGGTCTTCTTATAAGTTATACTTAGTTCCAAAGTGGTTTAACAGTAAATATGAACACATTTCCGTCTCGATATAAACTTAAGTTCAGTTTTCATAATTATCTGTCACTAGATCTAATTATGTTAGTATTGCCACTGTCGAAAACGAATATATTTACATCTGAACCAAATTCTACTATGACTGTGGACATGCCCGCAAAGTTACAGAATCTTAACATGCACATAAACATATAACAATCAATTTGCAGGCTTAGATTTTGAGCCATAACAAATTAAGAAAGTCATTAAAAAGGTACAATATGAAAAGGACTGATTTCTTAACATTCTTTCATTCGCTAGGATTCTGTAGATTGTATCTTGCAAAGATGCACCGGTCAATGTATTATCCACCCGTAAACAAGTGTTACACACTACCTCAGCTTCAATAAGCCACCAAGGCAAAGGCCACCTTCTTTTACATCCATCCAACAAAAGCATTGCAGAACAGATTCTTTTTAACGCTTACCATATTTCTTAACAACCCCTATCCCATTTCAGCCATCCTTGGTCCGTTCAGAGAACGTCATCAGAATCTGAGTGGAGCTCTGCAGAATGAAGAAGCCGCTACAGACTACTCCTCAATGCATGTCAATAAGCCCTCAATGATTGTGACAGACTCCAGGGCTGTGGGGGGTGGGTTTCCCTATTGTTAACTAGCCCTGGAGGACAATGGGGGAATTGAGGACAGGCGACTGGCAATGATATGGAGGTGGACAACTAAAATCGACATGGCGACAGAAGCATTTCTTAAATTTGACATGGGACAATCACAGGGGGGCCTAACGACATGACAGGGGTAAAAAGCATTGTGGCATGCGACATAGGTATAATCTTACAATCGACATGTGACATTGGGATAAATAAACATGCTATATTTGCGTTTTTAAAAATTCGACCTTCGACATTGGGACCCCTCATGCAGACCCCCAATGATTACTAGGAATAGGGTTAACCAATAAGTTGGTTTCAAGTCTGAGGTGTAAGTTGTATGATTGAATTTTACAGATGCTGAACTGGATTGGAAAATATAGCTGGATTTGGTGTGTGTGATCTGTTCTAAATATAATGTTAGATACAATAAATGGATTAGAAGGTATTGTAATGTTCGTTGACATTATCATCCCTAAAGTACCTGTTTCCGCGCGTAATTCGCGCGCACGGCCGCGCGCAATGGATTCAGAAAGGCAGGAGATGTGTGCAGTCCAAAGTTTATTGGTCAAATGACAAAGATGCGCGTACCGCGCTCCTATTTATAGACTTTTGGGGGGTTTGGCGGCGGCGGCGGCGCACGTCGCGGCGGCGGCGCACGTCGCGGCGGCGGGCGTTACATTGCCCCCTCCTTAGTTCTTAGCTTGTCCTCAAGCTAGTGTCAAATAGTAAGTATCAGTACAATTTTGTTGTTGGATAATTGTAAACATGAACAATGAACTGGGTAACTAAGCCCATAAAGGCCGATAACAGTACTACTACTAGATAACAATTACTTGACTTATTGTCATAATGGCAAAGACATTGCTGAAATTACCCAGTAGGGTTTACAAGATTTTAAAGAACAAGATTACTTATGGCCATAGTGGCAGAAGACAATTTGAAAATAACCCAGTAGAGTTTACAAAATTTTGGGTGTAGTGAGCCTAGTAAGACTTTAAATTTTTTACACCCTTTAAGTATTATTTACAGTTATACAACAAATTGCTTAAATTTGATAATAATTATAGGCAGCTTGAAGATCCAGGTAGGTTGGTATGGTCCAGACTTCGCTGCTCCCGTCTGTTGCTATGGTGACAGCCATCTGTTGCCCTGGGTTGGTGGTCTAAGGGTTTGATACATGACCGGCCCCATCTCCATACTGGACACCGCCGGCGTTGCTGCCACCCACAGCAAGCTCACCATAGTGGGAGGTGCTTGGGTGGTCATGCAATCGTTGCATGACTTCTCAGTTGCAACCGCAATGTGAGGGTTCATCAACAGGACCGGCCCCATCTCCATACTGGAGACCGCCGGGGTTGCTGCCACCCACAGCAGGCTCACCATAGTGGGAGGTGCTCGGGTGGTCATGCAATCGCTGCATGACTTCTCAGAGGCAACCGCAATCTGAGGGTTCATCAACAGGACCGGCCCCATCTCCATGCTGGAGACCGCCGGCATTGCTGCCACCCACAGCAAGCTCACCATAGTGGGAGGTGCTCGGGTGGTCATGCAATCGCTGCATGACTTCTCAGATGCAACTGCAATCTGAGGGTCCAAAATATAGGGGGATGTGCCCCACCCTTAGATTAGTTGATCCAGATTAAATATCCTAGTTTGAAAACATGGGCCTAAGCCCAATGCCGGATCAATTCGTAGAACATGAATATAACAGCTTAGTTACAAGGAACATCTTAAACTTTTAGGTTGAAACAGGAAGGACATTTTCTATTATCTAATAAAAAGTTGGTAGCGTGGTTAGATTATAACCTAAAAGTCAACCAATTTCTTTCCGAAGATGCAACCCATTACTCAAGATGCCTTGTGGACCAATGGGTTGACACCTTTTGCCAACATCTTGTAAAACTCCTTCTCTTCGATTTTTTTCTTCTGGGTCAATATTCCTCAGCCTGACCCACTGGATCCTCTCCTGAAACTCATCTGACCTAGGAGTATGGCCTTTGATATCACGCACCGGGCTGTTCTCATCCATCACCCTCCTAGTGACTTCCGGAATGTCCCTCCAACCACAGTCTGACATCTCTCGCACCATCTCCCTTCCCCTCTGAGCTTCTTCTAGAGTGAAACCAGGGCCTTCCACATTCCCTGCTGGACTTCCCACATCTATCTCTTTACCTATGACTTCTGGCAAGTCCTCCAAGTCTCTTTCTGGCATCTCCAAAACCACCTTTCTTTGTTCTTCAGAAGACTCACCCAAGGTGAGGTTATGGCCCTCCATATCATGCACTTGATCCCTAACATCCATCACTCTCCCAGTGACTTCCTGGATGTCTCTCCCATCACAGCCTGACATTTCTGGCACCATCTCCCTCTCCTCTCTCTCCGGATGACCTATCTCCTCACTACCGTGCCAATACTGATCCTTAGCACTCATCACAGCCACACTATGGCTTTTCAAGTTAAGCACTGTGTCCTTGGTGCCCATTGCTCTCCCCGCAATGTCCATGACACCCTCAGAGTCACAGTTTAACACTGTCTCAACCATCCCTTCATTAATTTCTTTCTCCAGGTTCACCTGATTAACAGCAGTGTAGACAGTCTCAACCCTGACTGATTGACTATCCCTAGTCATTCCACTCGCACTGTTCTCAGTCTCTTTACCCAGAACCTCATTTTCCACTTCTAACTCCATCTTTTTAAAGTTCACATTTATTCCCCAGGTAGACATGGTATCCATTCCCAGTATGGCCTCTGGTTGCATTTCCACTACCGTCACTCTCAATGGTATGTAACATCCATTGAGATCAACCATTACCTCCACTGTTCCATGGGTAACCATCTCCTTTCCAGCTGCAGTCTTTATTCCAGATTCGGTAGGATCCAAGGTTTTATCCCCATCCAAGGATCTCCAAACATCCAAGGATAACAGTGAAGTTGAAGCCCCAGTGTCAACCCTCCACTGGACTCTCCGGCCATGACAACTTCCTATCACATTCATGCCCAATGTGTTCTTATCCCTGACCACTGGAATCCTACGAATCACTCTAACTTCATCATATTTCTTTTGCTGGGCCTCTTCCTGCTGACCTGAAGAAGCCCCTGTTAGTTTTCCTGTGTCTTACTTTCTGAAATCCAAATTCCAGGACATTCCCGAGCAAAGTGTCCTAACTCATTACAGGAATGACACCTAATCCTTGACTTGTCAAAGGGAGTCCTGGATGGACTGTCCAATTCTGCTAGAGCCTTCCTAGTCAACTCTATAACTCTTTCTTCAGTGAGTCCACCACTGGTGCCCCTGGCTTGTCCTCTGACCATTGCCACATGCTGAACAGCATAGTCCTCATTCGCATACTCAGGCCAGTCACAACAAGCCAATTGATCCATTCCATGGTCAGCTGTGACCATTCTAGTCTTGTGAACTGTCCTTAAATCTTCTCCTTTGAAATACGCTTCAGCTTGTAAGGCAAGGGCTACTGCATCACGAAGGTTCCCAGGTCCTCGTAAGTGCACCCACTGTCTTAGTCTCCTGTCCCAGATTGCACTAAGAAAGTGCTCAGTAGCCAACTGCTCAATGGTAGCTCTATCTGCATAGGGGTATGCCTTCTCTACTGCAATTTCCACCTCCTCAGCCAATGCCCTTAGAGACTCCTCCTTTCCCTGGCGACGATTCTTGAGGGTGGCCCGGTACAACTCCTCTTGATGGCGTGGTGCATATCTTTCCTGCAGTGCCATCAGTAGTTGGTCATATCCATTTGCAGAGTACACATCCACCCTATTGAGTATCCGCTGGGCAGATCCAGTCAAACTAGCTGCCAGGTAAAGCCCTTTTTCCATGTCAGTCCAACAATTAAGAGAGGCAACCACTTTGAAATGGTTTAGATATTCCTGGAGTGGTTTACCACCATCATATTGTTGGGGCTTCATGTTTGGTCGATGTCCATCTGGTCTCCCAGGAGATTGGTCTAGGATATGTGGATTTCCATTCCCCTGAGGTCTGATAGAAATGTTTCCATAGCCAGCAGGTAGACCATGAAAGATTCCAGCATTTGCCTTGCTTACATCAAATTTGTCAGTCATTGACTGCCCTTGGGTAGAAACTGGATCTTCAGTCATGTTGCCAGATCCAAACATCCTCTTCTCTATTAAATCCCTTTGAGATATATCTCTGGGAAGAGTAACTTCCACTTGAAAACCTTCCTTGTCAAGCCTTTCCCAGGTAGATTTGGAAAGTCTTACCTCTCCGGTTGGAGTAAAGGGAAAATCTCCTTTTGCCTGTGGTTGCGTAGGCAGAGAGATAGCCTGAGGTTCCAGCAGAGTGTAGTCCTGCTCATCTAATGCTTGTGCCATAGTGTCTGTCCTGGCAAACTTCCCTGTCTTCTTTTTTTACGGGCCAAGAATTCATAGAAGAACTGTTATGGCATTTCAAGTTACTTCCCTTTTTTATATTTGAATAATTTCCTAATACTATTTCATCAAAGACTGTGTGAATTCTATTGAATCATCAGGTGAATCCAGCCCTACACTCTATGAGCTGCAGTTTCCTTTCCTCAAAAGTGAGTTAGTGGCAGAATGACATTCCTACTTGTGCATTCTCTACCTGAGCCTCAAAAGTGAGCCTAATTTTCACAATTTAGCAGTGCAGAATATAGTCTTTAGAGGGTGAACCAATCCTACACTCTATGATCCCAATAAACAGGCTTGAACCTACATGCCAGAATGAATTCCCGGTAATGCATTCCCTACCAGAGCGTCACATCCAAAAATGAGCAGTGCGCAGAATGTTCCTGACGAAACGTCATCAAATTGTCTCAGTGCAGAGTCCTTGGTGACGACTTGTTTCCATCCAAAACTTTACAACATCCTATAAACATTTGGTAAAACTACTTCAGCAGAGTAAATGAAGTGTCTGGACATCCAATCCTTGTGTTATTTCGTCATAATAGGGAGGTTGAGGGCTTTGAATTCAGGGAAATGCTGTTCGCGTCTCCCGCGCATTCTGCGTCGAGTCGAAGTTCGAATTTTCCTATCTTTCTACTGTGAGAACATTGAAGCTGCAGAGTGGTCCGCGGAGTTTTGGCGGCGAGTGTCGATGTGTTTTCCCTGCAGGAAATCCGTCTAAAAGCCATGAAATTTCGAATGCCAACACATAGGACCACTACCACGCAGCACATGAAGGCTTAGAGCATGGATATACCGAAGGAATTATTCAGAAAAGCCAGTTTTGATGCAGTTTTTTCGGTTTGAAAACACTGCTCACTCGCCGGGTAGCCTGTCCACACGGCAAGGGAATCCTACCCGAATTCTATCTTGGATTTCCTATCAAAATTGGACTACAAAACCCATAAATTTTGACGATAGCTGCTCCTACCAAGCAGTGGATGGTTCCTGACATTGGATTATCACTTTATTTGAGCTAGATGGACCATAATTCGTGGTTTTCGTGGGGAGAACTCGGCCGTCCTCCAACTGTCACTCCGTAGCGTGATGCGTCATGACGCAGCGAATGGCGACTCGCCGACAGCGTCTGCCCGTTGCACTCGGGAAATTCCACAGGTTAGTTTAGGGGAATTTGGGTCGTTTATTGGAAGTTATTTGATTCCAATCCCACCGCTGCCACCAGTGTAATGTTCGTTGACATTATCATCCCTAAAGTACCTGTTTCCGCGCGTAATTCGCGCGCACGGCCGCGCGCAATGGATTCAGAAAGGCAGGAGATGTGTGCAGTCCAAAGTTTATTGGTCAAATGACAAAGATGCGCGTACCGCGCTCCTATTTATAGACTTTTGGGGGGTTTGGCGGCGGCGGCGGCGCACGTCGCGGCGGCGGCGCACGTCGCGGCGGCGGGCGTTACAGTATCAAAGGGCGGAGAATTGATAAGGAATGTCTAGATTCCTTGCATCCCAGGATATTAAAGTTTCAAGTTGGTCATCTTAGGTTAGTGAGGTCATGAGAATAAAAAGCAAGAATAATGAATGAATTCACATTGAGAAGTTTTTAATCTAGGTTTATGCCATAGTATTATATGATTTGTCTTAGATTAAGACAGTGCTTCTTAATCTAGTAGCTAGAAGCACACTTTATAACTAATAATATGTCTGGAGAGCAGACTGCCAGCTCAATAGCAGAGAAGGAACAGAAAAATACAAGGACATGCATAGCAAATGCATCTTCATTTCCGATGAATTATGTTCTGGTCCTGAATTATTTCAGTATTTATGTGCTATACGGATGTATGGTACACAAGTTATGACTTCATAAAATACTTATTTTAATGTTTTATTAAATCATAACTTTTCCCCCTCTGAATAGATTGCATTGTCCCGATGCTATAAACCCTATAATAGGAGCAGACCTGTCAAGCCCAATAACATACCAACTGTCTGCAGGCCTGGCCTCACTGCGCATGCGTGGAATGTTATGGACATCCGCCCAGGAGCATTTCGATGTCAAAACGTCCAGACACTACAAATCAGATCATGTGACAAGAGAATTGCTATACACATCCGCTCGTCTTTTTGTAGGATGTGATTTTCCTTTTGCCACAAGGCCTTCCTGACCATCTAATGGCTAGACGTTTCACAAATAGGAAGGTAGGTTAGTCATATAATCCTTCAGTTTTTCTCATTCTACATCTATTATTCAGTGACGAAGAAATAGCTATTATTTTCCTATTGCTTAGTGATAAAGAAATTGCTATTACTTTCATATTAGGGAGACTAATCTAACCATGATCCCTCCAACCTGTCTTATGCAACACCGATATTTATATCCGTGATATTCATAAGTTAATTGACTCATACATCATATGAATATCTACTGAAAGTAGGCATTTCTTGGCCATGTCCTGTGGCGGTGGGCATCTAATACACAGCCTATTCTTCCTGCATCCTTTAATACCCACATCTCCATTTCCCTATATTGCATGAAACTCACTCCAGTTATAGAGGCAGTCCAACAACTAAGAAAAGCGAATTTCTGCTCGGAATGCAGAATTCAATAGTCTTTGCAGGCTATGCATTCAAAGGGAACCAATCTGGAAATGTGAATAAATTATATCAGGGGAAATGAGTCGGCCTATTTCAATTACTCGTGTGGAGGAGACAGGCGTTCGGTACCCAACAAGGTTCAGAAGAGGAATGGAGGCCGGGTGGGGATGGTAATTTTTCCTAGCAGTTGGTTACATCCAGACCCAGTGGCCCATTGCAGAACAGCCATTGCAACTTTGAAAGATTGGACAATAAAAATCACTATTCTTGGTCAAAAGAGTCGCTGTTGTGGCATTTTGGAGCGAAGATCTCTGTATACATATATTTAACTGTATAATTGTGAACTATAGTAGGTTAATAATCCGGTAATGTTAAGGTTACTCTAAGTGGTTGATTTGCCTTTGGATAATAGCTAGCTTCTATTGCGGTCTCCTCCTCCTTTGACTGCTGTCGTCCAATACATAATAATAGTTCCTGTATTGTTTAAGACATAACACTCGCATGAAGGGATGTTCTTTATTTATTCCTGTGTTATTGTACTTCCATGACAAGATCCCAATTGACAATGAACAGCTCCAAGGATAGAATCCACTCAATCACACTCAGTCAACGCTCCCGCCATCTAAACAGTCTATCAGCTTCAATTCCAACAGCAGAATTAAGCTTCTAGAACTCAACCTTTCCAGGATGTTTAACTCATAACAACGTTCAGCTTACTCTGACTGAATGTCGGCTATGACAGCCCTTATGTATGATGATACGATACACGTCGCTACCTAGACTCCTCCTTACTCCTCGCTTTTGACAAGGAGCTATAGCTAAGGCGTGCGCTGATGTAAACACTACGCTAAGCTTACTGAGCATGGACTGACCATCCGCATCCATACAATTGTATAGAAATTTACAGAATTAAAATTGATCCTCTTATTCCTTTTTGAGAAACAGCAAGGTAGCTATTAAGTTATATCGTTGTTATGCACATATCCTTAAAAAGATATTAAAATTATTGCTGTTCCAATCAATTTTAGTTTGCTATATGAGCAGCTAGAGCAAGGTTAACGGTCAGAGGTATGTATACTTTAAGCTGAATTAAGTGTGTTTGCTTATATTTATGCATAATATAGGAATGTCTGTGCAAAAATGAATTACCATACAAAAAGATCCGGAATTGCCGTTTTAATGGGTTTTTCTTCAATAATAGAATGTTTGTATGCAGCGAAATTAAATTTTCTGTTTCCCATTTTGCATGGTAAATGGTTTATACCTGCATCCTAGAGCTCTTCTCCTTTAAGGTTGGTGCAGAGAGACAAATTGCTATAAAAATGTATGGGATGCCACCCCTTACCGTATTATAAATCCTTGAGAACGCATTTGAACTTTTAATGATCTACATTATGGAAACAAGCTTTCACTGACGCTATCCCTTATATACACGTTGGCATCACCTTATCGATATCCCAATAGATGAGATATAAATGTTATTCAAAATTGGCTGAATTCTAGATTAGCACTTGTATTAGGTTCTGTGATGGTCCTATCATCAAGAGTGGCTAGGTGGGATGATACACCTTATCAAAGGCCTTTTTTATTCATGACTTTAGGCACGTGTAAAATGATATTTCGCTGCCCAATTTGTGAACTCAAAAAACGTGTACATCGCATAAGGCACTTAGCTTGCCCGTCATTATTCGAATACAAATATGTGCATTTAAATTGGTATTTTTCTTGAACAAAAAGAAAAGAGAGAAGACCCTGATTAGAATGCAATGGGTGAGAAAAACAATGCAGTAAGTGACAAAATAAAGATCTGTAAATATGTATGCAATGGGATTAGTCTTTTCAGACTGGGGTAAGAAAAAAATCATTATTATTATTAATTTTATTTTGTTTTCCCCCTAAAACTATTTAGTTCTATACCTGTAGATTTTCGATATTTGTTCATGTCCAAACTTAATCGCCTTGTTCATTGTTATTTCCTAATTACTCTATTCATCAATCACTTTTGGCAAGCAGTTTTAGCTAATATTATAGACTATGGAGAATGGGGAACACTCGTATCCCATGTCATCTAATATACTCTAAGGTGCCCATATAATAATTGGCCAAAAGCAAGTTTACAAAGGTCTCATAGAATAGATGTCTTAACAGCCACTTTCGTTGATGGGCAATGCTAATTTAGAAGAGAGCTCCACTTGCATCAAGGCTCATCAAGAAAAGCACATCTAATGACAAGAAACAACGTATAGTAAAACAGAAACTTCTTGCCAAGGTTGGCCAGCTACCCCTTGCACTTGTTTAGCGTCCTAAGTGATAATGCTAGCCCGTTTAAAAAAAACATACACTTTAATGGTCGAACAAAATACACTTCTACACCCCTCCCAAAAACGCATTGCTAGTTTCTTTATGAAACAATAACTTGAAAATGATTGGGAATAACACATCATGTGGGAGCAAATTAGTGTTGCAGTGACACCTTTAAAAAGTATACTTATGACTATACCCTTTATGATGTACTCTTCCGAAATCCTTGTGTTAAGCCCGGCATGAAGAGAAGGTGGTATTTGCATAGCTCATTTCAATGGGGTGGTCCTCACCGCCCTTCGCTACCGCAATAATTATGAACTGTAGTCTATGTGGCAGTTTTTTTCATGGAGGCAATGGTCGGTCTCTGATTCAGTTCTCAATCTCAGTCTATGATGAGATCCTTTACATGTTGGTTATTCATGTGTATTTGGTTATTGGGAATACCGTTTGGTTCTGTTTTATCTAGATATTATGAGGTGTGACACAATACAGACTTGGCATGATGAGAAGTCATAATTATAGTGATCGGGTCATGAATTCAACTGGGGTGGTTGTGTATTGTTCTGTAGGTTCTGTTCGTAGTTTTTAAAGGGGGCCAAAAGCAATGTAGGGTCAAAATTTTGGGAATTCTGTTAACTATTGAAATATATCCTATGGCCATAGCCTAGGCCTGTGGAAAAATATAGACTGTGAATACAGACTTTAGCTACATTAGGATGTATGAAAACTCATCCCAGGTCAATTTTGGTGACCCACCAAAATTGGTTTGTTTACAAACATTGCTGTTTTCAGGAATACATGGCATGAGTATTATGGAATTTAAGTGAGCTTAAAGCTAGTTATCATGATTTATACTGTACCAATGGCTAAATTTAGACTCTTAGAATGTATTTTCATAGTTATTTGAACTTGCAATATTTTGTCATATTTTGACACAATATTGCTTTTGGCTCTCTTTAAGTAGATTCTTCCACTCAGATTGGGTTTTCACGTAAACTCTTTGGTTTACTGAACCCCACTTTGACATTGTGGTCATGTGTCGGCCTTGTAGAGTTTGCTCTGTCTAGAGGGTTCCAGTGGGAGATATTGAATGACATTAGCCCTGGGTCGGGCCACCTGGACCGCGGACCTGACCACACCCGAACTACCTCCAGACTGAAATTGACCACTCTTGTCTGCCTGCCCAGCGGTCATCTATAAGTATTAGATCTCTATGACTACTTAAAGTCGAAAGCCAACTTAGCAAAGTGAAAGTCTACTTGTTTTTTTAAGCAAAGCAGTTAGTTCAGCCAAAGGGCCTGTTGGTGTTTGGTCATACAATGGTAAAGTGCGATGGGCGATTGTGTAACGCACTAATTATTTGCTTTCTTCTTTCAATCTAATAAACTAAGAAATTATCGGGCAAAGCCCCATTTGCCATGGGAAAATCGCAGCCTGTTTGTAGAGGTCCCTCGCAAAGATATCCATTGTGTTGGACATTTTCATGTCCTTTCCACGAAATTCTGGGGAAGAATGCTTACGTAAATAATTGCTGCTGAGAGCAGGGAACCTTCTCTCGCAATATTACTACTACTTATTCAAAATTACTGGCAATCAATCATATTCTACCCCTTGGGATTTTTTCTCTTGCATGAAATATAAAAGCATATATTATAAGTATAGACAATTATGATTCTGATGCGAAAA
The DNA here is from genome assembly GCA_936440205.1 of Lepidonotus clava. Taxonomy (NCBI): domain Eukaryota; kingdom Metazoa; phylum Annelida; class Polychaeta; order Phyllodocida; family Polynoidae; genus Lepidonotus; species Lepidonotus clava. The sequence goes on from OW387139.1 coordinate 40,684,511, forward strand.
AGTCATTATATAAATTGATACACCCTTAATTAGTAATAGATTTTTTTCCCCAAAAATTATGATATTTAGTATAAAAAATTGTAAAAATAACCAAGGTCGCACTGAATCTCAAGGAACAACTTGCCTACGGTGAATGGGACTTGAGGTTTATCTATACTAAGCGATTTCACAATCTTTATTCACGCTGCAGATTTTTGAGTTCACAAGTAAAATCAGTATGACCGATATTACAATCCGAACAAAAGTAATAAAGAACCAACGTCCAGACATCGGTTGGGTGTTGGTTTCATGTGAACATTAGCTTCTTATTTCTTTTTTGATTCACTGCATTGATAAAAACAGTCACTTACTTTGAGGAATGCACATTGAATTGACAAATGGTTTAATCTTTATTGGAAACATAGTGGATGAATAAACTTTAATTGATGTATGGAATTTAGTCTGGCGATGATAAAAGTATGCCAACAAAACCAGTTTAAAAAAAAATTACAAAACAAATGGAGATCGCTGACTCGTACTGTTTTATGGGGTGGAGAACAAACTGCCAATATAACAGTTAAATGCGGTATAAATCAGCTACCTCCCATTCAATTGGCGTTTTGAGCATTACAGATTTGAACCGACATTCAATTCAGAAAAGTGATGGGCATACTTGTCGTTTTTAACTACTCCATTGTCCCATCAGGATTATAGCCAACCAAACGGTTTAAACATGGAAATTGAACAAGTTCAACACAAAATATTGTCAAAATCCCAGCAGACAAGTCTGGCTGTCTAATTCTATTAGGATCTGCTGCTATGAGGTACCGAAGTTACACAAGATGTAATTCTTGTTGAACGTTCTTTTGGGTATATTTTGTAATGACATAAATGACTTTAGAATTGGTTGTCAATCGGAGTAAATACTATTTAGAAAGATTGTTTCACATTTTCTTTTCTAAGTGGATTTTTCCCCCCAATTATTCACATGGAAAGAACAGCCCCTTGGGTTTTGATTAGGGCCCTAGCTAACCTTTCTTTATCTCAAAAAAGGGGAAACTTTTCGGATCTTTTCTTTTTGGAAAGAAGAATTCTTTATCAGATGAAACATACTCTAGCTAGAACCTAAATTAAAAGCCAAAGACACAAATTCCTCAATGTTAATTCTCCCAGTATGCAAACCACGTGTCTCATATTGATAATCATCAAGTGAAATATACCAGTTTAGATAGTAAAATTAATAATGGTAATGTTCCTGCATATTGAAGACTGTTCTTTGCAAACTACTGAAAAATGTCAAACATATTTGGTTTCATTAAAATGTACCTGGATAGTAACTTTTTATCGTATCAAAAAGAATGATTATAGTGTAAAAAGAGCAAAATTAGTCTTTACAGTCCGCTTTCCATAAACACCCCATCCTACAAGCTGGCAGTTGGCACAATGAATTATGTCATTTCTGAATCCGTCTGTCACACGAGGAGATTGGTATAATCGCATCCTTTCCAGGCCTCCGCAACTAACTTTGGATCCTTTTGTCATTTTCTCCAACTCACAACTTGAGAGCAAGAGAAAAAACGTCCACAATAATATTAGATCAAAGCCTCTGCCACGTATCTGTGAACAGAATCGATAAGGTACTTGTGTTCGCAAACTGTGAATTTTATTGATGGGTTGTATTGGTATGGATGGCATACCTTCACGTAAGTATTTGGGTCTTTTTTTGTTAGTGTATCTTTTTAATGGTAATAATCATTCATTTTTCCCAAATCCAGTGCTGGGTGATTGCAAGTATGTTTAATATGTCCTTTGCCTACATAAAAACTTTTATTATTTATCATTGTGTATCATTATGTGTGTCATATTTCATTGTCCTATATTCTGTGAAGCCTTCCCCTGCTTTTATTAAAAAGTAAAATATTACACATAACTTAATTCATGTACTTCGACAACTATCAAGATAATATAACATTACCTGTAATTGTTGAAAACGAAAGGCTTCTACATCCTCCAAACATTACCTGAAATTAGTTGAACTATCATGTCATTCAATCATTGCCATCTATTGTATGTGTATGTGTATGTGTATGTGTGGGCCTATTGTTTTTGAAAAGAAGAATCATCGGAACAACATTTTTTTTGTGTGAAAAGAGATGATGCATCAATGCAAAAAAATTGAAATCACTGCCACATAATTATATCCTTTGAAACTGGGTCCAAACAATCCGTAAAACACAGTTACTGGCTCTAGCATAATCAATCATGCACACCATAATCATAACCAATTCCACAGAAACTAATTTCATGACACTGCCTAATGCATATGTGGCAACCTCTCTGACAACTCCAGCTACAAATATTAAAAAAAACCTAACAATTCTACTCTTCCACCACCTCGTGGAGTAGCCAACTTCAACTTTCGTCTAGCTTTCACAAGAAAAAGATTACGCTTAGTGTTTTCCTCCATATCAATTACGCTCGTGTCGAGATGGCGAAACCTGCTGGAAGAAGCGACTGCTTAATTAGCTTCATTTGCTATCTTAGAGTAATTACCATATAGGAGGACAAATTACAGCCATGAATGGAGTGGAGGATTTCTCCCCAGTGGTGGAGGAAGTTAATCAGCTCGTCATTTTAATGTAGCATGTCTCCGACTGTTCTACTGTTAATAAGAGTTCATTACTTTTCCACTACTTACCACTCACTCACTCTCCCTTCTCTTTTTTTTCTTCTTTTTTTTGGATTGAGGGCTGTCCCATTTCTCCCACTTGTGCGCATCTTTTTCCTTATGAAAATCCAAGCTTAGGCTCAACTCGGCCTAAAACAGTCTGCTAAAGGGAGAGCATTCTACATTACGCCTACTCTTCATCTATTTGTGTGGAAAAGTCGTAAAATTGCTGAGGTGTCTTGAGTATCTTTCTCACGGAAATAATAATGCGGAAGAGTTATTTAACTGAACGCACCAGAGCACTGCTTCTTTATTCTCCTCTTAATTTTGTCCTTGCATCACGCTTTTTTATTGTCCCATCTAAAGGTTTCTATCGATAATTCGTGTTGGTATCTGATTTTTAGACACTCATTAATTGTTAGATGCTGCAATAGTCACTGCCACTGCTTGTTCCCGTTTTTATTAGAGTCAGACTCAGTGAAACCGATATTTCCATATATGATCCTTATGAAACTTAATAACTTATCGCCCACGTGTTGTTCACACGTGCACTGATAGCCATTTGGAATTAGCCTCCATGAAGGTACATTACATAAACGATAAGAGATGTTTTGGCAGTGATGTTCTAAAACTCGAGATATTTCAAGTAAGTTTTAAGATATGAATTCTCCTGATCTTGACTAATATTAGATCTGGAATGTATTTGTTGAAAAATATTCTGAGGCTTTAATACACTCTGAAACTCTGAACTTTGAAACATGACCATTAATCCAAGATATTATATTGCAATAAGCTTGTTATTCACTATCAATCTCATAATCATCCTACCCAACGAAGTAAATAAGTATAACAAAGCACTTCTTCGACAAAACTTAACTTTTGAAGACCTTCACGAGAGACATATATACATAATGTAGGTGACACCATACTAAGACACCATAATCAAAAGTTTCTTGAGCGAGAACTTAAAGGTATCAGTAAATAACGTTACCTAGAACAGACAATGATAAATCATTTCTTTGGTTTCGTGAAAAAGAATATATAGTTTACAGGAAATGTACACAGACTAAACAAAAAGCCAACACTGCATCCGAGTGTAACACAGGATATTAAACTGCCAATGGGCGGTCTTGTGATTAAATATTGGTTTTCTTATTTACTCTGATTACATTGGTTTACACTAGGCAAATATCACTAGACGGCTGTGTCAATAGATCTCAATTTATATTCAGCATCCCTCTTATTCAATAAATACGTTTAAAGCAAACCATCGGACATTTGGGACAGGGAGTGTTGGGAAGATAGAAACGTTCCATTATGGAAAGATGGAATAAGATGCATATAAGTCGTACATTGACTGCAAAGGAAATTGTATTTCCTACTGAATGAATATGACAGTCGCGAACCCGTACGGCCTCTCCTCTACGGATATCAATTAGAGTGACATTCCGTTTGCTTTATATTCACAAGGCAATTCTTTTCATTTATCAGTTTCTGATATCATTATTTCAATAGCATAATTATTTACTGTATGACAATTATATACGAAATAAGTATTGTAGCAAAGCTGATTCTGATCCCATAGCTTTAATGATAGCTGACACATCGGATATGGGAATTGGCAGAATATTGAAACATTATACATACTAAATATCTCTTCCCCAGCAACTATCAATGAAACACAAGCTATCTACTGGCTATGGGCTATGTGTGGAAAACCTAGAAGCCCAACTCCAACCTTTCGGATGTTCTGCGGCCGGCATATAATATCCGATAATGTATCTTTTAGTTAAATCACATGTGACCGTGTTAAAAGGCATTGCTGACCTGCCATGATAGAGACCACACAGCCTCTGCCGTGACCAGGATTCGAACCTGGGTTGTCTCGGCCACAACGAGAAGTACTAACCACTATACGATCACGGCCTACTGTCAGCTGGTCCAACAAAGGCCAGGGAAAACGTCGTATTGATGTAATTTTTTTTATCTGAATTGCTGGAATGATTGGCCGATTATTAGAAGCCATAAGCCTATCCAAGTTCACACCAACATTACAGTGAAAACGTTTTCTAAAATGCCTCCAAGCTTATTTCCTGAAGGCAGTTACATCATACAAAATGAACCAAAGCAATTTGGTTGACAGATTGCCTCTAAAATTTGTAGAATGTAGCTTTACATATTTGCCTTTTCCCCATAGGAACCAACGGTAAAGCATATTATCAGCCCAGCATCTAATGTCCATCCCTATTTTGCCCTGAAATACAACATTTTGATTGGCTGGCAAACCTGCCAATCTTTCAATTGACAAAATTCAAGAACTCTTGATGTTTAAGCAGTACTTGGCAATATAGAAAGATACACAAATTGCTTATTTCAGTGATTCCAACTCTAGGAGACATGGATGGCTTCTACAGTTATTTTGTCCAACCCTTGTCCAACCCTGGGATACAATTATACCCAAAGTAGGATAGGCTTATTATACTAGTAATCAATCAGTCAAGTTATAACTTATTCATATTGTATGTATAGAGGCATAATTGATGGAGTGACATTGATATCTTTCAATTGGAAATATCATGAAAATAGATCCTGGGTAGATCGTTTCTGGTAATAAGTTAAATTAGATTATATGCCATCGCTCAAGGGGTACTTCAACAATGACCGATAGCAGGCAAAGCCAATGGATTTCAGAGGCATAATATATGAGAAATATCTTAAAGATACTTGGGTGTGTTCAGGGCGCCACCTGGGAGGTATATTAAGAACTAGAAAAAAAATCTGTTTTTAAACCATTTTTGATGCTATTTCAGGTATTTTGAAACTTAAGAAAATACATTGCACACATTTTTTCTTTGAATCAAGTAATGTTTCCTAGTATTATCCAACCAAATAGTGCTCAAATACTCACATTTTAAAGTTTATTCACTATAACTAATCTCAAAAACGGTAAATATTCTTCCCTTTTTCCTAAAATTTGTGTAATTGTCTATACTTGTTGTACACTGAGTTTGGTGGGAATTGCACTGGTAGTTTTTTTTGTAATTTGACAAAAACTCATTTTTCCCATAGAAACCAATGGTAAAGGCAATTTTGTTATTTAGGCTGTAACTTCTGTCACAAACGGTAAAAGATCAAAATTTCAGTTCCTATGTACTTCTATAGATATAAGCTTTGATTGAAAAAAATATCTAAGAAATTTGACTGGTCAATAAAAATCAGGTTGAACATGCCCAAGTACCTTTAAGCTTCAAGATGCATTCTAGAATGCAATCTTTGACATAGAATGATGAAATGCTTCGCTTGTTTTGCCCTTTTTGCCTAGTATCGCCACCACTTCACAGGATTCGGTAAAACACATAATGGAGGAATGTACCCTGAGCGACGGCTCATCCCAAGCAGCTCTGATATTCTCAAGCAACTTTGGCAATCTTGACAATATCATAATCGGACACAGCCATCGGCTATATAATTTAGCCTGTAATTCAACATCAATGCTGTTACGAGTCTGTCCTACAAATGGACGCTCTCCCACGTAATAATTATGTGTGATTTTGTCGGATAGCATAACCACAAGATGCTATCCTATAAACAGCTACTAAGACACAAAATATATAAATATATAGGGGATAGCATCTGCAGCCTAACTGATGCTAAGTCACAAATGTTTACAGTTTGAGGGATAGCATCTGTTTGTGAGATAGCGTCTTGATGTAGGTGATATCCCACAAATATTCAGTATATACGGGATAGCATCAATTTGTGGGATAGCGTCCTAACAAATGTTCAATGGGTGGTTCTCGATCCTCAACATTTTCCCACTGTAGTCATTCAATTGATTCGATTGACTAATTGAAGCTAGTACAAACAAACCTGGATACTGAAAGCTCGAGACTATTAAAAACAGTGGTTACTTTAAACATGCAGATGCATTTTGTTTTCAATATAACTACCCTGGCTTGGAATCTAAATACGATGCACTTAATGCATGTCGCTACAATTGATGATCATATCTAAACCGTTGTCACTCATTCAAATGCACTCTTTCACATGTACCCATTACACGGTGATACTATTACAGAGGTGCATGTTGGCAATATTTGCTTTGGGTGCAATTCCTACCCTTGCCTTTGTAGTGGGTGTAATGAATTGGTGCCTAGGGATGGTACTATAATATCACATTGTGTATTAATGGGGGTTTGGTTACTGCCGTGCCTTCAATAACCGGGGCTCTGGAAGGGGGAAGGGGTCCCGCTGTTGTGTGTCGAATTTAGGAAATGTGCATGTCGCATGTCCCTAGGCGTGTAGGCCCATTTACCCTGGTCGATGATTCTGTTACAGAGACTTGCAAAAATTGTAAGTATGCATGCGAAAATAATCTCATGGGAGGGAAACTGATCGCATGCCAGCAAAATGGAACCAATGGTATTCACACTGTGAGGGAGGGTACCTTGCGATTAGATCCAATGATTATAGTATTGCACAGGTAGGCTTTGAAAATATTCAACATGTTGAATAATTTTGCAAGGAACCAGGCGCTGAGGGCTTAGATCATAAAACGTTCACAACATTCCCAGATCACAGGGAGCCTCAAGGACCAGGGAGAATAGGGCTTGTTGCTTATTTTATTGTTATTTTTGTGTCAATTTTAAGAAACTGTCTATGTTGCATTGTTGAATTTGAGAAATGTCCTCGTCACCGTTGTTGTCATTTAAAAATGGCAACATCATATGTTGAATTTAAAAAAAAACGCTGTGTCATATTGTCAAATTTCAGAAAATTTAATCTCTCTGTCGTCTGTCGTTGCCAGTAAAAATGGCAAAGTTGTGTGTCAAATTTAAGAAATTGACATGTCACATTGTTGAATTTAAAAAAATGTCCCTGCCACATGTTGTTATCAGTTAGAAATGGCAATGTCGTGTGTCGAATTATAAGAAATAGCTGTGTCGTGCTGTCGAATTTAAGGGTTTAGACCCATATTACCTGCGTGAGCTTGGCGGGGGCCATGGCGGCCCTACAGCTCTACCATAAACGACAAAGGCATAACGATGTAACTGTTATTGGACCTTTAAACGTTAATGATAATAGCCTGCGTGTCGCCAAGCTCTCATTATTCTTGATTGTTAATGCGGCTGTTTCTGTTGGCGCATAATATGAGCCCCTCTTAAATAAGCAGGTAGAGAGACAATGCTGGTGTGCAGGTTTTTCTTTGTCAAATATTCTACATAGCTCTCGTTTAATCCTGAACAAGAATGGTTTGTAATTACGTTCCTTTGGTTCTTAAGGTGGGTTCCCAACTAAAATTTAGGTCGTTTCTACCAGTTCCGATTGATTATGTTTATCAAAACGGCCAGAACTGGACGAAAACGACCAGAAATGGTGTTCCCATCGAGCAATTTGACCAGAAGTCCTTCCAAAAGTGCTCAATCGCTTCGAGTTATTGGTCGCTGGTGATCTCCAATTCAACCAGAATTCCAGTTGCATTGCTCGATGCGTGCCCCCTTTACGATATCCTTGTTGTATTTCATTTAAAAATTCCACTTCCTCCTAATAATTTTAGTAGTCTAACCACTATGCCACGGTATTGGTAGTTACTGCAAATATGGGCTGTCATGATTCTTTGCTAATAATGTCATCAATTAGAATTGGCCATGAGGTATGATCCAGCATGGAATTTATGTAGATATTTTAGATTTATTAAGTTTTAGAGACAGTTCAGTGTCGATAAAAACAGTGTATCTTATCTTCAGCAGTTCTGTCAGCTGTGTAGTGGTTGATTTTATGATCTTCTGTAATCAATTATACAGTTTTTAATAATATCCACTGTCTTTGAATACATCTGCATGACAATGAATGGACCATCAGAAAATTTTTGGTATGTTGGGCCAGCATGATAGCAAATCGAAGAATTTCCATATTTTGGTTTTTATTGATACCTGCAGTTACATTTTGTAATCAAAGGCCTGTATTCAGCACTTTGCCCTGCTCTTACTCTTTGGATTTCCAAATGCCTTTTGCCGAGAAGGGGATAGGTTTTCCAATATAGCATTCAAGATAAACTTGCATTTTTTCTTAAACCACTAATGTGACTTAAGTAATTGAACTGGTAATAACCTTACTTAAAATCGTTTAGTGTTTGCAACCATCTATTGCGTTATTACGCTTTTAGAATCAACACACGGTAGAAGAGGAAGATTGATGTGCATGATATGCAATTTATGTTTGTACCGCGTTTCCTTCTCCTATTCTCTATTTAGCAACACAATGATAGTGTGTTAACCTACTTCTTCAGATTAGAAAATATTAGTTTTTGATTTAATATTTACCTAATTATTAGATCTGTCAGAACCTCATCTGGGGAACACCATCTGTTAAATTTTCATGGTTATATTGCTATTGTGTGCAGGGACCTTCAAACAACAAACAAAGCAACTGGTACAATAAACATTTACACAATTGCTTACAAATTGCAGCTGTGTCATTGTGTATGCAAATGAAACCCGACTTGACAATATATCATTTTAACGGCATTCCACCGCCTATCTTTATTGGCAATGCTAAAATAATATTATGCAACTGCCATCTGTTTTATAATCGTTGGCTCATAAAATATTTTACTCCCTCATACTTCATCTTTTGTGTTTCAACCCGTTTATCACTTATACAGTTATAGGAGCAATTATCCATCTAGGCATACCTTATTTCTCTAAATTACAGTGCAGATTAAAGGAACCTATTGTAATAATTCTATAAATTATGTCGATCCGAGATCCTCGAATTGTGGTTAAATAATAATACAAATAATTGTCAATCACCTCGAAATACAATTATGAAGTATCTTGGTTACCAGACTATTTTGGTGTTCTAATCACGTGATCAGAATGGACCAATCAGTTGCTTTGTACCTAGCAGATGATCACTGGTAGCCTGTCCTTTACTCCCATTGATTTTTCATATTAAAGTTCTTCTACGTTTTTATAACATTATGTGACGTACTGCAACTTTATTGGAACGATATGCGACGTCACATCTTGCCTAATAATATCCCGTGCTTGTATGCAAGTCAGCATGTGCATATACATAAATATGAAAGTAACACAAATGCAGTGAATTCATCATTAATGCAGAAGCATCAATAGTCCTTCATTTGGAATCTTTATCCCACCGTCCTAAAAGAATCACTCTTCTAATTCTAATCGCTTTAATTGAGGGGCCTTTAGTTTAAGCGAAAGCAGCGGTTTTCTTTCGCAACATGTCAATCTCTGCCAGGATTGGTGCTAAGAGTCATTGACAGAAAAAGAACTAAACCTTGTCAGCCTCCAATTTGGGTCCACTAGGAAACGTGTGGGAGACTTTTTGCCTGAAACTTAACCAATAATTACTGATATTTTCGTCATGAATGACAGCAAAACCAAACGGTTGTACTTTGCAGGTAGGTAAATGTACATTTATCGATCGCCCCACTTGGCAGATTTGAAATGTAACCTTAACAAACACCAATTTAAGTGCCAGGTCATTCGAAATTCCAGTCTACCGCGCAAATGCCCCAGTTATTTAAATCAGCCATAGATTACGCCAAATTGCTTTGTCAATAACCTGCCACGAAAAAGATAAATGAGGCCTTTTTCCTTTCCGTTCTTTCGTTTTCAATTGTCTCAGAAAGCAATTCAATGTGATTTTTTACTAATTTAAAAGAGGAATGATTAATTCATGGTTTGTGGCTTACGTTGCAGATTCCGACTTTGACATAACACTTGAGTGTTAATTGAAGCAATCAATAAAATCATACTTTGAGTGAGAAGTATATTGAGATGGGAATACGTTGCAGGGAAAGCAGGCTTTTTATCAGTGTATAATTACATTTTGGGCATTATGTTTTTATTGGTTTGTTTAAAGAAACCCCCATTATTGTCTTTTGCTGAGCAAGCTAGTCTGAGGATCGGGTAGAATCCCTGAAACGGTCCGCATTGCGCTGCGAAAATAGCTAGATAATGTTGGCCTAATTAGCATTTAGCATTACTACAAACTATCTTAAAGAATTTAGACTGTTGTTATCCTGGTTATTTCAGAGGAATCACAGTTAAATCATAATGCACTCATTTCAAGTCTTAGTGTAGCGGAATAGAACGATGTGACTGATGTTTCAGAATTAGCTAAACTATCATGATACTAAAAATCGCTGCAGACATCCTCATTTTTATTAGTTTATTTTGCAAGTTTTTTTTTGTGAACAATCATCATATATTTAGACAGCTGTAGCTGAAAAGTTTCTATGGTGACCTATCATTTATTTTGCATGTATGGCCCCTATATAGGTATAACTTTTAATGTGCAAGATTTTAAGTAAATGCCAAAACTAGTTCTATAATGGCGCAAATGTCCTTCAATCAGGTGGTTCACTGGCAAGCGTCCCATGTTGCTGTACAGATAACTGCAATCTCTCGTCTTTATCATGGAAGAATCACGGCATACAGATATGAGTATATCTGACACGAGTCAGTATTTTCATAGAAATTCTCAGATATCTAGGTCACTGTCTAGACAAGACGCAAGACGTTTGATATTTTTAAAAGACAGAATTGTCTGTCCAGTCTAGGCGGCAATGCGTGTATCATCTACAATAAAGGACTACTAGAGTAAGACCAATTTGGTGTTCATGAAGGGAATCAGTGACATGAAATGAAGTACATCAAAAAGATATAGAAGCTTCTTCACCTATATTTCCTACACATTCAAACTGCTTTACTTTTTGTATCTGATGAAAAGCTTACAGTATTGGGATGTTCAGCTCATATATATTCTAAACAATCATCTTGATTCTGAAATATTATTACCTTTAGATTTTCACACACATTGACATAACTTTTCAAAACCCCTTTGTTCCTAGAGTGTTATTTTTATCACTCGTTCACACAGATATAGCCAACACCTGTTTTTCTGCCTTGTTTGCCTCACCCAAGGCCACTAAACAAGAACCCCCCGAATCACTCCCACAAACCACCGGTGAAATTGCTTTGGGTTTAGCTTACATTGAGAGGGGGTTACTCTCCCTTTGACAGAACCAAGAGCAAATACTATCAGTTCATATGTAACAGACCATCAAAGAATCCATGCTTTCTATCGATATCTCCTAAACACCTTCTCCCATGCAGGCACTCATTTTGATTGCCATTATATGTGGATAGCTCTAAGAAGGAGTCAAGGCTTGTATTTCACAATATGCAAGATTGCTTCGGCCCACAAACTATCACCGTTCGAGTATTTGTCTTCCTGCAGTCCAGAGAGGTTGTGTAGATATAATCACATGACTATGTTAGATTAGAATATATACTATTGTTTAATATTAATGATATTGTACTTAGGTTAGTACACTAGCCATGTTTTAAGTGTACATGTGTTTCAACTTCAGAGCAACAATGTGTTTTTTCTTCCAACGATATGCTCATACATTTTTTATTCATTTTTAATCATCAGATGTAAAATTAGCCAATCGTCCCCTAGTTTATATCTCTCAATTCCTGACATTAATATTATTGATAGATTAACTGGTGTTTGTGAATCTCTAATGATAAGATATATGCACTGTCGAAAAGAGCCTTTTTGTACATTATGCAGTGCTTCAAATGTCATTTTCACTTTTGAAGCCTGTTCTGTTATTGGTATCATTTTCACATTTGGACAAAAGTGCCTTCCCCAAAAGAGCATTCCCTTGGGCTACAAGCCAGGTGCATGTGTTGGGCTGCGTGCCTTTATCGTACAAATAGGTAGGCGGGCGGGCCTACCTCATTGGTATTCAACGTATTATGTCCTAACAGTTCAATTGTCGTAGAGGCTCTGTTGGGCCTTACCAATAATCTGAGGTAGCCACCCAGGCTGCATACAAATCAGCCACTGGACTCAATCTAACATCCCTTCAAATGACACAATTTAGATGGAAAACTTTGAATCTACGAGAAAGTAGAGCCTGCGAGTGGCTACCAGGTCCTATGTGGGCTCTACTATATCAGGCTGGGGGAGTTGAGTAGTCTGCATACAAATACAGGATTCTTTTATCACAGCTGTGGGGATTGTGGCACCCCCTTTTGTGTTGGGGCAGCTCTCAACAGCCCCCTTCATCTACCCTCAGTGCCCCTCAGCCATGCCCTTTCAATACAGCCTCACCCCTGCCTCTCTCCAACTGCCAATGGGCCTATGGTCAGGGGGTATAGCACTCCCACAATGCTATCTCCGAGGGACTGCCCCAGCAGGACTGGTGGTTAGCCAAGAACCAGCCATATGCTAATCGAATCATGAGAACCGATAACGACTGGCTACAATGTGGCTTGTCGCAGCCAATCTTGTCCGAAGAACCTCAGTAACTGATCTCCCCCTGAGGGATCTCCTTCACAGATTCATGGCCTGGTCTACAGTGCCCCCACACAATGTTTCTTTTTTTCTGGACTTTTCCCCATAATTCTGACATAGGGAGCTATGTTCTGCTGCCAGGATGGCTTCACAAAAGGAGGCATCAAGATTATATCTGCCTACACAGCTGCTACCTGCACTATTATTTATGCATACACAGTATTTGAGTTGCTCCAGCCAACCAAATTACACCTTTACAAAACATCAAACTTTAGTCACTGGATATAGTACAGGTGGAGATATAGTATATCTCTTTTGGTGCTTTTTTTCCCAAAGTTTATGGGCCAACCTTCTTTTCAGTAAAGTTTCAATTTGAACATTGTTTGCATATTAATTTCTGTTGAGTCGCCTGTTCTTCATTCCGATTTACATTTAATTTTGAATCCAAAGACAAAAAGGTGATGAGGATTCTAACCCTTTTATATGCATTTGAAGGCACTGCTGTCTGTCAAATATTTTTACATGTCATCTCTAATATTGTATGGACAAAAGGAAGCTGTTCTTCGTCTGCCATTTTTAGAATTCAACTTTAAAAACTCACATACCTTAGGAAGAAGCCCCACAGAAAACACCAAGTTAAAATGCATCCTGGCACATTTGTGTAAAACCTTGCAATCCTTAAAACTGACACATCCAATCCACTCAGGAGAGGGATTTGATTCCCTAAGGACAAGCTTCTATGACCTACAGATGGCATCTCCACTTGCAGACCCCCAGCATTTCATTGCTCTCAATCCTGCTGTCATTGCCATTACTTCAAGGGAGAGGTGACTCATGTCAAGCCTGGGGATGCCATTCGAGTGACCACCCACTGACCACCAATTCCCAAGAGAGCGGTAAGCAAGGGTCTGCCCGCAGCTTGAAAGCGCTCACTTACCTGTGATATCGGTGGATTAGAGATGACGAGTGGACAGTCAGGAAATGAGACACTTTGCCCGGGCTATGACTCGGCCAGCCGGACAAGTGACCGCAATGAAGTGGTCAGTGACCAGGGCCTGGACCCCTATTACCAGCCCTGGACATCAGGGCTGAGGGGCCTTAGGCAAGGCAGCTGCCCCCATTAACATGCAATTATAAAGGACATCCTTTTTAAGCCTTTTGGCTTTTTGGGGACTTCAATCTCCATCAGAGATAAAAGCATCAGGCAGTTAAACTGGTTAAATCCTGTGACTTCCCAGGCCTTTGGTGTTACACTTTGGCCAGTTGCACCTCCTGCAAGATCTGAAACTCTCCTGTATTTAAAGGTGCTATTACACTGCATGATTTTGGCTGCGATATCTGCGTGTTATGATGATATTACAGACAATCACAAGTCATATAAGTGATGCAATTGTTAAAAATTGGCAATTTGGAGTTACTCACATACATTTGTGTTGGAGAATTTCATCTCTAATATGTACAATATTAATTTATCTGCATCGTCATCATCATTATAACACAGGGGTGGACATAAGTCTAAAAATCCACACTGAAAACACAAAGTCGTCAGAGAGCCACTGCAAGGTTGTCAAAGGGTTGTCAAAGGTCACTTTTGGGGTCTCATAGGTGACTTTTGGGTCATCACAGGGCTCATTTCAGGCCATCGATGCTGTGTGACTACCTTGTGACAATCCTTTGACAACTTTGGGGCAGTCAGAGGGTTGTCATTGTGAATTTTGAGGCTGGATGACAACCCAAAGGTTGTCATTTTCTCCCGACTACTTTGGGCCAAAAAGGTCATCAGAGAAGCAAAAATGAAGAATGGGTTGTCATAGGGTTGTCACAGAAGAGAATGAGAAGTCTAAAGTCCTGCCTGACTACCCTAGGGTTGTAGGTGAATGGTGCCTAAAGTGACAGCCCTGGGTTGTCATGGCCTCTGTCTATATCAACCCAGTGTTGTAAGTGAATGGTGTCAAAACCATACAACTCATAGGCCTTCTATGTGTAATGGCCACACCTAATAACAAGTAATAACATAATAGGATGCCATTATAATGACTATGATATCTACAACATGAAAATATTCATAAATAAGATTTTTTGTGTAACAGACGCAGACACAGCCTGTGACAACCTTGGGTTGTCGTTTTTGGCACCACTTTTGACAACTCTGTGTTTTTAGTGCAGGGGACAGTCGGGCCCCCAGCTTTCCAAATCTAGGACCCCGCACCAACATTTTAGGGGCGCTGACACACATATATATAGTCAGATTGTCTTTAGAAACACTATGTTTTATTGTAAAAAAAATATAGAAATCTGTAATTGTTATCCATGATTTCTAGGGGCTTTTTAAGGGCCTTTCTAAGGGCCTTGCACCCCCGGGCCCGTGGTTTTGTCCATCCCTGAAACATTATTGTAGCTAAAGTCGTTTAGTGTAATACCACCTTCACAGGGTACATTTCTTGGTGCTATTGACAGCCTTTATGCAATCAATGCTAAAGCGGTATTTATGCACACAGATCTATAGCGTCAAAATGCTTAGGATAATGTCAACCTAAGGCCATAAGACAATCCTGACATTTCTCCTAGAGTTTCTGAAAGCCTTATGACAACTAGCTAGAAAAATATTGTAGATGAACATCTTTCGAGCATGGTTTACAATATTTTATTAACCTTAATCATTTCAGCATGTTTGATATACCACTAACTGCACGTCTCATAAAGTATGCTTTAGTAAGACGAATTGGTAAGTCAATTTGCATTGCAAATTTGCGGACATTACAGTATGATTGAATAAAGGGTTCCATAAACTGGGTCCCATCTATAGAAAACAGAACCGCTAGGTACTGTCCATAAACTTGGAATTAGTGTCTCCTTCTTTTATTGTGTGTCCAAATAAAAAATATTGGGATTGGGAATAAATGAGATGAGGTTCAATGCCCAGTCACATATAGAGACTGAACTCAACCCAGACAGCTTTAGACAACATAAACGGCCCTACTTTATATTGATCAAGCTCTGCTGATGGATTTTATGCCCCACAATTTCAAAGACCTTACTCTATTCATTCTTTATAACCCCATTCAGGACCACATGCTCTGAATAGCTCTCTCCCCAAAATTGTTGCCATTTGTCAATCAGAGTTATTGGCCTCAGGTGACAAGGCCTATTGTCAACTTGTCAGAGCATTTCTTTAAAGCTGCCGATTTCAGGGGAAACGTAAAGACAGAATTCTCAAATTTGTCATGCGTTCTTTCCTACATGGATATGACAAAATAACGAACACAATAACACTCTTTCAAAAGAGGATGTATTGAAGGATGCATATCTGAATGTCCCTTTTTTCTGAAGAATTTCCATGATCTACATTTTTTTTTTTTTTTTTAAATATTTTATTTATCCTGGGAAAATACAATTTGGCGAGACGCCATTTTCCGTTGCAACCCAGCATTCATAATATAGGTATGCAATTTTACACATGTGATCGAAAAGGATCATGTTTCACAGAGTAAATATACAAGCTCATTACATCAAAAGTTTTACCATATAATATTAACAATAATTTAAATAACTATACAAATACAATAGGGAGAGAGAGAACCTTTTCCCCACAAAACTAAAACTAAATCAATTCAAGTTCATTTCAAGAAAACAAATAAACAAATAAACATGTGTTGGTAATGATAATTTCATAAAATATTTAAACAAAGCAATGTTTACAAAATATGGGGAAAAAATGGGGGGAAAAATGGGATTGTCACCTACAATAGGCAAATCCTCCTAAATTGGAGGAGTAGGTGGTTAACAAATACAAAGACATATCAATCTGGGACCCAGGGAAAAAAAACATATTTATGCAAATGGAAACACCACACATCAGTGACAGAGTTACCTAGATAAGTATATCCAACATTACAAAACAACCATTGTTTGAGCAAGTTTAGATTTTTGTCTGGTTTTAAAGGCTTCATAACTAGGAATATTCCTTTCCTGAACAGGCAATGCATTCCAAACAGTAGTGCTTTGAAACATTATGCTTCTTTTGAAAGTAGCATTGTTAGCGTAGATCTCTCTCAACACTGGAGCATCATACTGTCGTAGATCCCTAGCAATAGGCTGTAAATAGTTAGTGTTCCTGCTCCGAATATATGCAAAATTAGTTATGTGAGTCAGCCTTCTCTCATATAGTCTAGCTAGTTTAGCTTCAGAGTGTAGTCTTTCAACATTGTACCTATTTCCTTTTCTCATGCACAGTCGCAAGGCTTTGTTTTGTAATTTTTGGATTTTATCTAGTGATTTTTGGAAAGTTGCATTGTAGAAGATATCACCGTAATCAAAGTAAGGTATAATCTTACTTTTGTAAATGAATAGGGCCTGATATCTATTTATGTACGGCCTAATTTTTGACAGCATGTAGATCTTGTGAGAGACCAATCTAGTGCATTCCTGGGCATGGTTGTCAAACGTCAATTTACTATCCAGTTTAATACCAAGATAGTTAAATTGTTGTGTATATGTTAAATTGCTCTTACCAAGGACCAAATCATAATGAAATGAACGTTTCAACATACATCTGGTGCCAAACAACACAGCCTTTGTCTTCTTAACATTAATAGTAACCTGGTTATTCTGGCACCACATATAAATATGACATAAGCCGCGTTGAACATTGAAGTGTGCTACATATTCATTCACATCAGAACTATAAATAACAGTGTCATCGGCATATAACATCACATTTGAACCATGTAAGACATCACATAGATCATTTATATACAATAGAAACAATAAAGGGCCGAGAATTGAGCCTTGGGGGACACCACAGCTGATTGGTAACTTATTAGATGATTTACCGTTGACTGTACAAGTTTGTTGCCGATTTTGTAGGTAATCTGAAAGCCATTTAAGAGTAATTTCAGGAAGATTATAACGTTTGAGTTTCTGTAACAATATATTATGATTTACGGTGTCAAAAGCTTTTTTAAAATCTATAAACACAGCTGTGGTGTACCAGTTGTTATTTAATCCAAGTAAGATATCATCAGTAAAATTCGCCACAGTAGCTGTGGTTGATTTTCCTTTCCTGAATCCACCTTGTTTTTCCGTAAGCATGTTATTAGTTTCAAAATGTTCAGAAAGTAGTTTATGTGCAATCCTTTCAGCTATTTTGCCTGGCAATGGTAACAAAGATATAGGTCGTAAATTATTTACATCAGTTGGGTTGCCAGACTTTTGGAGCGGTATTACATTTGCAACTTTCCACCTGTCCGGAAAACTGCCCTTTTCGAATGATAAGTTATACATAAATACAAGCTGGGGTATTATAACAAGAAACACATCTTTGAGTACAAGTGTCTTAATATTGGTGATAGAGGAAGCTTTATGAACATTTATTTCTCTAATAATTTGTAGCAAAATGTCAAAGGTAACTGTCATTTCAGTCATAACAGGTGAGTTCAGAGGTATACCAGTTTCTACCCAATTGTTATCAAATGTTTTTGATAAAGTAGGGCCTATGTTTACAAAGAAGCTATTAATATAATCAGGAAGTTCGGTATCAGGAACTTGGAGGTTAGTGGAATTATCTACTAGATTTATTCTAGACTGTCTATCTTTACTAGGCATAATATAGTTGATTTTTTCCCAGAATTTCTTAGGTGCTATGTTTCCATCAATCAGATACTCTTGGACAAAATCAGCCTTGGCACGACGAATCTGTGACTTGACTCTATTTCTGAGTGCTTTAGCGTAAGCAATATCACATTCATTTTTAGACTTTTTTGCCTTTTTCCAGGCATTATTTTTTTCTTGGATACTATCTAGTATTTCAATAGTAATCCAAGGCTCGTTCCTGTCCCTAATTCTCCTTCTTCTTAATGGACACATAGCATCCAATTTCCTTTCTAAATTATTTAGTATAAATTCCCAACACTTATTTGGATCAGTGTAATGCCAATACTCGTCCCAATCCAGATCAAGCATTTCCTGTTGGAGAGTTATAGAGTTATAATTTTTATAACTCCGACATGTGGTATCAATCCTACTAAACCTAGTTTTGGCTTTCTTTTTGGTGACAAAAATCAATTCATGGTCACTGATAAGTATATCTAATACACCAAAGTTAGCTATATCCGAACAATTAGTATATATTAAATCGATAATATTGTCACGCCTAGTGGGAGTTTTAATAATTTGTTTTAGGTTAGTAAGCTGTTCAAAGGAAAGTAACAATTTCTTATCAGTACTATAATTAATATTAAAATCACCCA
Organism: Lepidonotus clava; assembly: GCA_936440205.1. Taxonomy (NCBI): domain Eukaryota; kingdom Metazoa; phylum Annelida; class Polychaeta; order Phyllodocida; family Polynoidae; genus Lepidonotus; species Lepidonotus clava. The sequence goes on from OW387139.1 coordinate 40,703,747, forward strand.
AAAGGAAGATATCCTTGTTTGACGTATTGATCAACTCATTACACGATTCGGTTAAATAGTCTGTGAATGCTGTAATGCTGCCACTTGGTGGTCTATAGATTGTACCAATAATAATATTTTTGGAATGTAGTCTATTGACTTCAATCCATAGGCATTCAATAGAGTCATTACTCCGGTTATAATCTAATAAGTGTGAAGTTGAGTAGCTAATATCTTGCTTAATGTAAATACCAACACCACCTCCTCGTTTCAGGGAATTAGAGTTATTTTGGGACCAATTTCTATCTAACCTAACCAGACTATAGCCATCAATATTCAACAAAGAATCATCTATTTTAGGATTTAACCACGATTCACTAAAGGTGAATATATCAAAATTTAATTTTTTGACCTCCAATTTCACCAAATCGACTTTGTTGTTAATGCTTTGCAAATTCAGATGTGATAAGTGGAAACCTCTATTTTCCGTGGGTAACCCATTAACTTTCAAATTATCCACCTAGATTTCCAGTGACAATCCCCAAACATCCAAAGCGAAAAACATATATAACAAAGATCATAACACATTATATACAGATATAGGTGTGAATAAATTGCAGATCCTGCCCGCACACCTATGCTAAATTCAAACATGTATACAAAGAATAATGAGCAAGTTTGCACCCACAACACATCAATCAAACAATAAAACAGGTATCAACGATGTGCGCATTAAATAATCAATACCATGAGGCTTATGATAAACCACTATGCCTCAATTACAATTGGTTAGTTGCTAATTAATATGATTAGTATCATATGCCAATTTGGTTATAAAGGTATACCGAGGCCTGTGCTGAACCACTGTGCCTGGTTTAGGGACTCAGAAAATAACCTGAAAAAATAAATATAGTCGATAGAGGATGGAGAATTCATGTTGATCACTAGGAAGCGACTCTCAGGAGGGACAAATAATTCATTTTACAGCAGTTGTTGAGTATTAGTGATGAATCGGTCCATAACTAAATAGTTATAGTAAGGTGTTAAATGGACGCCATCATTTGTTGCAGGATTATATCTATGAGTCATGTAGAGGTTACCCCGTGCTTTATGCAAAAAGTCGGCAATGTTTGGGCTATGTAGATTGTCCAAATTATTGAGGTACCTAATGTGTTCATTGAGTAGGATGATGCCGGCATTTATGATAGCTTGTTCTTCGTCGAAACTGCGCCCAGAGTATGTGTTAGGAGTGGGAGGTTCGTGTAGATATGTTTGTGAATCATTGTCACACTCCCTACTACTAAATTGCCAACACTCAGGGAAATATGAAATCTCTGCAGTACTTTTGGTCTAGCATCGACACTGTAATGGAGCTATTTCTTTGCATATTTCTTTGCATACAGACATGGTAACAATGCCCTTACCGACAAAACAGGTGACCTTACGAAATATGATGACACAGCACATAACCATTTATATATTCAACATGTGATATTTGGATAAATAAGTGATATTAACATCCTAATTTTGCACACAACATCTGTATCCATTGAAGACTTCTTTATCCTGTATTTACACGACTCTAAATTTACATAATTGTTCTTGCCTTTGACTTTATGAAAATCTGATTACATAGAAATTGATATCAATCGTGTTTTATATCTAATTGCTCTATCATGAAGCTTTATAAAGAAAACGTTGCTCATTATCACTCTGGTTTTAATGTAGAAGAATATGTCTGGCTTCATTTTTGTCTTACCATCAGAATTGTTTAAAATGCATGTGGCAGCAACGTTGCAATTGTGTAATAAACTATGATTTTACTCTGAGCTGAAAACGTTAAAACCAATGTGAGACTATATGTATCTTCCCACAGTCTAAACAACGATTCGATACAAGTATCTGTGTTACATAAGACATAGTCATATTTGACATTATCAAAATTGCCAGATTATAGATTTTCTCAACTAGACAACAATTAACCAGATACTTTCCATCTCTTCCTCTCTGAATGTACGCAAAATTCCCTAGCAGCACTATTCTCATCAAAGTAAGTTCAGAATCGCGTGTTTATAGGACTTGTAGTAACTTAATGGGACCAGTCAAATAAACATGACTATAGAATTGGTATTTTGACGATCTAGTCATGAACAAAATTCAGAGTCAACTTGGTTCCTTTGCGAACAATCTCAGTTGCAACACGCAATTCAATACAAATCACTGACGCACTCAGATTGGGAAGAATGGGATCTCATGCAGCACGTCCTCATTTAACATTAGCGTTGCACTACATTGGTGCTAGCATGATACATTTTGGAGTTGACCATTTTGTCTAGTATCTTAGTTTATTCCATAAGAGACCTTCTTCCATTACTGCTAAAACACATGTAGTGACTCCTGCCTAACGTACACCTGTCATATTGTTCTGTTTCATTGGGTTGTAACTCTTCTATTTCGATGGTGACGCCCACTTCTTCTGCTAAAATGTATTAGTACAGGTCCATAGATGACATTCAACCATGTTTGATTAACATGATTATGCTGGTTAACTTTGTCAAGAGGTGAAGAAATTTTCCCATACAGACCTATAGTACAAAGTGTACCTTTCTGGTGGCGGTCGTCAATCTTGCAGTGCTTGGCTTACAGGAGGAGTGTTGTTCCTCCAGGGTTAACCACACCCTGCTGGTTTAGTTAACTGCCTATGGCAGGTTTTTTTTTGTTTTTTTCTTTGGGGGGGGGGGGATGAATTATTCTTTATGGGAAGGGAGAGAGTATTATTATCCATGTTGACTTGGTGTCCAACATGGCGATGGTAAAAATATTATATAAACTATGGCCCGCCGTTTCGTTATGAATGAACTGTCCCAAACTGGTCTAAATCATTTCACTTTCTATTAAAGGCTATGCTGGCAGAAAAAATAAAGGAACCAACGTAATCAAGTAAATCAAATGCTTAGTCACTACTTAAAAAGTAACATCTATTAGTGCACACAAATATGAAATGATTATGCATACCATGTACATGATTATGTTATGCTTGGTGGCTGACTTTTGGTTCTCAATTGCGGTAACAACCGAGGACCCATCTACATGATAAGTCCAACAAGGCCATCATATGAAACTTGCATCTATAACACCCAACATCAAGATTCAGCAGAAACGTTCCAACGTTCATTACAATTCAAGTAAATGTGGAAATTATTGGCAGATCCACCAGTTTAAATGGGAAGCGTTAGGGAAGAGTGGAAAAATGCCATGCATGTACAAACCACAGCTCTGTGCTTTATGACTGTACCCTCTAAAAGTTAAGTTGCCATGGTGATCCCACTGAAACGTTCAACTTCAGCGGCACTCAATCCAAGCACTCTTTCACTGCATTTTCACGATGAAAGTGTACCAAAAGTGTAATAAAAGTGTACGTAGCAAAATAACAGCTGCAGATTTCTATTGAAAGCATTGGCAGCCAGTACAAAATCATGAGGAAAATTTTACCCACATTGGTAAATTCCACTACCAATACCTGCAATTTGTAATCACCATTTGTGATTGTGTATCTGGGGAAAAATCAGCAATGCACTTTAGCTATACGGAACACAGCCTTTAGGCAATAGGGAGTTTCAGATCTCACAACGCATCTCGATACGTCAACATATCTCAGATCTACCCAGTCATATTTTAGGCTAAAGATGCAAATTTGGAAATCATATTCAAATGGTCATGTAAGATATAGGCAGAACAGTACACTCATAATGAAATATTCTTGAAATGTTTCATAAATGCTGAGATAAACAATACGTTACGTTTGCATAACGTCATGCCTAGGAGGATCTGAAACTCCTTAATAACAAGCCAGTGACTTACCTGCCACTTCTAAGCCAGGCCCTGGAGGATGCAGTCAGCGCCACACTGCAGCAGCTAGAGGCTGTAAAGAGAGGAGATGTCTGATCAAGGAGAACCCAGGTCAGGGATGTTGTCTTTGGGGACTGCTGAGAGTGTGTATTGCACTTTGGTATCATATGTCGGTGTACCAATAGCACTGGGTCAGGGGGCTCTGGCAGAACATTGATTTCTCTGAAATAAGAACCTGTGTGCTTTTACTGCAGGGGGCACGGTATTCATGCTGTTATATGCTAGGCCAATTGTGAACTCTTTTTTTCTTTAATCCAGAGATGCTGTTGTAATAGTTAAACCATTTTCCACCTCCAAACATGATGATTTAAACTCAATCACATAAACACTTATTTCTTTTTTCTTTTTATCAAATTGAGTTATCAAAATTAACATCTATTATTGAGGATTTTCTTTATGAGAAGTTTCGGAGACAAACGAAGTTTATGGCCGTTTGATTAAGACATTAAATTGGCTACGCATTGTTTTCACTGATTTTATGGCTCTTTCGGACATGAACCAAATTTCATGAACAAATGAAATGATTATGGTGACCCTCATTGGGCAATAGTTCAATGTAATTAATCTTAGTTATTTTGTATTTTTGTTGAAACTTCCTTCAGTCACCAGTGACCTGCAGCATTTTCCAGTGCCTTCAAAGGTTTAAGTTACATAACATATGACAATCCCGCCAAACTTGAAACGGAAGGGCTACATTCTATTATAAGGACTGCTTTACAATTTAAAGTCTTGAAACCAAAATCGGAGTTTGTTAAACGGTCACCCTTTTATAGGGGAGCAAAATTATGGTTGTCGATTCCGAGGAATATAAGGAATGTTGACAGCAAACTAGAATATTGTTGTCTAGTGATTTACTGAACTGAATTGTCCCGGATGAGTGTTTCATCTTCATCTCATATGTATGTATAAAGGATAATATTGTACCTGGTATTTAATACTTGATGATAAATCTAATTGTACCGTCTGGAAGATCAGACACTGTTTGAAGACGCCAATAAAAATATTATCAAAAAAAAAGTTGGTCAGTATGTTACTGAGAGTTATGTAATGGTTATTTTGAGAACTTTTTATCATGTCAAGTTAAAGCTATTTTTATTTAGGCAACGTTACGTTACATCATCAGAACGTCATAGGGTCATATGAAAGTCCATGTAATAGGTCACGATGTAATTGAACAAGAAAGAAATAATAAACAAAGGGAAAAATAGGAAGCAATTTTGGACCATATAACTCTACCCCTGTTTCAAAATCCTGTTTGATACTGTGTAACATTAGTGTTACATTGGGTTCCCGACATACATTTTGACCTACAGCTTGTGTGCATAGGCCTATAGGCTGATATAAGGGTGGCTGATACAGGGATTTGTCTGACGGAAAGTACACTTAACATCAGAATATCTTTGGACCGTTTGCAAACGCACTGGGTCAACTCGACCACAAAATGTCTTTCTTGCAAAACATGTTTTCCGACCATGCCTCTGACTTTAGGATACTTAGCTAGAAATGTGAACAAGTAATAATATGCATTTACTCAATTGTTAATTTAATACAAATAATGTTTCTGAATGGATCTGAATAGAGAGTAATTGTACAAATCCCTAGAGAGCTGTACCTCGAATGAGTCCTTAGTTTTATCACCTACACAGCCGAGGAGCGGTATGTACAGTGGGTGGTTAGTATTTACAGGCTGTACGTTTTCACTATTTGAAATATATTTAGATCATTGCTTGGGTGATAAATTATAGAAGACCCTTAGGGGTCGTCCTCGGGTGTATGGACGTACCTTTGGAGAGGGTATGGCCCGGAAAGGGTATGGCCCCTCCAGTACGTCAAGACACCCTCTGACGACCCCCGCGGATCTTCTTATATTATGATGTGTGGAAAATAATGAAAACTAAAAGTGGTATATATTACCCAGCTGAACTCACCTCCCCAAATACGCACCAGTCGGTAACAACTTATTGGCTGAATCCTAAATATGATTAAAATAGTCAGTGAAATATCATAGATATGACGTGGCCTCTTTTTTTCACTGTGCAAAATTAAAAAAGTGTGGAAAAATATCCTGCATCTGTCCTTATGTATACATACATGCTATACCAGTCCTCCTTCTGTTGGGTCGATATTATAGATCCTGAGGCTGCTTCAGTTAGATGTGTTGACCCACATTGTTCACTGACCACAAAGAACTCTGTTACTTCCTCTCTAATTGGCTGCAGACACAATGGTAATTTGCTGCAGACAATGCTTTGTAACAATGACCACTTAGAAGCGACGTTGGTGAAAAGTCAATGTTGTCCGCTGTCTAGTGTGCAATTATAAACGCAATTATAAACGCTTGATTATGCCTGAACGAGGTGGATGGCAAACATATATATCCATAGCTTGCGGTGTCAATTCTGGAACTAGGTATGTATGGATTCTAAAAAAAAGTATAATACTGGTAATGGCCTTATCTGACCTCACAAAATGGAAAAGTCCAGCTGTGTACATGTATACAATTATATTCAGAGGGAACAGGTGGGACAATAATTATTGCATTTAACTTATATAATTGCAAGCGATTTTTTGTGGTTTTTCATTATAGTATAGGTGTGAGTGTAGCTCCCTAGTTGACCCAGTTCCTAAATGGCCTTATATATATATTCCTAAATAGAGAATAGAGGTGGTATTTTTAGCCAAGGGACAAGGGTACCCAACTTAAAAAAAAGAAACTCCTAGGTGTGGGTCTTAGTATGACCTGACACTTCGCGCCTGAGACTAGGGGCTTTGTAAATGGCTTAACACCCCTTCATTGTACTTTAGATTTTTAAATTCAGGTATATTACTTAAAAGAGAGATGTAATAGGACCCTTCATCAGTTCTTATTGGGAAATTTGATATGTAGTTCATCATAATCTTGGTTGATACCGGTTTAATAGTTAAAACCCTCATGAATGCATGACTGAGACAAGGAGGGTGTTCCCCATAGTTTCATTTCCTTGGAGGGCGATCCATGATAGAAGAAAAAGTGAAACTATTTTTGTTTATCTAAATTCACATTTTTACTTTAATAGAGTGCCAGGTTATGAGCAATATAATCATAAGCGATCGATGTAGGGAACATCCATGAATTAATCAATTTCTATATGTTAGAGATATATCAGTCCTTGGGCAGGCTGAAATTCCTGACACACTTCTGACTGATAACCCATCTTTGTTCCCTTCTCTGGCTGGTAAGATATAACTAAACAGACAAAAAGTTGACTATCCATATAAAAGCCCTTTGGCCAATCATAGACAGGACATTTTAGGTTTATAAAATGACAAAGAACGTATAAGTATAAAAACTCTAGGGTGGCAATAAGAATCATTATGTAAAAACAGTTAAAATCTAGACAGTATTTTTAGTTACAAAAGAAAACTATATAGCTTTTCTTTTCAACATTTTTCCTCTCCGCTTCCCCTACCCGTACTCGCTCTAATAATATTTTTCCCACTACGCATCCCCAGAGTGGCTCTCCCCTAAACTGTCTATCAGACATCACCCGCCCAAGGGGCTACTGTCTAGACCTAAGAATTAAGGGAGAATGGATCCTAACTTCTTAGGACACTCCTTGGGAAAATGATCTCCTTACACTGAGACACTGATAACGCCCTAGGGGAGTATTATGACACAAACATGGAGCAAAAAGGTATTCTCTAGAGCTTGGACCCGCCAGGCTTTAAGAAGAGCTACCATGAGATAGACGTCAAAAACCGACCGCAGGTTATAGCTATACCTATAGGAGTAGTTAAACTCTGATGCTCATATATACAGTCAGGGCCATTAATGTGAGTAAGCTATTTGATGGCACTGCCATCTAGATTTATGAGAATGATAAAGAGAAGGTCGTCCTCAAAGGTGACCTAAGGGATGTAGACTCGGGGGACCTCATTAAGTTTAACTTTAGACAAGACCTTTTTGACCTTAGATTATGTGTATATAGTTATGACATTAGAAATATTATTTTTATATCGATTACCATTAAAAGGTCACATTGAAAGTGTTATCCGTCCATCCTCGCTACGTTACTTCAATTATACATGAGGTATTTCAAATGATTTAGGGATGTACTTTATACTGTTTCAAACGATTTTGATATAAAGATGATACTATATTTGGCTGTTTTGCATGAACATTGGGAGCAATTTGTCAATAAAATTATCTTTGTTTATTTAGTTCTGTAATACATTTCATGGTGAACTTTAATATCTATGTTAACTGGGATGGGCATATTTTCAGGTCAGTGAAGAATGCAAACTATGGTTTTGTCAGTGAGTGAAGGAGTCACTTATTTCTGCCATAGGCTTTAGCCTCGATCCTAATTCACCATCCCAACTACCATTGATCACAGGATAAAATTAATCCAGTCAACATTTGCCCTCTGTAGTCTGGTTTCTAATAACTTATTCATGAAAGGAAGATGGCATGTTTTCCATGTCCCCTTTGCTCATAAACATTTTTCTAAAGCAAAAGTTACTAATGTTTTGACCTTATGGTATTTTTTATTTTCTCAATTTTCCCATACACGGATGCATTTTTTATTCATTTATTAGCTAGAAGAGTGCAACTAAAATACTCCAGACAACCCCTCCGTGGTTCCTCTTGGTTCAGATATCAGTCTACAGGAGTGAGGTGGTTGTTATTGAAAGGAACATATTGGCAGTAGGTCCAGTTATAACCAAGCCAACTCCAGTGGGTTCGTACCTAACTTGGCCCACCTGCCTATGGTACCAGATCAGCATAGAAATGGCAAGAAGGACCCTAAGGCAATTGAACTGAGAAGTGTTGGCATATGTACAAGAACATCTTACAGGTATGGTGGTTTATGTTATATTCTTGCTTCAGACAAATGATGAAGCTCTATTATCCATATTTACACTATGCATATCTGTATGTCCTTGGAGGCATTGATAATGTCATAATAGGGCATATTATGTCAGTAGTTAATTAGTCTGTGTAAATTAATGGACTGAGGAGGATCAAATGTTTCTATATCATTGTTTCGTGGCATGAACGTTATATGGTAGTGTCTATGTGCTTGGGCAGTAAGTTATTCAGTACCTAACAGTGTTATCAACAATAATTTATTGTAAAAGCTTGTAATATGTATTAGGTCTATATAACATTATTAGATTATCAAGATGTGTTGGAATTCCTGAGTAATGAACATATTGGTTGTACGATATGCTTATACATTAGAATCAACATGCATTGTTGTTCACTAACACTCTTGAATACACTAACAGATCTTAAAACTTTCCAAGGGAAGTATTTATGTACGTTGTTGAGTTTTCTGTTCTTAAAACCTCCCTTACATGCTTTAAGTCCTTTCACAGAATAATGTTCCATTGAGGACATATGATCATAAGGAATCCCCTTCATTAACTGCTTATAATACTTTCAAAAAAATAACCTTTTGGTTCGTTTATTCAAAATATCAGAGTATGTTAAAAAAAAAGGACGATGTAATACATTGAAATGGAGATAAAGTTTCTGTATCAAAACTCAAGGGCTTCCGTCTCCTGTCAAATTAACAAAGGTATTCAAATCCTTTGAGGTGAAATGAGATTCCTGGTGTAAACTGTCATCTCTGAACATTTTCATTAAAAACAGTTTATTTCTTTCCTTGAGGACTTTGGTCGCAGATTTGGTGGGATGTTTTTTTCTTACAATAGAAATACTTCAATTCCATTCTCATGAAGAATACAAACAGGCAAAACTGCCAAATTCAAAATACGTTACTTAAAGCTTTTATTCAACAAATCCGTGTTGACCGAAGAAAACTTTGTAATTTATTACCTTTCACAAAAGGCATAGAAAAAGATTTAATAATTTTTTTTTTAAAACCGTTAACTTTAAAAAATTACATTTAAAGGCTCATCATACTATAATACATAATAACATACATATGAATTTAAAAGTGCACAAACCAATTGCAAATTAATTTAATCTATTGTACATATAGATTCACTTTGATGTGCTGCCTTAGTTTTCATGTGATATTCATTTTATTTGAAAAAGTAACTGCACAAAAAATTCGAATACTCAAAAATACTCTGAAAGTATGAAAATAGTTCAGGAGTAAGAAAAAACACGAGGATTATGAGACAAATACACAATTTATGGGAGATATGTTCCGTGATATGTTTTGGCCAATCAGCATTCACTTGTAGCCTATAAAAGGCAGATCCTTTCCCCATGAAAAACCAGTGTCCTTCAAGGTGCTAAACTAAGAACATCTGATCCATTGTTGTCATATGCTTGAAAAGTAGACCATTATGACAATTTCAAACACTCAAGGATGGGTCCCAACCAGGACACAGAGATGCTAGGGTGACTCAAGCACCTGCTTACCCTGCTTAAGGCTTGGACTCCCGGCGAATTCTTTTTTTGACAAACTACATACCGTGGAGTTCAATTTTAAGATGGTTAGTCCTTCTTTAATAGACACGGTGCTTAAGAAAATTCCTACAAATAGTCCTCTTCTATTGAGGGATTGTCTGTTACATATGACAATTGAAACTACACATCTGATTAATTGAATGTTTGAGACCGAAATAATGCCACCTTTGTGGAAAAAGGGAATAATAACTCCTCCTCCGAAAAATAAGTTATCATTGAATCCAGGTGACTGGAGACCTGTATCAGTGTTGCCTATGCCAAGTAAAATAATTGAACGGGTGGTGTATTTGCAGTTAGTTAATCATTTTGAAAACAATAGTTATTTATTGAAAAATCAACATGGATTTCGAAACATTTTTAGTACCTCTTCTGCTATTATGGAGTATATACAATTCTGTATGAAGGTTATGATAACCGACTTAGTACCAATTCTGTATTCGTCGATTATAGTCGTGCGTTTGACATGATAGATCATAAAATCTTGTATGAAAAACTAAAATTGTATGGTCTTCATGATGATGCAGCACTTTGGATGAAGGATTATCTGGATGATCGAACTCAGGTTGTAAAAATTGGAGGAGTTTTGTCTTCTGAACTACCAGTTAAGATGGGTGTGCCTCAGGGCTCCATCTTAGGACCCTTTCTTTTTATTGTGTATGTTAATGATCTGATATATTCGCTTCTACAATGCAAATCATCTGTTACTCTTTATGCAGACGATACCATAATATATGGTGATGGTGAAGATATAATTGCTGCAAAGCAGGAGACACAAAGGGCATTGTGTGTGTTAGATGAGTGGTGTACTATTAATAGATTAAGTATCAATACCAAGAAGACTAAATATATGGAAGTGACACATATTGGAGAAGGGTGCATAGATGAGGGGAGTGACTTATTACTTGGAAATACTGCCTTAGAGAAGGTAGAAGAATATAACTCTCTCGGTGTGATAGTTGACAGTAAATTATCCTTCAATAAATTTGTTGACAATAAATACTGTAAGGTAAATCTGCGTGTAAATCATCTAAAAAGGTTGCGTCCATACATAACTAATGACCTTGGATGTTTGATTTATAAAATAACATTTTTGCCTTTAATTGATTACTCTGATTTTATGATAGAAAGTGCATCGTCATCAAGATATAATAGGCTAGAAAACCTTCAAGAAAGGGTCATAAAATATATTGATAATGGAAAACACTCAGTATTAGGTACAGACGACTTGATGTCACTATATGGTATACAACTATCAAAATTGAGATGGCGTGAGCATATGTCTTGTCTTATGTATAGACAAAGTAAGCGTTTGCATCTACTGGATTATCGAAAACCAGTATTCTTTTTAAGAAGTAATAAGAAAGTGAAATTTAGACAAAAGCAGAAAAGACGTTATGAAATGTATCTACGAAGTCCAATGTCAAGGTGTGTGAAGGTGTGAGAACTGATACCCCCGGAGATTCAGAGGGCGACCACAAAAGTGAAATTTAAGGCTATGGTCAAACCTCTATGTATGGTAACTTGATCTTCATATAAGCATGTACTGTTATGTGATTGTGTGAAATTATATATTCAAGGTAGTACTCATTGCTCATCTCATTTTCTTCATTTTATCATTGTATATAATATTCCTTATTTACATTAAATTGTTCATGTTTTCTTAATTCTATAAAATAGATTGTATCAACCTAGACTTCTGGAAGAACATGTATTTGCATGAAGATGTTAATAAAGTTGAACCTCTCAAAAAAAAAACGAGGGCGGCTCAGACTAAATGTGGGTCCCAGGAAGGTGCGTCAAAGGTGGCCAGGAAACTACCCAATCCTCTGAAGTAACCATGACCATGTCACAGTAAAGATGAACAATGACACAAAAGAGTGTTGTGTTTTATTGTTATCTAAATGGGGAACCAATAAAGGCTATTTATTTTGGACTGCGATTCATTTCTATTGAGTCTTCTTCGTTTGTTGCTAGCCAAGGGTAAAGGTACGTCTCTGCTTGGGTTGTTCAAATCCAAACGCAAGACACTTGCGGTTTCAGTTCTATTGAAGTTAAAGCAGGTAGGAGATATACGCAGTCAGATGTAATACAATCCAATCACATTGAGTACAACGGATCCCACAACAATAAGAGTCCACCATGCTTAGACCTATATTTAATAGGTTCCTGACAGTCTGGTGACCATTCTCCTTTCTTAAGGTTACGTAGCTTTACTGTAAGCTTTCTATCACTTAAATACTTGAAATGGTTAAACCCTTAATCTAATTCTCGTCATGCACGAGGTATTGACCTCAGTGCAAGTTGTCCTAATACTATTACCTAGTTTTCTAGCAGATCCCCCTGAGTGTAATCCCTGAGCCCAATACACAAAAATCCTCAGGACCCCGAAAAATCTCAAGTCCCATGAATCCAATCGGAACCTCATTTTTTCCATATCAAAATAGCAGGCCAGGCATTTATAATATCTTTTGTCTGGTGCTTCTGAATCACAATATCTGCACATCTTCATTTACGGTATCATCATATCATGTGTTTTGTATTTTTGTATCACACTACATGTGTCCAGTTCTTACTACATCAATGCCATTGCATTCTTCAACTTTCTTATCCGTATTTTAGATATTATCATGATTACGTTGGATCATTTGAAATGTTATAAGGAAATGTCTCTACGACTTACATGACATTTTGCAAATAGCCTCAGCACTATGAAGAGCTTCAGAAGTGGAATTTTCAAAGTCCCTTTTTATTTGATGTAGAAAAGCCAAAAGAATTTGTTTCAAAAGCCTGCAAAACTGATTAATTGTCGCGCGGTATCATCAAATAGCAATACCTCTTGCAAGAACATCCTTCTCAAGCCCTTTTTATTGTGAATCTTTATCGGAGGTCTGACACTTTTCTATCAAAAATACATTACTCAGGATAGAATTAAAAGAAACAAAATGAGCTGATCAGAGTTTCTCCATATGGCGTTCCAGAACTAAATAATGGCCAGAACTGATTTTCTCTTCGTGGATTGGTCGCATAAAACAACTCCAGCCTTTGTCAATGTTTCGTGTAAAAATGGAGTAAAATGGCATTGGCGACTAAACAAAGGCATGAACAGCTTAGTCTTCCAGAGAAACTGCAATTTTTTCAATAATTTATCATTTCCGACCGCCACGAAGAGATTTGTAATTTAATCGCTATTTATGATCGAGGCACACGTATTTCTGCTTGACTTGCTTCACTTTTAACAAGTCCTAAGCCTGGATACATAAGAAAGACTTGGTAAGCCAGGGCCGTACCTGTTAATGCTGTGTATTTAGGACTTCGCCAATGGGAAAAGTGATAATAGGAATTTTGACTTTAATGAAATTTCCCTTGCTTTTTTCGCCTTGTGAACTAAAGTTGACCAGATCTCTGGATGAATTGGATCAGGCTCGTCCTTCATACTTTGATACATAGTTTTTCGATGAAGAAAGTATCTTGTCCTATTTATTCAAGCTTTTGTCAGCGTTTTTACTATGTATCGTTATTTTAGTTCGACCTTAGCTTCAAATGGATTTGAGTTCTTTCTTTGCCAATAACCTTACAATTTCCGCAGCTTTCATCTATACCCTTTTTGTTCTCACGTCAAAGGTAACTGTACTGTTTTGACGTATTTCTGTCATGTAAAATATCAGCTTTCCTGTATGGAAAAGAAATGATGTAAATGCTAGTGATTTACTTTCATTGATGCATTGCCCGATAGCAGTATAAAGTGTCCCTGTTTTTGTTGAGTACCATACAGCTTTGATGTCTGTAACGCGTTCATTTCACGTAAATTAAATCTTTTCAGGGGAAAAAGAGAGTAGGAATTTAATACTTATTTCTGCTGTTGTTTCTCACATTTTGGAATAATTGCTTTCTTACTATGTGAACGTTTTAGTAAAATGTAATTTTATCTAAATTACCTCAAAGCAGATTCTAAATGACTATGTAGAAAAGGGGGAGATAAAGAGGTTTTATATATCAGTGGACACTTTTCTGAAGTCTAAAGAGAACACATTGTTCCAATGCCTGGGAGTTTCTCGTCAAAGCCCTGCTAATTAAGGATAGAGAGCAACGGGCATTTCAGTAAAATCACAACAGTTTTGTAAATGTTGCTAACTGATTGATGCATTATACATCAAATGAAAGGGCAGACCTCTCGCTATCGAATGGTATAGATAGATATTTAATAACATGTGGATTAGAGAAACAATATACTATAATATTATTGTTTCTCTAATCCACATTTACATATTATGAAAATGTAAATTTTTCACTTTTATTTTTTGAAAGTTGACATCTTAATTTTTTGTCTCAGAATTTAGTTTTTCAGCTTTTTATCTTATAGAAAAAGAACAGGCAACCTTTTAATCCAAATTATCAACATGCTTTTCTGAGACTATCAAATCTTGGGCCGAGTGACAAAAATATAATGAAAATAAATTATTTTAGAAAGATTGGTTCATTAATCAAGATTTCAAAAACAAACATTTAACACCTGATCAGATAATCAGACTGACCTTGCGATCGAAGCCCGAGAACAATCTGGAGATTTGATATCTTACCCCCACCCCCCATCCGCGAACAATTATTTTTCAAAAAAGAATAAAAAGGTCAAGGTAAATGGAGAGGGCTTCCATAAAGTGGTCTTTAAGAACACGACTTCCCCTCGTTTCCCCTTGTGTGGGTTGGTCTACAGAATGGTGAGGGTCCCAGGGTAAGGGGTAGGGCGTGACTACACTGAGTGAGAGGTGGGAGGTCTACCGTGGGTGGTCACCCAAGGACATGCCTCGTTATAGGGTGCTAAGTGTAAATAGTGGAAAATCGTTTCGTTAGATATCAGATAACTTAGTGTGCATTGCTTTACACTGACAGCACTTTCGTTTCTGGATGATTATTAAGGATTCATTTAATGGAATAAAGCGTAAAAATGTAATCTTTTTTGCAACAGCTAAACTTCATGTTTTTGTGTTCATATGGTAAGTACCAAGGACTGATTTTTTACAAATACTCCCACATCAGGACCCGAGACCATTCGTTTCCCTATCCTAAGGCGTATCCAATGAATAAAGTGGGCTGTATTCAAATAAAATACATGTACCATAAAGCCAGGTGCAAAAAATGAACATTTTTATTTTAATCATTGAAGCAATAGCTACATGACCTATCAGTGCTCTTCTTATAGCAGCTTATAGTGGTAATAAAAACTAGCAAACCAGACAAACAAATCTACGTAATAGCTGCACATTCGGAAACATTAAATCAGGGTACCAACCGAAATTCCATCTGCAAATTCCATATGTTTTCCCCGAGATTTCCCTGTCCTGTGGCAATTTTTCCCTGTGTCATATCTAGCAAGTTTGTCAAGTTTAAAAGCCTCTGTCTACAGATAAAATGTTGACAACCCAACAACAAAAGGTCGAATTCCTAATATTTTGCCAAAGCACAGGGAAAACACAAGGAGTTTCATTTGGCCAGGTTCTGAAATTCCTGATTCTCAAGATTATCTTGAGAATCAGGAATTTCATAACCTGATGGCCTCTGTGTACAGAAAAAATGTTGGATTCTCAAGATTATCTTGAGAATCAGGAATTTAAGATCCTGGCCAAATGAAATTCCCTGTGTTTTCCCTGTGCTTTGGCAACATTTCCAAATTCCCTGTGTTTTCCCTGTCAGGGATATTTTTTTGCTATTTTCCCTGTTTTCCCTGTGTGGTTGGTACCCTGTTAAATGGTACCCCACACCCCCTACAGGGTGGCCGCCCATCCATCCAGCCTGTTCAGTGGTCAGGGCACGTCCAGGGAGATCCGGCGATCAGCCGCCAACTGGAGGCCCCAATCATAGAATCATTGATCCGCAGCGGTCAGCCGGCTCCCTGGAGGTGCTCGGGTGGTCAGTGCTAAAGTCCGTTTAATTCAAACTCTAAGCTTGACCACACACTAGCCAGGACTCCCCCAGCCCATCCCCAGCCGCTTTCTCAATTTTCATTCCTTTTTTTATTTCTCATTTTGTTTTTCTTCTTGGTCTTTGTTTACTGTCTTCATTTTTGTTCATTTTCGTTCAGTTTTTTCACTGCTTATTTTTCTAATGGTACTATTTCCACTGACATAAAACCCAGTGGCACCTGCACTTATTTGTTTTACGTTATTATGCATCTCATTGGCGTTTTAAAGAATTGGGTCGTCCTAACACCTGTGGTTTTAAAGAAGTGGGTCGTCCCAACACCTGCTTGCAAGTGCCAAACTTTTTTTCTGCGAGATTCAATAAACCTTCCGACCACAACATCCTAATGCATGCAACCTTATTTCTTGTTTGATTTGAATTACTTTCACAGCCTATTCATTTAACAATCGCATATAAAACTTTGCACATTCATCAACCTTTCATTCATAGTTCTTACAAAATAAGGTCTAGCTCTAAGGCCAAAAATAGTTCTTAAAGCTCAACCAACGAATATTTTGTAACTTGTTCTTTTTTGCTATAATTAAGCATTCCAGTGATTACCAAGTGACAGGACTAGGTGACTTGACAAATCAGAAAAGATGGGTATCATTCAAGTGTATCTTATTGTTGTTTGTTTCCCCTCAAAATTTCATTCAAGAACTCTCCATTTCAAACAACGTTTTCTATCACTATAGTGGCTGTTGTGGAAAGGAGTACAATGGGACTTATGTAGAGCTGCCTTTTAAACCCTCAAATCAAGGATGTGACGTTGCAGAGCTTTATAATCGCATAGCAGAATGTGACAGTGCGTTATTAGAATGTCTCAGAACTTTACTAATATGTCAATACTTGGCATCTGACATTTGTACCACGCCATATATAAAGTACGTGCAGATGAAACGTTCCTACAAGTGCACTTTTGAAATATAAAGCTTGAAAGCGGGATAATCAAGATAAATGACACAAAGTTTCTGACATAGTTCCGGCATCATGAAAAGGAATTGAAAAGTCAATGGCCATTTTATGTCCTATGTGATTAGTAATGTTTCCAGCGCGACCTTTAGGGAATACAAATCGAAATGCTGACCGCGCAATTCTCTACATATATATTCCCTACTGCATAGATGTATCACACATATATTCATGAGTCCATTCAAAATCATCCAAGAAAGAAACAACTGATATTGCTTAGGAAGCTGAAGCCTCATATACCCCACATAACGACTGGTAGAGAGTTTGCCACAAATCAGCCCACACATTCGTGGAATGTGCTGGTTTTCCGCCAATCGTTTAACCAATTCCTAGGCTGATTGTGTATGGGCATGCCGATGTGCAACATTGTACAAAAACAGTCATCCCTAGAGGACCACCGGCTGTTGTGTGTTGGGCCCTGCCTATGGGACTCTGCACATTAAAGAATGACCTCGGTAAAGTGTAGGGGTATGGTCTCTACCTTCTCATAGATACGATCATTTCATAGATGCGATCATCAAACAGACAGAATTGTCAAGATCATCAAACAGACAGAATTGTCTCACCGTGAAATGACCATAGCTGTCGATACGGTGTAAAACCCCAATAACCAACCAACCAACCAAAAACAGTTATCTGTCATTCCATCATAATGATTATGGGGCTATAGAATAAATTCTTCCTTTAAATTGTGAGAAGAATATTACACTTTTCCTGAATAGGACGTTCATCGGAACTTTTTTAAAGACCTTTCACAGTAAGTGTACTTCAATTTACCATACCTCATTAGTTGATGAAGGACTTATATTTACAGAGCCACGTTTGCCATTTTCTAAAGGAAGTGTTCACTACTGAAAGGATGCCCTGACGTTGCGATAATGTGTTAACTATCTAGCGTGGTGTTCCCAATGGGAGTAATTACTGGCGTAAAAATTATAATTTGTCGGCGTATAGAATTCCCTACCCATTCCTAACTATTGTTCCCTTAATAGCCATCCCTACAACAAGGGAGTTGTCACACATGCAACTTGTTCTTTTTAAATCTGCGCTCTTTCCCAGTAATCCAATTCAGAGAAGAATGTTTGATGGCATATATTCATGGCTGACCAGAGTTAAAATTCCATGCCGCAGAACAATATTCCTTTGTTATGCTGCCATGAGCGTTGATTGCAAGTTTCCTGAATTTAAATGCGTTTCACCGTATCTAGGGTCAGACTTCTTGAAATCCTCTTTTATATAGACCTGTATTATTACTTTATTGCTTTCTGCCATATAATAAGAAAGCTGTACTGGTTAATTTGAATACGATATTCTATATTTTATTCCTCTCAGCCAAGCATGTTACGTGTCTGAACGTTTTGATTAGGTCTAAAGTTGTCAGAGCGTTGCAGAAAGTTACCATCACGTTGTTCGATATCTCCTGCGTGATATCTCGTCTACAAAGCTTACTGCCTTACAAAGCTTATTCGTGACATGATTATTGGTGAAAAAATGACAAAGTCTTTCCTTTTGATGATCTTCATTTTCCCCATATTTCTCTGGATAAGTGAGGAGATTTGGTATTGTAGGGATTGGACTGCTTAGTGAATATTTAATGGTGAGATAAAGATTTGCAATTTGAGAAATGCGTTAACAAAGATTGATATCTGTAACAACTATTCTGTACAATTCGCTTTTCAGTGAGGTTGATGTGGGTTAAACAGTATAATTCTGCCAACCACGGATGGTCAAATTTCTGAGATTTACCTGCAGGTTAGCCTAGATCATGATGCATGCTGGGTAATATGTCGACAAATAACAAGGCTTTAGTATAGAAATGTTCATAAATTATATAACTATTTGTTATCAAACATGGGAAAAACTAATGATCATCATTTTTCAAAATGTATACATAATTATGTATTTAATATTTTCTAAGTTGTTTGAAAATTCATTCATTATATTCAGACATATGACAATTAATTGTTTATTTTCTTTAGGTTTTGCTGTGTTTTGTCGACCAAATTAGCCCGCGGGTGCTTAAATTACTGTAATTCAGCTATCCGTGGTTGAGAGAATTATAATACGCACCCTTAGAACAAAATTTATATCAGTTCAAACACAAAAAAGTAAAGTAATACTAACTGTGCACGTTTTGACTTTCGCTCTAGCTACTCATACATCCCTCGAGCTACGGCGTCGGGCTACATCACGCCCTAGGGTAGTAAAGTACACCTCGTAAATCACAGAACACCCCCCTTTGCTGCATTGGTCACAAGAAAACCTGTAAAGCCGTTAACACCAGTTTTCTTGAGGACTGTTAGCTTGCACGTTTTTCCCCTGCCTATAAAAGTTCATCCCGTCCCTCAGGGGCTCGTGTGGACCTTTTAAGGTCCTCTTTCCATGTTGGGAGCCTGGGGAGGGGGCCTCACATAAAACTGCACTCCTCAAAGACCACTGTGAATAAATCCCGTAGTTAACTTTGCCCCTTGGATCCCCCAGTGAGCCTTGACAGTCGATATGAGGAGCGCCTCTACTTTCTCCGGTCCCAGATAGGACATGTATTTATCATGAAGACGAATGGGGCGAAGTAACAACTTTAAAACGGTACTTGCGTCTTCCTGCTGCAAGCAAATTGCTGCATTTTGGGCCATTGCAAGTAAATGGGAGAACTCAAAGGTAGCAAGGGTGGTAGATGATGCTGTTGAAACCCATTGAAAGTGGTAGAAACCTATTGAAATGTTTAATCGAAACCCATCGCTTAATGGGACCATTTTCATAGGGCTTCATACCAGCGATGCCCAGCGATGCTCAGCGATGCACAGCGATTGAAAAAATATCACCTATACCATAGGGAACTTCTTTTGACCTGTATCTAGCAATGTAAGGTATATGTTAAGCAACCAAAATGTCCTAAGGCTTGACTGGTAGTGTTGCTAAATTGGGAACCCAATGGGAATAATTTCCTATCGGTAACGGTCACTTTTGATCGTCTCAGACCGTTTCTCATAGTTTCTGATGCCTTAATCTGTGATACAACACCTTAATGTTAACACCAGTGCAAAAACACTACTGCTAGTTATTCTTGACTGTGCTGCATCTCTATTGCAGGAAATGTCAGTCCTCAAGGATGAAATTCAACCAGAATTTCAGTAGCGTCGCATAGTTAACAGAGAACTTAACGATCCTTGGTCTGCTGTATTGACCTATTAGAAGATGTCCAAGCTGAGATGCTCTGTTTACTTTCAATATTATAGGTATTCAAAAATCACAAATCAGAAAGGCTCGTGATTTCTAAAATGAGGGAAAACGTGAAGGAAAGGGGAAGAAGAAAAAGTAGGAAGCGATTTACTGAGTTTTCAAATATAAATAATTTATATTAGTAAACTCAGTAAAAAACAATCAGTACATTCAGTAAATAAACAATTACTACTTTGGTTTTATCAATTATTGATAAAACGGATGTACTGATTGTTTATTTTTCTACATTTTTAATTCACATATATATACGGCTTCACTCTGCAATTTTGGTTATATATAGACCTTTGTTTTTCCACTTGAACACCTCCTGAAATAGTATGGATGAAGTTGTAATCATGTATGGAAATGTAGGCCTACTATACTTAGTTATGAGAGATGTAAATCATTTTTCACCTACGTAAAACTACCTTCCTCTTGTAGTACTTATGAAAACCCAAGGGCAACCTTGTAGAGTATCGAGAAATAGATCCTTTTAGAAACGCCTAAAATCATACGGCTTGAGCGTCTACTCTCGCCATCCACCAATGGAACAAATGAGGACAGCGTTTTTGCTGTGTCAGCAGTCTGAAAGCCTACATAATGATATTCAAGTAAACCAAAGAAAATCCCCCCAAAAACACACCCCCGGGTACTGACACGAGCCACTTGGATGTTTCTTCTTGGTTCCTATTGAGTGACAACAAAAGCAGAACCGGCGCCCTAAGAGAAACTGACAGATCACGTGATTTTGGACACGTGACCAAACAGCCTCGCTCCCAAATGGGCATGCGCGACAGGAAGTGACCAGAGAAAAAGCCCTCCTAAAGAAGGATGCCTAGAATAGATATGTACTCACGCAAAGCCAATTGAAATCAGGGTTCGCTCCTCGCGTCTTGGGGAGTGGGATGGGGGGAGGGTTGAGGGATTAGGGGTGTGTGGTTTAAGGCTATATGAGAAATGGGCGCTTGAAAGGACTGGATGTTTTAGTAGAGGAGCTGGGTAAGAAGGGTTTTTTTTGTCTTAATGTGTTCAAACGAGTGCCTACTGGGTATAAGGGATTGTGGAACAGGGGCGTACCTCAGGGAGGGTTTAGAAGTTGTCAGGCATCATGATCAGGCATGGAGCAGCCCACAGAAACTCATAAATGTAGGGTGTGGTACTACAGAATAGTGACAATTCTGTCATGATATCCAGATAGAACACCCTCATTTACTTTGTAGCTTTCAGATTTTCTTGGAAGAGGTGGCCGCACCCCGAAGAACAAATACATGTTTGTGGTTAATAAAATGTGTTTATGCTAGATGATAATAAAAAGACCAATACACTTTGGAGCGTGATAAACTGTCCATATTGGAGATATTTAAGTACTGCTTGTAATATCAAAAATATAGGGCCTACATGTGGCTACTGATTAAAGTCTAATATCAGAAACTTTTGTTTGGCCATATTAACAGATACATTATGTACACCTATCTAGTTTAAATTACCTTTTGAAACTGCAAAACAGTAACAGTGACTTGAATGGAGTCTGAATATTTTGAAAGAACAAATGAACAACCTGTTAGCATACCTTAGGTCTGTAGAAATGAGCAAAGGTTATTCAGTACTCTAGTATTACAAATGGCTTTATCTATTCATATCTGTGGTAAAAGCAAGAGACATACAACAAGTGCACTGAGAATGGAACAATATAATTCCATTCCAAAGATTCTCACTGTACCTAATGGCTTAGAAACACTCTTGTAGATTCTCAATGCGTTCAGGATATTTTAGTTATTTGTTCATGGTAATCTGTTTCCGTTCGCATAGCATCTGTCCTTGTGAATATCATTTATTAAATAAAACTCCATCTCAAATCCTCTATCAAATTCCACGCAATCAAATTAGATGGCAACGCATCAGACTGCATTCAAGTTAAGATACTTTGCATGAAGTATTATCCCAGTTCCATATCCTATTACTCATCGGCATATGGAATAACCAAGGACGTAGTTATGGTAATTCGGCCGATTTCATAATCACATATTGAGTTGAAAACTGAAATGGAATACAGTAAGAATAATCCAGATCAGACGCGGTTGAAATAAAAATATTAATTAAAGCGGGGTAGAGTTACGGGGAATTTTGTGCGCCATTTGAGAAGTGAGAACCTGGTAGTTGGAGATTGCTTCCATCATTTCCTCATCTGATAAGGTGAGGAGAGGTGCTCAGAGTTACAGATGGGGCCTTTGACCTTTAATAACCTTATTGACCTTAACCAAGGAGATAATAATAGGTCGGTACTATTTCATGTACATGTGCTTACTTCTGCTGTTTTAGTCCGCTAATGCTTCGGCAAAGTGTGTATTAATTGTTTTAACAATACGTTATTTTCCAGTTGTTCATTGGAATGTTCATGTTTATGTAAAACCAATGATAATTCCCGAGGGAAATGTAAGGGGAACGCTGCAGTGGAGCTTTGAGTGTAGAGTTAAAACATTTCGGTAAAAATCCATGTGCAATTCAAATGCATAATCGGCCCAAGAGAGTTTGGCTTGCACCCATTATAAGTTAATTCGTTTTCCTACTTTTTTTGGTCTCTTTTGTCATGGCAAGGGTTGCAAATAAAGGCGTTTTATTGTATTGTTTAGAAGGGGACTGAACCTAAACAGCATAATTATAAATATTCAAACATAAAACAGCCCTCAGGGGCTATCCATTGTTTAGGTAAAGTTACGTTAGTGTGGGGGGGGGGCTTTAGTACATTTATAATGCCTATTACATGCTAAAGGGTGTTGGGAGATGCAGAAAGTACGTCAAAAAGCTAAAGGGCGTATTCCACATACCGAAAGTGAGCGCCGCTGATTATAACCATCGCCATGGAAACGTTCTTTATCGGTGCCGTCCACTTTCGGCGCCATATTGGCAGCCGAAAGTACAAAATCGGCGGCCGAAAGTACATTATCGGCGGCCGAAAGTACAGTATCAGTGGCCTGTCCAAAATCGGCAGGAAAAATTTACCAACATGTTCGTAAATTTTATCGGCAAGGCTGCCGAAAGTATATAGGAACTGCCGATAGTAAATCGGCAGGAAATCGGCAGCGCACTTTCGGTATGTGGAATACGGCCTTTACTTTATTCAAAGACTATCCCTTAGCAGTTATTTCCCACCAAATCTTAAGCAATCACATTATTATTCATTTATTTTGCATCTAGAATAAATATACGAGCGATTGGAAATAACAAGGAATAACAGGTGATTTATTGGACATTAATAGATAGGATTATTTATTTTATCCTCCTAGTTACATCGACTCTAAAGTTTAATATCTGCAGCGAAGTGGTGTTGATGGCAGTTGAATCACAAATGATCAACGGTTGCATTACACGGATTTATGTAGTGAAATAACAACAATTTGGCGGTAACGGAACAGTTACGTCACCGGCGCTGCCAAATAATAATTTTGATTCAGGTATCACTAAACAAAATATTACATCATTGTCCCTTTCCAACAGCCCTTCCCCTACCCTAACCACCGGCCGGGAGTAACTCATAGTGAGTGACTCAGGTGTTGTATGTAGGTCAGAGCAGTGAGTCGGTATGAGCAGCTCGGCACAATCTGACCTATAGAAGGGGCCCGCCTGTTTACATTGATGTCGGCCCTGAGCACCGCTTCCGGCAGTGGTAAGATTAACCCTTTATATCAAACCCACTGCCTCCATAATAACAATATCAACAGCTGATTAAGTGTGCTAAATACAACATACTTACGCTTAGGGGAGCTACCGTGGCTTTACTATTTGGCTGGAATGCTTTTCTATTTTGGTCTGTTTTTTTAATTATATGTTTCTAAAATAAATGGCATACAGTAGTGTTGTACATCTGGTTAAAAAGAAAGCCTGCATGTTTTTTGTTAACTTGGTAAAAAGGTCGGATTCAAGAGCTACATTTACAGTAAAAGGAAAGAAGGCATGACCACGCCCTTCCCAGTCCACTGAGCAGTCCTTGTCGACGTAATTACTTTGGAAAAACATGTTCCGGTATTTAAAGGTTTCTGTTTAAATGACTGCTGGCTGTGGGAAGGAGTGCAGCATGTCTGAATTTTTTTTATAGTGAATGTGAGGCAAGCCATCAAAGGTTCCTGCTCATTTGTGTGACATGTGTATATAACTACAAATAGTTTGAGATTTCATTCTATAACAGAATTCAAACCCCCGTACCTTCACTGTTCTCTCTTGCCCTCTCAATGGCAGGGGGTAGACCTGTCTGCTTTGGGATGTATTGCTGGCATGATACAAAGGTCGCACATAATTGCAGTTTTTGTGAAATCAGGCACTGACACAAATCTGAGTGAATGAGTTAGTAGTTGTGTTTTCTTAGTAAAAAAGGTGTTGATAAATGAGGATGAATTATTATTTTCTCTCAATTAGGTAATTACCTCCATTTTAGGTGAACCAAAATAAGGTCTGTCATTGTGATTCTAGGGTTGGACAAAGCTGAAGGGCTTTAACACTGTCCCCTATGGGAAAATGCCATTTTTGCTTTCCAGTCCTACAGCTACATACTTAACATTGTGTTGAGAGTAAAAGCTTATATAGTTTAGGTTTGGGTAATAATACTAGGAAAATTACTGTGAATTAAGTATGATGAATTTTTTTTTTAATGTTGATATAATAGAAATTAGGGGTGGGCTAGTTGGCAAAGTTGACAGGTCAGAGGTGTATTGCATTATAGAATAAGTCAAGTACAGACCGTGACTGCACTCATTAATTGTTATTGCCATATGTCTCAGGCCAAACCCTTCAAATACCTCTGCAAACTGGGGCAATGAAAATGCTTTTGTCTATATAATATGATCACAGCTTGATTTTGCAACAGCAATCAAGCAGTGTAATACCAGCAGCAGGGGTCAAGTGTACCCAAGATTATACCATATCCTTTATCATTACATAACTCAGCCTCCATGAAAAGCTCGGATCAAATAGGAGTATATGGTACCAATTTATTATTTGAATAGAATTATAATTAATTTGATACTCAAAACGAGACCTTAAAGATTGTCGTCCCCTGATTTGTATTAATGTTATTGCATTACAAATAGGCATTGATTGAAATAAACCAGTCTAGAACCTAAGAGTGGGTCCTGGGTGGTCCATCTGGGGTTTGTTCCTCCAGGGCTAAGGGTGCCCATTGGCTGAGCACTTTAGGCATTCACTGTTTGTGTAATTGTGTCAGAGAGATGACCTACACGGGAAGAATTTGAACTCATACATTCGACAGGCTCGGGCTTGTCTGAAACCACTTCCTCTAAAACGTGTCAAGGAGTCTAACTCTTACTCCACTCCTAATCCTCCAACAGCAAACTATCATTATACTCTCGCTCGGTTTAAAACGACTATCCTAAACTTTTACAACGGGCGTGGAAGTTCTACCCCACCAATTTATGCTTTGATGTGCGTTCATGTTACAGGCCCTCCTGCAGGAATAGTATTATACACACCTTCCTACCACATAGTAGAGTTTCACACTATTGCATTGCAGTAGGTGCGGCTTTAACAAAACAATCCCCCTTTCCAGCTTCAACGTGTTAATTCCATTAATGCACCTACCTCTAATCTGACAACCTGTATCCAAAGGTATGCTACCCCGGTACCCAGGTACCCCAGGTACCCTAACTAGCGATTTTTTTTTTTAAACGTGTTTATTTAGCTGGATGAGTTTCAGTTTAAGCCACTTGTTTCCGGCCCCGCCCAGCGTGTTGGTTT
Organism: Lepidonotus clava; assembly: GCA_936440205.1. Lineage (NCBI taxonomy): Eukaryota > Metazoa > Annelida > Polychaeta > Phyllodocida > Polynoidae > Lepidonotus > Lepidonotus clava. Next base: position 40,729,953 of record OW387139.1, read on the forward strand.
TTACATTGCGGCGGTATACAGGAAAACAATGGAGATATATACATAAATAACTGATCATACCGTTTGTCAGCATTTGTCCTATGTGCGTTTTGAACAGATCTTTAGACTCAATTTGTCTAATTATAAGATTTAGGGGGAGTCCTCCACCCCAAACCATATTTGTCAGAAAAGAGAAAGAACAAGACTGATTCTTCTCCTTTCCTTCACTTAAGGCCAGTTCGAGAGGTATCCTGGTTAGCATAATCGGGTAATAAAAAACAAGTTGTCAAGATTAACACACAGCCCTATCAACGTCACAGGTGTTGACAGCCCTTATGCGGGGGTGCTACATAATAACCGTAACCAATTCTCTTTAACACGCTGAGAAACTTATATCACATATAACAAGGCTGCTCTAGTATGATATAAATGGTTTAGAAGTAGCCCTATCAACGACACAAGTAACATCAATCCCTGTGCGGAGGTGCTGTATGGAGCCATCCGCAGACAAAGAGTTTACCTTATCAGGCTGGGAATTTAAGTATCACGTGAAAAATGTTTAGAAATGATATCAGAGGTGTTGTACGGAACCATCCGCAGACAAAGAGCTCTCCTTATCAGGCTGAAAATCTAAAATTTCACGTGAAAGAAGAAATGCTTAGAAATGGTATCAATGACTAAAGCATAGCCCTGTGGCACCGGTAACATCAGTTTCTTATTGAACGATATCAAGCAACTTTTCCCTATGGGATATGCGATATATAGAATTATTCATTAAACCAAATTGATTCCTGTCAATTTCAATCTACACACAAATCTTGGCAGTTTTGGGACCCCCCCCCCCCCCCCCCCGGCCAGCGACACATGTAGGCTACATGATTACAGAAATGCCAACATTCTGTAAGTGTAATTAATGGAGGAAAGCGGGGGGGGGGGGGGATATTAGAGAGTTTTTGCAACACACCCCGATCTCAGTCCCCGTTCCCTATACGGATCTGCTGGGTTCTAGATGAATAGCCCCTATGTAAAATGACAGTTAAAGTGAAAATGATTATGAATTACATTTTCCTGCAATCTTATCCATCAGAAATGTGGATTTCATTAATAAGGATTTTTTCATAGGTAAATCTGAAAATAAATAGCAGTATCACAAGTTGAAGCTGTGTATGTATATTTTGATTAAAGATGATTTAGTCAGTGAGGGTAGACCTGACTAGCCCTGGGTCACGGTCTGCTGCTCCCACCTGTGTTCTCACTGGTCAGGGACACACAGGCAAACAGTGTATGAGGGTCTGCGAGGGGGGGGGGGGAGCAGAGTTACATCCGTAGGGGCACTGTGGTCAGCAGGGCCAGTGCTGAGGCCTCCCCTATCATATGAATGTACTTTTCCAATGAATCCTTTATGTTAGTTTCTTAATCAACTTTCTTGCACCCATCATGAATATAGACATGTTCATTACAAATAAATATGAGATTAGTTTTCTTCTTATTTGAGACATTATCTACTGGTAAGTAATGGGTAGGAGATCCGTGTTCCTGTGTGTCCCTGATCAGACGGCCCACAGCTGGGAGCAGCAGACCATGACCAAGGGCCAGTCAGGTCTGCACTCAGACACATTTATATTTATCAAAATATACAAACACAAAATCAACCTGACCGAGCCCTTTATTTTCAGATTTATATCATAACTCATTATTCTAAAATAAGTTACATTTCTGACATATTTGATAAAGGCAGAATTCAAATAAATAATATTGTTTCCCTTATTAATAACATTATCCATGGGGACCATTCATCTATAGCCCCAAGATCCGTTTCGGGATCGGGGGAATGAGATACGTGTGGTTTGCAAAAACTCTCTATTGACATGTTTTGAATCGTACAGATTTATGTCTCAAACTTATCAACGTATATATATATCTGGTTTCAATACATATTATAGTAAAAACTCACAAAAGTGGTGAGTGTCATGTTGACGCTGGGGAAGGACAATCGTTTTGTTAGGCCGGGCCTAACGAATCTAGTGGGGGTCGAACCCACGAGGGGCTCGAATAATTCATTAGTCGCCGAGCGTCACGGCTCACCGGACGGATTGGGCCGATAGAGGCCTTTTATATCAGAACCACAGGACTGATGCAATACACGGCGTCCTACTTCTAGTATAGTGTAGACAATCTGCGGCGAATAACCCCTCCGCGCCAGAATCGACAACCATGATTCGCAGTTAGCGAGCGTCGAGGTGGCAGAGTGATAGTGTAGACTGATCTTTCCTCCAGCGACACCTGGTGGTATAAATTGAAACAAGGACGACCATGAACGAAAAAAATGTACTCAAATGGGGATTCGAACACGGGCAGGCCACCATCCAAATACCAACCGGTCTCAATGTTGCTTAACTTACCCGGGCTAGGGACCATCCAAGCAGAAACCGGTATGAACGGGGCTTAACTATGCGGTTAAATATATATATGAAATGGGTCGAGTGATTCCCCCATCGTGATCAGATCATAACTTATAGATTAGTGTTCACTGTAATTGACTGTATGGATTTAAACATATCAACCAAGAGCCATCAAGAGATAAGGGGCCGTGCATAAATGATGTCACACTTTTTCAGGGTATTTGTAGGACCCACCCACCCCCCTGTCACGCTAAATTCTCTGATCTAAACATGAAAATAAGGCCTGTTTCAGGCAGTGTCACACTTTTCACCCTACCCAACCACCCCCTAGTGTGTGACATCATTTATGGACGGCCCTTAAAGTCTAGTATTCATAGACTTGGATACCTGCCAAACTGAATTAAACCTTCTGCATACCGAGGATGATTATATTAAGCAGTTTGGGGTATTCAGGCATATTTCCTGGTACTGACATGTACAGAACCGTCAACGGTCAACCAGTTTTTTTTTTTTTTTTGGGGGGGGGGGGGGCGGTTATGTGAGTCTTCCCTGACAAACAAGGGGTGCACGTGGTCAACCCTGACCCTGAGACA